>JAZAYU010000144.1:0-574067 GCA_038501625.1 Corbicula japonica
GGTTTGGCTGCCGGTTTAGCCGGTTGCTGGCGGTCAAGAGCCCTGAAATTTCGGCCACAAGCTCATCTCAAATAACTCTAACAACTGTGCAAATTTGACTGTTATTGGATTTTTTCAAAGGCACGTTCATATGGCATAATGTAGTCATTTGATTCTAATTATATTCTATTTTAACAGGGTTTGGCTGCCGGTTTAGCTGGTTGCCAGCGGTCAAGAGCCCTGAAATTTCGGCCATAAGCTCACCTCAAATATCTCTAACAACCGTAAAAATTTCACCGTTACTGGATTTTTGCAAAGGCACGTTCATATTGCATAATTTAGTCATTTTATTCTATTTATATTCTATTTTAAAAGGGTTTGGCTGCCGGTTTAGCCAGTTGCCGGCGGTCAAGAGCCCTGAAATATCGGCCATAAGCTCACCTCAAATATCTCTAACTACCGTGCATACTTGACCGTTATTGGATTTTTGCAAAGGCACTTTCAAATGGCATTATGTAGTCGTTTTATTCTAATTATATTCTATTTTAACAGGGTTTGGCTGCCGGTTTAGCCGGTTGCCGGCGGTCAAGAGCCCTGTAATTTCAGCCATAAGCTCACCTGTTATATCTCTAACAACCGTGCAAATTTGACCGTTATTGGATTTTTGCAAAGGCACGTTCATATGGCATAATGTAGTCATTTTATTCTAGTTATGTTCTATTTGTACCGGGTTTGGCTGCCGGTTTAGCCGGTTGCCGGCTGTCAAAAGCCCTGAAATTTCGGCCATCAGCTCACCTCAAATATCTCTAACAACCGTGCAAATTTGACCGTTATTGGATTTTTGCAAAGGCACGTTCATATGGCATAATGTAGTCATTTTATTCTAATTATATTCTATTTTAACAGGGTTTGGCTGCCGGTTTAGCCGGTTGCCGGCGGTCAAGAGCCCTGAAATTTCGGCCATAAGCTCACCTCAAATATCTCTAACAACCGTGCAGATTTGACCGTTATTGGATTTTTGCAAAGGCACGTTCATATGGCATAATGTAGTCATTTTATTCTAATTATATTCTATTTTAACAGGGTTCGGCTGCCGGTTTAGCCGGTTGCCGGCGGTCAAGAGCCCTGAAATTTCGGCCATAAGCTCACCTCAAATATCTCTAACAACCGTACAAATTTGACCGTTATTGGATTTTTGCAAAGGCACGTTCATATGGCATAATGTAGTCATTTTATTCTAATTATATTCTATTTTAACAGGGTTTGGCTGCCGGTTTAGCCGGTTGCCGGCGGTCAAGAGCCCTGAAATTTCGGCCATAAGCTCACCTCAAATATCTCTAACAACCGTACAAATTTGACCGTTGTTGTATTTTTGCAAAGGCACGTTCATATGGCATAATGTAGTCATTTTATTCTAATTATATTCTATTTTAACAGGGTTTGGCTGCCGGTTTAGCCGGTTGCCGGCGGTCAAGAGCCCTGAAATTTCGGCCATAAGCTCACCTCAAATATCTCTAACAACCGCACAAATTTGACCGTTATTGGATTTTTGCAAAGGCACGTTCATATGGCATAATGTAGTCATTTTATTCTAATTATATTCTATTTTAACAGGGTTTGGCTGCCGGTTTAGCCGGTTGCCGGCGGTCAAGAGCCCTGAAATTTCGGCCATAAGCTCACCTCAAATATCTCTAACAACCGTGCAAATTTGACCGTTATTGGATTTTTGCAAAGGCACGTTCATATGGCATAATGTAGTCATTTTATTCAAATTATATTCTATTTTAACAGGGTTTGGCTGCTGGTTTAGCCGGTTGCCGGCGGTCAAGAGCCCTGAAATTTCGGCCATATGCTCACATCAAATATCTCTAACAACCGTGCAAATTTGACCGTTATTGGATTTTTGCAAAGGCACGTTCATATGGCATAATGTAGTCATTTTATTCTAATTATATTCTATTTTAACAGGGTTTGGCTGCCGGTTTAGCTGGTTGCCAGCGGTCAAGAGCCATGAAATTTCGGCCATAAGCTCACCTCAAATATCTCTAAAATCCGTGCGAATTTGACTGCTATTGGATTTTTGCAAAGGCACGTTCATATGGCATAATGTAGTCATTTTATTCTAATTATATTCTACTTTAACAGGGTTTGGCTGCCGGTTTAGGCGGTTGCTGGCGGTCAAGAGCCCTGAAATTTCGGCCATGAGCTCATCTCAAATAACTCTAACAACTGTGCAAATTTGACTGTTATTGGATTTTTGCAAAGGCACGTTCATATGGCATAATGTAGTCATTTTATTCTAATTATATTCTATTTTAACAGGGTTTGGCTGCCGGTTTAGCTGGTTGCCAGCGGTCAAGAGCCATGAAATTTCGGCCATAAGCTCACCCTAAATATCTCTAAAATCCGTGCGAATTTGACTGTTATTGGATTTTTGCAAAGGCACGTTCATATGGCATAATGTAGTCATTTTATTCTAATTATATTCTACTTTAACAGGGTTTGGCTGCCGGTTTAGCCGGTTGCTGGCGGTCAAGAGCCCTGAAATTTCGGCCACAAGCTCATCTCAAATAACTCTAACAACTGTGCAAATTTGACTGTTATTGGATTTTTTCAAAGGCACGTTCATATGGCATAATGTAGTCATTTGATTCTAATTATATTCTATTTTAACAGGGTTTGGCTGCCGGTTTAGCTGGTTGCCAGCGGTTAAGAGCCCTGAAATTTCGGCCATAAGCTCACCTCAAATATCTCTAACAACCGTACAAATTTCACCGTTACTGGATTTTTGCAAAGGCACGTTCATATTGCATAATTTAGTCATTTTATTCTATTTATATTCTATTTTAAAAGGGTTTGGCTGCCGGTTTAGCCAGTTGCCGGCGGTCAAGAGCCCTGAAATATCGGCCATAAGCTCACCTCAAATATCTCTAACTACCGTGCAAATTCGACCGTTATTGGATTTTTGCAAAGGCACTTTCAAATGGCATTATGTAGTCGTTTTATTCTAATTATATTCTATTTTAACTGGGTTTGGCTGCCGGTTTAGCAGGTTCCCGGCGGTCAAGAACCCTGAAATTTCGGCCATAAGCTAACCTCAAATATCTCTAACAACCGTGCAAATCTGACCGTTATTGGATTTTTGCAAAGGCACGTTCATATGGCATAATGTAGTCATTTTATTCTAATTATATTCTTTTTTAACAGGGTTTGGCTGCCGGTTTAGCCGATTGCCGGCGGTCAAGAGCCCTGAAATTTCGGCCATAAGCTCACCTCAAATAACTCTAACAACTGTGCAAATTTGACTGTTATTGGATTTTTTCAAAGTCACGTTCATATGGCATAATGTAGTCATTTTATTCTAATTATATTCTATTTTAACAGGGTTTGGCTGCCGGTTTAGCCGGTTGCCGGCGGTCAAGAGCCCTGAAATTTCGGCCATAAGCTCACCTCAAATATGTCTAACAACCGTGCAAATTTGACAGTTATTGGATTTTTGCAAAGGCACGTTCATATGGCATAATGTAGTCATTTTATTCTAATTATATTCTATTTTAACAGGGTTTGGCTGCCGGTTTATCCGGTTGCCGGCGGTCAAGAGCCCTAAAATTGCGGCCATAAGCTCACCTCAAATATGTCTAACAACCGTGCAAATTTGACCGTAATTGGATTTTTGCAAAGGCACGTTCATAATATTATGGCATAATGTAGTCATTTTATTCTAATTATATTCTATTTTAACAGGGTTTGGCTGCCGATTTAGCCGGTTGCCGGCGGTCAAGAGCCCTGTTATTTCAGCCATAAGCTCACCTCTAATATCTCTAAAAACCTTGCAAATTTGACCGTTATTGGATTTTTGCAAAGGCACGTTCATATGGCATAATGTAGTCATTTTATTCTAATCATATTCTATTTGTACAGGGTTTGGCTGCCGGTTTAGCCGGTTGCCGGCTGTCAAGAGCCCTGAAATTTCGGCCATAAGCTCACCTCAAATATCTCTAACAAACTTGCAAATTTGACCGTTATTGGATTTTTGCAAAGGCACGTTCATATGGCATAATGTAGTCATTTTATTTTAATTTTATTCTATTTTAACAGGGTTTGGCTGCCGGTTTAGGCCGGTTGCCGGCGGTCAAGTGCCCTGAAATTTCGGCCATAAGCTCTCCTAAAATATCTCTTACAACCGTGCAGATTTGACCGTTATTGGATTTTAGCAGGCACGTTCATATGCCATAATGTAGTCATTTTATTCTAATTATATTCTATTTCAACAGGGTTCGGCTGCCGGTTTAGCCGGTTGCCGGCGGTCAAGAGCCCTGAAATTTCGGCCATAAGCTCACCTCAAATATCTCTAACAACCGTACAAATTTGACCGTTATTGGATTTTTGCAAAGGCACGTTCATATGGCATAATGTAGTCATTTTATTCTAATTATATTCTATTTTAACAGGGTTCGGCTGCCGGTTTAGCCGGTTGCCGGCGGTCAAGAGCCCTGAAATTTCGGCCATAAGCTCACCTCAAATATCTCTAACAACCGTACAAATTTGACCGTTGTTGTATTTTTGCAAAGGCACGTTCATATGGCATAATATAGTCATTTTATTCTAATTATATTCTATTTTAACAGGGTTTGGCTGCCGGTTTAGCCGGTTGCCGGCGGTCAAGAGCCCTGAAATTTCGGCCATAAGCTCACCTCAAATATCTCTAACAACCGTACAAATTTGACCGTTGTTGTATTTTTGCAAAGGCACGTTCATATGGCATAATGTAGTCATTTTATTCTAATTATATTCTATTTTAACAGGGTTTGGCTGCCGGTTTAGCCGGTTGCCGGCGGTCAAGAGCCCTGAAATTTCGGCCATAAGCTCACCTCAAATATCTCTAACAACCGCACAAATTTGACCGTTATCGGATTTTTGCAAAGGCACGTTCATATTGCATAATGTAGTCATTTTATTCTATTTATATTCTATTTTAACAGGGTTTGGCTGCCGGTTTAGCCAATTGCCGGAGGTCAAGAGCCCTGAAATTTCGGACATAAGCTCACCTCAAATATCTCTTACAACCGTGCAAATTTGACCGTTATTGGATTTTTGCAAAGGCACATTCATATGGCATAATGTAGTCATTTTATTCAAATTATATTCTATTTTAACAGGGTTTGGCTGCTGGTTTAGCCGGTTGCCGGCGGTCAAGAGCCCTGAAATTTCGGCCATATGCTCACATCAAATATCTCTAACAACCGTGCAGATTTGACCGTTATTGGATTTTTGCAAAGGCACGTTCATATGGCATAATGTAGTCATTTTATTCTAATTATATTCTATTTTAACAGGGTTTGGCTGCCGGTTTAGCTGGTTGCCAGCGGTCAAGAGCCATGAAATTTCGGCCATAAGCTCACCCTAAATATCTCTAAAATCCGTGCGAATTTGACTGCTATTGGATTTTTGCAAAGGCACGTTCATATGGCATAATGTAGTCATTTTATTCTAATTATATTCTACTTTAACAGGGTTTGGCTGCCGGTTTAGGCGGTTGCTGGCGGTCAAGAGCCCTGAAATTTCGGCCATGAGCTCATCTCAAATAACTCTAACAACTGTGCAAATTTGACTGTTATTGGATTTTTTCAAAGGCACGTTCATATGGCATAATGTAGTCATTTTATTCTAATTATATTCTATTTTAACAGGGTTTGGCTGCCGGTTTAGCTGGTTGCCAGCGGTCAAGAGCCATGAAATTTCGGCCATAAGCTCACCTCAAATATCTCTAAAATCCGTGCGAATTTGACTGTTATTGGATTTTTGCAAAGGCACGTTCATATGGCATAATGTAGTCATTTTATTCTAATTATATTCTACTTTAACAGGGTTTGGCTGCCGGTTTAGCCGGTTGCTGGCGGTCAAGAGCCCTGAAATTTCGGCCACAAGCTCATCTCAAATAAGAAATATCGGCCATAAGCTCACCTCAAAAATCTCTAACTACCGTGCAAATTGACCGTTATTGGATTTTTGCAAAGGCACGTTCAAATGGCATTATGTAGTCGTTTTATTCTAATTATATTCTGTTTTAACTGGGTTTGGCTGCCGGTTTAGCAGGTTCCGGCGGTCAAGAACCCTGAAATTTCGGCCATAAGCTCACCTCAAATATCTCTAACAACCGTGCAAATCTGACCGTTATTGGATTTTTGCAAAGGCACGTTCATATGGCATAATGTAGTCATTTTATTCTAATTATATTCTTTTTTAACAGGGTTTGGCTGCCGGTTTAGCCGATTGCCGGCGGTCAAGAGCCCTGAAATTTCGGCCATAAGCTCACCTCAAATATCTCTAACAACTGTGCAAATTTGACTGTTATTGGATTTTTTCAAAGTCACGTTCATATGGCATAATGTAGTCCTTTTATTCTAATTATATTCTATTTTAACAGGGTTTGGCTGCCGGTTTAGCCGGTTGCCGGCGGTCAAGAGCCCTGAAATTTCGGCCATAAGCTCACCTCAAATATGTCTAACAACCGTGCAAATTTGACCGTTATTGGACTTTTGCAAAGGCACGTTCATATGGCATAATGTAGTCATTTTATTCTAATTATATTCTATTTTAACAGGGTTTGGCTGCCGGTTTATCCGGTTGCCGGCGGTCAAGAGCCCTAAAATTGCGGCCATAAGCTCACCTCAAATATGTCTAACAACCGTGCAAATTTGACCGTAATTGGATTTTTGCAAAGGCACGTTCATAATATTATGGCATAATGTAGTCATTTTATTCTAATTATATTCTATTTTAACAGGGTTTGGCTGCCGATTTAGCCGGTTGCCGGCGGTCAAGAGCCCTGTAATTTCAGCCATAAGCTCACCTCTAATATCTCTAAAAACCTTGCAAATTTGACCGTTATTGGATTTTTGCAAAGGCACGTTCATATGGCATAATGTAGTCATTTTATTCTAATCATATTCTATTTGTACAGGGTTTGGCTGCCGGTTAAGCCGGTTGCCGGCTGTCATGAGCCCTGAAATTTCGGCCATAAGCTCACCTCAAATATCTCTAACAAACTTGCAAATTTGACCGTTATTGGATTTTTGCAAAGGCACGTTCATATGGCATAATGTAGTCATTTTATTTTAATTTTATTCTATTTTAACAGGGTTTGGCTGCCGGTTTAGGCCGGTTGCCGGCGGTCAAGAGCCCTGAAATTTCGGCCATAAGCTCTCCTAATATATCTCTTACAACCGTGCAGATTTGACCGTTATTGGATTTTAGCAGGCACGTTCATATGCCATAATGTAGTCATTTTATTCTAATTATATTCTATTTTAACAGGGTTTGGCTGCCGGTTTAGCCGGTTGCCGGCGGTCAAGAGCCCTGAAATTTCGGCCATAAGCTCACCTCAAATATCTCTAACAACCGTACAAATTTGACCGTTATTGGATTTTTGCAAAGGCACGTTCATATGGCATAATGTAGTCATTTTATTCTAATTATATCCTATTTTAACAGGGTTTGGCTGCCGGTTTATCCGGTTGCCGGCGGTCAAGAGCCCTAAAATTGCGGCCATAAGCTCACCTCAAATATGTCTAACAACCGTGCAAATTTGACCGTAATTGGATTTTTGCAAAGGCACGTTCATAATATTATGGCATAATGTAGTCATTTTATTCTAATTATATTCTATTTTAACAGGGTTTGGCTGCCGATTTAGCCGGTTGCCGGCGGTCAAGAGCCCTGTTATTTCAGCCATAAGCTCACCTCTAATATCTCTAAAAACCTTGCAAATTTGACCGTTATTGGATTTTTGCAAAGGCACGTTCATATGGCATAATGTAGTCATTTTATTCTAATCATATTCTATTTGTACAGGGTTTGGCTGCCGGTTTAGCCGGTTGCCGGCTGTCAAGAGCCCTGAAATTTCGGCCATAAGCTCACCTCAAATATCTCTAACAAACTTGCAAATTTGACCGTTATTGGATTTTTGCAAAGGCACGTTCATATGGCATAATGTAGTCATTTTATTTTAATTTTATTCTATTTTAACAGGGTTTGGCTGCCGGTTTAGGCCGGTTGCCGGCGGTCAAGAGCCCTGAAATTTCGGCCATAAGCTCTCCTAAATATCTCTTACAACCGTGCAGATTTGACCGTTATTGGATTTTAGCAGGCACGTTCATATGCCATAATGTAGTCATTTTATTCTAATTATATTCTATTTTAACAGGGTTCGGCTGCCGGTTTAGCCGGTTGCCGGCGGTCAAGAGCCCTGAAATTTCGGCCATAAGCTCACCTCAAATATCTCTAACAACCGTACAAATTTGACCGTTATTGGATTTTTGCAAAGGCACGTTCATATGGCATAATGTAGTCATTTTATTCTAATTATATTCTATTTTAACAGGGTTTGGCTGCCGGTTTATCCGGTTGCCGGCGGTCAAGAGCCCTAAAATTGCGGCCATAAGCTCACCTCAAATATGTCTAACAACCGTGCAAATTTGACCGTAATTGGATTTTTGCAAAGGCACGTTCATATGGCATAATGTAGTCATTTTATTCTAATTATATTCTATTTTAACAGGGTTTGGCTGCCGATTTAGCCGGTTGCCGGCGGTCAAGAGCCCTGAAATTTCGGCCATAAGCTCACCTCTAATATCTCTAACAACCGTGCAAATTTGACCGTTATTGGATTTTTGCAAAGGCACGTTCATATGGCATAATGTAGTCATTTTATTCTAATTATATTCTATTTGTACAGGGTTTGGCTGCCGGTTTAGCCGGTTGCCGGCGGTCAAGAGCCCTGAAATTTCGGCCATAAGCTCACCTCAAATATCTCTAACAAACTTGCAAATTTGACCGTTATTGGATTTTTGCAAAGGCACGTTCATATGGCATAATGTAGTCATTTTATTTTAATTTTATTCTATTTTAACAGGGTTTGGCTGCCGGTTTAGGCCGGTTGCCGGCGGTCAAGTGCCCTGAAATTTCGGCCATAAGCTCTCCTAAAATATCTCTTACCACCGTGCAAATTTGACCGTTATTGGATTTTAGCAGGCACGTTCATATGGCATAATGTAGTCATTTTATTCTAATTATATTCTATTTTAACAGGGTTCGGCTGCCGGTTTAGCCGGTTGCCGGCGGTCAAGAGCCCTGAAATTTCGGCCATAAGCTCACCTCAAATATCTCTAACAACCGTACAAATTTGACCGTTATTGGATTTTTGCAAAGGCACGTTCATATGGCATAATGTAGTCATTTTATTCTAATTATATTCTATTTTAACAGGGTTTGGCTGCCGGTTTAGCCGGTTGCCGGCGGTCAAGAGCCCTGAAATTTCGGCCATAAGCTCACCTCAAATATCTCTAACAACCGTGCAAATTTGACCGTTGTTGTATTTTTGCAAAGGCACGTTCATATGGCATAATATAGTCATTTTATTCTAATTATATTCTATTTTAACAGGGTTTGGCTGCCGGTTTAGCCGGTTGCCGGCGGTCAAGAGCCCTGAAATTTCGGCCATAAGCTCACCTCAAATATCTCTAACAACCGTACAAATTTGACCGTTGTTGTATTTTTGCAAAGGCACGTTCATATGGCATAATGTAGTCATTTTATTCTAATTATATTCTATTTTAACAGGGTTTGGCTGCCGGTTTAGCCGGTTGCCGGCGGTCAAGAGCCCTGAAATTTCGGCCATAAGCTCACCTCAAATATCTCTAACAACCGCACAAATTTGACCGTTATCGGATTTTTGCAAAGGCACGTTCATATTGCATAATGTAGTCATTTTATTCTATTTATATTCTATTTTAACAGGGTTTGGCTGCCGGTTTAGCCAATTGCCGGAGGTCAAGAGCCCTGAAATTTCGGACATAAGCTAACCTCAAATATCTCTTACAACCGTGCAAATTTGACCGTTATTGGATTTTTGCAAAGGCACATTCATATGGCATAATGTAGTCATTTTATTCAAATTATATTCTATTTTAACAGGGTTTGGCTGCTGGTTTAGCCGGTTGCCGGCGGTCAAGAGCCCTGAAATTTCGGCCATATGCTCACATCAAATATCTCTAACAACCGTGCAGATTTGACCGTTATTGGATTTTTGCAAAGGCACGTTCATATGGCATAATGTAGTCATTTTATTCTAATTATATTCTATTTTAACAGGGTTTGGCTGCCGGTTTAGCTGGTTGCCAGCGGTCAAGAGCCATGAAATTTCGGCCATAAGCTCACCCTAAATATCTCTAAAATCCGTGCGAATTTGACTGCTATTGGATTTTTGCAAAGGCACGTTCATATGGCATAATGTAGTCATTTTATTCTAATTATATTCTACTTTAACAGGGTTTGGCTGCCGGTTTAGGCGGTTGCTGGCGGTCAAGAGCCCTGAAATTTCGGCCATGAGCTCATCTCAAATAACTCTAACAACTGTGCAAATTTGACTGTTATTGGATTTTTTCAAAGGCACGTTCATATGGCATAATGTAGTCATTTTATTCTAATAATATTCTATTTTAACAGGGTTTGGCTGCCGGTTTAGCTGGTTGCCAGCGGTCAAGAGCCCTGAAATTTCGGCCATAAGCTCATCCTAAATATCTCTAAAATCCGTGCGAATTTGACTGTTATTGGATTTTTGCAAAGGCACGTTCATATGGCATAATGTAGTCATTTTATTCTAATTATATTCTACTTTAACAGGGTTTGGCTGCCGGTTTAGCCGGTTGCCGGCGGTCAAGAGCCCTGAAATTTCGGCCATAAGCTCACCTCAAATATGTCTAACAACCGTGCAAATTTGACAGTTATTGGACTTTTGCAAAGGCACGTTCATATGGCATAATGTAGTCATTTTATTCTAATTATATCCTATTTTAACAGGGTTTGGCTGCCGGTTTATCCGGTTGCCGGCGGTCAAGAGCCCTAAAATTGCGGCCATAAGCTCACCTCAAATATGTCTAACAACCGTGCAAATTTGACCGTAATTGGATTTTTGCAAAGGCACGTTCATAATATTTTGGCATAATGTAGTCATTTTATTCTAATTATATTCTATTTTAACAGGGTTTGGCTGCCGATTTAGCCGGTTGCCGGCGGTCAAGAGCCCTGTAATTTCAGCCATAAGCTCACCTCTAATATCTCTAAAAACCTTGCAAATTTGACCGTTATTGGATTTTTGCAAAGGCACGTTCATATGGCATAATGTAGTCATTTTATTCTAATCATATTCTATTTGTACAGGGTTTGGCTGCCGGTTAAGCCGGTTGCCGGCTGTCATGAGCCCTGAAATTTCGGCCATAAGCTCACCTCAAATATCTCTAACAAACTTGCAAATTTGACCGTTATTGGATTTTTGCAAAGGCACGTTCATATGGCATAATGTAGTCATTTTATTTTAATTTTATTCTATTTTAACAGGGTTTGGCTGCCGGTTTAGGCCGGTTGCCGGCGGTCAAGAGCCCTGAAATTTCGGCCATAAGCTCTCCTAAAATATCTCTTACAACCGTGCAGATTTGACCGTTATTGGATTTTAGCAGGCACGTTCATATGCCATAATGTAGTCATTTTATTCTAATTATATTCTATTTTAACAGGGTTCGGCTGCCGGTTTAGCCGGTTGCCGGCGGTCAAGAGCCCTGAAATTTCGGCCATAAGCTCACCTCAAATATCTCTAACAACCGTACAAATTTGACCGTTATTGGATTTTTGCAAAGGCACGTTCATATGGCATAATGTAGTCATTTTATTCTAATTATATTCTATTTGAACAGGGTTCGGCTGCGGTTAAGCCGGTTGCCGGCGGTCAAGAGCCCTGAAATTTCGGCCATAAGCTCACCTCAAATATCTCTAACAACCGTGCAAATTTGACCGTTGTTGGATTTTTGCAAAGGCACGTTCATATGGCATAATGTAGTCATTTTATTCTAATTATATTCTATTTTAACAGGGTTTGGCTGCCGGTTTAGCCGGTTGCCGGCGGTCAAGAGCCCTGATATTTCGGCCATTAGCTCACCTTAAATATCTCTAACAACCGTGCAAATTTGACCGTTATTGGATTTTTGCAAAGGCACGTTCATGTGGCATAATATAGTCATTTTATTCTAATTATATTCTATTTTAACAGGGTTTGGCTGCCGGTTTAGCCGGTTGCCGGCTGTCAAGAGCACTGAAATTTCGGCCATAAGCTCACCTCAAATATCTCTAACAACCGTGCAAATTTGACCGTTATTGGATTTTTGTAAAGGCACGTTCATATGGCATAATATAGTCATTTTATTCTAATTATATTCTATTTTAACAGGGTTTGGCTGCCGGTTTAGCCGGTTGCCGGCGGTCAAAAGCCCTGAAATTTCGGTCATACACTCACCTCAAATATCTCTAACAACCGTGGAAATTTGACCGTTATTGGATTTTTGCAAAGGCACGTTCATATGGCATAATATGGTCATTTTATTCTAATTATATTCTATTTTAACAGGGTTTGGCTGCCGGTTAAGCCGGCTGCCGGCTGTCAAAAGCCCTGAAATTTCGACCATTAGCTCAACTCAAATATCTCTAGAAACCGTGCAAATTTGACCGTTATTGGATTTTTGCAAAGGCACGTTCATATGGCATAATGCAGTCATTTTATTTTAATTATATTCTATTTTAACAGGGTTTGGCTGCCGGTTTAGCCGGTTGCCGGCGGTCAAGAGCCTTGAAATTTCGGCCATAAGCTCACCTCAAATATCTCTAACAACCGTGCAAATTTGACCGTTATTGGATTTTTGCAAAGGCACGTTCATAATATTATGTCATAATGTAGTCATTTAATTTTAATTATATTCTATTTTAACAGGGTTTGGCTGCTGGTTTAGCCGGTTGCCGGCTGTCAAGAGCCCTGAAATTTCGGCCATAAGCTCACCTCAAACATCTCTAACAACCGAGCAAATTTGACCGTTATTGGATTTTTGTAAAGGCACGTTCATATGGCATAATATAGTCATTTTATTCTAATTATATTCTATTTTAACAGGGTTTGGCTGCCGGTTTAGCCGGTTGCCGGCGGTCAAGAGCCCTGAAATTTCGGCCATAAGCTCGCCTCAAACATCTCTAACAACCCTGCAAATTTGACCGTTAATGGATTTTTGCAAAGGCACGTTCATATGGCATAATATAGTCATTTTATTCTAATTGTATTGCATTTTAACAGGGTTTGGCTGCCGGTTTAGCCGGTTGCCGGCGGTCAAGAGCCCTGAAATTTTGGCCATAAGCTCACCTCAAATATCTCTAACAACCGCGCAAATTTGACTGTTATTGGATTTTTGCAAAGGCACGTTTATATGGCATAATATAGTCATTTTATTTTAAATATATTCTATTTTAACAGGGTTTGGCTGCCGGTTTAGGTGGTTCCCGGAGGTCAAGAGCCCTGAAATTTCGGCCATAAGCTCACCTTCAATATTTCTAACAACCGTGCAAATTTTACCGTTATTGGATTTTTGCAAAGGCACGATCATATGGCATAATGTAGTCATTTTATTCTAATTATATTCTATTTTAACAGGGTTTGGCTGCCGGTCTAGCTGGTCGATGGCGGTCAAGAGCCCTGAAATTTCGGCCATCAGCTCACCTCAAACATCTCTAACAACCGTGTAATTATGACCGTTATTGGATTTTTGCAAAAGCACGTTCATATGTCTTAATGTAGTCATTTTATTCTTATTATATTCAATTTTAACAAGGTTTTGCCGCCGGTTTAGCCGGTTGCCGGCGGTCAAGAGTCCTGAAATTTCGGCCATAAGCTCACCTCAAATATCTCTAACAACCGTGCAAAATTGACCGTTATTGGATTTTTGCAAAGGCACGTTCATATGGCATAATGTAGTCATTTTATTCTAATTATATTCTATTTTAACAGGGTTTGGCTGCCGGTTTAGCCGGTTGCTGGCGGTCAAGAGTCCTGAAATTTCGGCCATCAGCTCACCTCAAATATCTCTAACAACCGTGCAAATTTGACCGTTATTGGATTTTTGCAAAGGCACGTTCATATGGCATAATATAGTCATTTTATTCTAATTATATTCTTTTTTAACAGGGTGTGGCTGCTGTTTTAGTCGGTTGCCGGCTGTCAAGAGCCCTGAAATTTCGGTCATCAGCTCACCTTAAATATATCTAACAACCGTGCAAATTTGACCGTTATTCGATTTTTGCAAAGGCACGTTCATATGCCATAATGTAGTCATTTTATTCTAATTATATTCTATTTTAGCAGGGTTTGGCTGCTGGTTTAGCCGGTTGCCGACGGTCAAGAGCCCTGAAATTTCGGCCATAAGCTCCCCTCAGAGATCTCTAACAACCGTGCAAATTTCACCGTTATTGGATTTTTGCAAAGGCACGTTCATATGGCATAATATTGTCATTTTATTTTAATTATATTCTATTTTAACATGGTTTGACTGCTGGTTTAGCCGGTTGCCGGCCGTCAAGAGCCCTGAAATTTCGACCATAAGCTCACCTCAAATATCTCTAACAACCGTGCAAATTTGACCGTTATTGGATTTTTGCAAAGGCACGTTCATATGACATAATATAGTCATTTTATTCTAATTATATTCTATTTTAACAGGGTTTGGCTGCCGGTTTAGCTGGTTGCCAGCGGTCAAGAGCCCTGAAATTTCGGCCATAAGCTCACACTAAATATCTCTAAAATCCGTGCGAATTTGACTGTTATTGGATTATTGCAAAGGCACGTTCATATGGCATAATGTAGTCATTTTATTCTAATTATATTCTATTTTAACAAGGTTTGGCTGCAGGTTTAACCGGTTGCTGGCGGTCAAGAGCCCTGAAATTTCGGCCATAAGCTCACCTCAAATAACTCTAACAACTTTGCAAATTTGACTGTTATTGGATTTTCTCAAAGGCACGTTCATATGGCATAATATAGTCATTTTATTCTAATTATATTCTATTTAAACAGTGTTTGGCTGCCGGTTTAGCCGGTTGCCGGCGGTCAAGAGCCCTGAAATTTCGGCCATACACTCACCTCAAATATCTCTAACAACCGTGGAAATTTGACCGTTATTGGATTTTTGCAAAGGCACGTTCATATGGCATAATATGGTCATTTCATTCTAATTATATTCTATTTTAACAGGGTTTGGCTGCCGGTTAAGCCGGCTGCCGGCTGTCAAAAGCCCTGAAATTTCGACCATTAGCTCACCTCAAATATCTCTAGAAACCGTGCAAATTTGACCGTTATCGGATTTTTGCAAAGGCACGTTCATATGGCATAATGCAGTCATTTTATTCTAATTATATTCTATTTAATCAGGGTTTGGCAGCCGGTTTAGCCGGTTGCCGGCTGTCAAGAGCCCTGAAATTTCGGCCATCAGCTGTACTTAAATATCTGTAACAACCTTGCAAATTTGACCGTTATTGGATTTTTGCAAAGGCACGTTCATATGGCATAATATTGTCATTTTCTTCTAATTATATTCTATTTTAACAGGGTTCGGCTGCCGGTTTAGCCGGTTGCCGGCGGTCAAGAGCCCTGAAATTTCGGCCATGAGCTCACCTCAAATATCTCTAACAACCGTACAAATTTGACCGTTATTGGATTTTTGCAAAGGCACGTTCATATGGCATAATATAGTCATTTTATTCTAATTATATTCTATTTTAACAGGGTTCGGCTGCCGGTTTAGCCGGTTGCCGGCGGTCAAGAGCAGTGAAATTTCGGCCTTAAGCTCGACGCAAATATCTCTAACAACCGTACAAATTTGACCGTTATTGGATTTTTGCAAAGGCACGTTCATATGGCATAACGAAGTCATTTTATTTTAATTATATTCTATTTTAAAAGGGTCTGGCTGCTGGTTTTGCCGGTTGCCGGCGGTCAATAGCCCTGAAATTTCGGTCATCAGCTCACCTTAAATATATCTAACAACCGTGCAAATTTGACCGTTATTGGATTTTTGCAAAGGCACGTTCATATGGCATAATATAGTCATTTTATTCTAATTATATTCTATTTTAACAGGGTTTGGCTGCCGGTTTAGCTAGTTGCCAGCTGTCAAGAGCCCTGAAATTTCGGCCATAAGCTCACCCTAAATATCTCTAAAATCCGTGCGAATTTGACTGTTATTGGATTATTGCAAAGGCACGTTCATATGGCATAATGTAGTCATTTTATTCTAATTATATTCTATTTTAACAAGGTTTGGCTGCCGGTTTTGCCGGTTGCCGGCGGTCAAAAGCCCTGAAAGTTCGGCCATAAGCTCACCTCAAATATCTCTAACAACTGTGCAAATTTGACTGTTATTGGATTTTTTCAAAGGCACGTTCATATGGCATAATATAGTCATTTTATTCTAATTATATTCTATTTAAACAGTGTTTGGCTGCCGGTTTAGCCGGTTGCCGGCTGTCAAGAGCCCTGAAATTTCGGCCATACACTCACCTCAAATATCTCTAACAACCGTGGAAATTTGACCGTTATTGGATTTTTGCAAAGGCACGTTCATATGGCATAATATGGTCATTTTATTCTAATTATATTCTATTTTAACAGGGTTTGGCTGCCGGTTAACCCGGCTGCCGGCTGTCAAAAGCCCTGAAATTTCGACCATTAGCTCACCTCAAATATCTCTAGAAACCGTGCAAATTTGACCGTTATCGGATTTTTGCAAAGGCACGTTCATATGGCATAATGCAGTCATTTTATTCTAATTATATTCTATTTAATCAGAGTTTGGCAGCCGGTTTAGCCGGTTGCCGGCTGTCAAGAGCCCTGAAATTTCGGCCATCAGCTGTACTTAAATATCTCTAACAACCTTGCAAATTTGACCGTTATTGGATTTTTGCAAAGGCACGTTCATATGGCATAATATTGTCATTTTCTTCTAATTATATTCTATTTTAACAGGGTTCGGCTGCCGGTTTAGCCGGTTGCCGGCGGTCAAGAGCCCTGAAATTTCGGCCATGAGCTCACCTCAAATATCTCTAACAACCGTACAAATTTGACAATTATTGGATTTTTGCAAAGGCACGTTCATATGGCATAATATAGTCATTTTATTCTAATTATATTCTATTTTAACAGGGTTCGGCTGCCGGTTTAGCCGGTTGCCGGCGGTCAAGAGCAGTGAAATTTCGGCCTTAAGCTCGACGCAAATATCTCTAACAACCGTACAAATTTGACCGTTATTGGATTTTTGCAAAGGCACGTTCATATGGCATAATGTAGTCATTTTATTCTAATTATATTCTATTTTAACAGGGTTTGGCTGCCGGTTTAGCCGGTTGCCGGCGGTCAAGAGCCCTGAAATTTCGGCCATAAGCTCACCTCAAATATCTCTAACAACTGTGCAAATTTGACCGTTATTGGATTTTTGCAAAGGCACTTCATATGGCATAATGTAGTCATTTTATTCTAATTATATTCTATTTTAACAGGGTTTGGCTGCCGGTTTAGACGGTTGCCGGCGGTCAAGATCCCGAAATTTCGGCCATAAGCTCACCTCAAATATCTCTAACAACCGTGCAAATTTGACCGTTATTGGATTTTTTGCAAAGGCACGTTCATATGGCATAATGCAGTCATTTTATTCTAATTATATTCTATTTAATCAGAGTTTGGCAGCCGGTTTAGCCGGTTGCCGGCTGTCAAGAGCCCTGAAATTTCGGCCATCAGCTGTACTTAAATATCTCTAACAACCTTGCAAATTTGACCGTTATTGGATTTTTGCAAAGGCACGTTCATATGGCATAATATTGTCATTTTCTTCTAATTATATTCTATTTTAACAGGGTTTGGCTGCCGGTTTAGACGGTTGCCGGCGGTCAAGATCCCGAAATTTCGGCCATAAGCTCACCTCAAATATCTCTAACAACCGTGCAAATTTGACCGTTATCGGATTTTTGCAAAGGCACGTTCATATGGCATAATGCAGTCATTTTATTCTAATTATATTCTATTTAATCAGAGTTTGGCAGCCGGTTTAGCCGGTTGCCGGCTGTCAAGAGCCCTGAAATTTCGGCCATCAGCTGTACTTAAATATCTCTAACAACCTTGCAAATTTGACCGTTATTGGATTTTTGCAAAGGCACGTTCATATGGCATAATATTGTCATTTTCTTCTAATTATATTCTATTTTAACAGGGTTCGGCTGCCGGTTTAGCCGGTTGCCGGCGGTCAAGAGCCCTGAAATTTATGCCATGAGCTCACCTCAAATATCTCTAACAACCGTACAAATTTGACAATTATTGGATTTTTGCAAAGGCACGTTCATATGGCATAATATAGTCATTTTATTCTAATTATATTCTATTTTAACAGGGTTCGGCTGCCGGTTTAGCCGGTTGCCGGCGGTCAAGAGCAGTGAAATTTCGGCCTTAAGCTCGACGCAAATATCTCTAACAACCGTACAAATTTGACCGTTATTGGATTTTTGCAAAGGCACGTTCATATGGCATAATGTAGTCATTTTATTCTAATTATATTCTATTTTAACAGGGTTTGGCTGCCGGTTTAGCCGGTTGCCGGCGGTCAAGAGCCCTGAAATTTCGGCCATAAGCTCACCTCAAATATCTCTAACAACTGTGCAAATTTGACCGTTATTGGATTTTTGCAAAGGCACTTCATATGGCATAATGTAGTCATTTTATTCTAATTATATTCTATTTTAACAGGGTTTGGCTGCCGGTTTAGACGGTTGCCGGCGGTCAAGATCCCGAAATTTCGGCCATAAGCTCACCTCAAATATCTCTAACAACCGTGCAAATTTGACCGTTATTGGATTTTTTGCAAAGGCACGTTCATAATATTATGGCATAATGTAATCATTTTATTTAAATTATATTCTATTTTAAAAGGGTTTGGCTGCCGGTTTAGCCGGTTGCCGGAGGTCAAGAGCCATGAAATTTCGGCCATAAGCTCACCTCAAATATCTCTTACAACCGTGCAAATTTGACCGTTATTGGATTTTTGCAAAGGCACGTTCATATGGCATAATGTAGTCATTTTATTCTAATTATATTCTATTTTAACAGGGTTTTGCTGCCGGTTTTGCCGGTTGCCGGCGGTCAAAAGCCCTGAAAGTTCGGCCATAAGCTCACCTCAAATATCTCTAACAACCGTACAAATTTGACCGTTATTGGATTTTTGCAAAGGCACGTTCATAATATTATGGCATAATGAAGTCATTTTATTTTAATTATATTCTATTTTAAAAGGGTCTGGCTGCTGGTTTTGCCGGTTGCCGGCGGTCAATAGCCCTGAAATTTCGACCATAAGCTCACCTCAAATATCTCTAACAACCGTGCAAATTTGACCGTTATTGGATTTTTGCAAAGGCACGTTCATATGACATAATGTAGTCTTTTTATTCTAATGCCACACGACCCAATCTTTTGGGTTACTGCATTTAAATGGCGCTACCTTCTGGGTTCGAAATACGAGCACCAAAGACGTCTGTATAACGTATTTGGAATCTGAAATTTTACGCTGTGCTTTTTTTAGTGGTTTTACACCCGCCCTGGCGCTCGCCGACGGTCTAGAGCTCTGAAAATTCGCCAATAAGCTCGCCTCAGAGACCTCTAAACGCCGTGCAAATTTCAAAGAAATTGGATTATTCCAACGGTCGTTTTTATAGTGAAAACTGCCGAAAAAACACGCACTTTTTAGCACTGTATTTGCACTGTAAAATGGCCATTGAAAAACGACGGCTTCAAGCTCCATTTAAATGCAGTTACCCAAACCAAAAGCGGTTTCTGGTAGCCCATCATCAGTGCCACACGACCCAATCTTAATTTTGCGTTACTGCATTTAAATGGCGCTACCATCTGGGTCGAAGTACGAGCACCAAAGACGTCTGTATAACGTTTTCGGACTCTGAAATTTTACGCTGTGTTTTTTTTAGTGGTTTTACACCCGCCCTAGCGCTCGCCGACGGTCTAGAGCTCTGAAATTCCGGCCATAAGCTCACCTCAGAGTTCTCTAAACACCGTGCAAATTTCAAAGAGATTGGATTATTCCGACTGTACTTTATATAGGGAAAACTGCCGAAAAAACAGCCATTTTTCAAATGCTTTTGCCCTCAAAAACGCGCATTGAAAACCGACGCACACAAGCTCCATTTAATTGCAGCAACTCGAACCAAAAGCGGTTTCGGGTCGTTCATCATCAGCGCCACACGACCCAATCGTTTTTTAGGGTTGCTGCATTTAAATGGCGCTACCATCTGGGTTCGAAGTACGAGCACCAAATACGTCTGTATAACGTTTTCGGACCTTGAAATTTTACGCTGTGTTTTTTTTAGTGGTTTTACACCCGCCCTAGCGCTCGCCGACGGTCTAGAGCTCTGAAATTCCGGCAATAAGCTCACCACAGAGACCTCTAAACACCGTGCAAATTTCAAAGAGATTGAATTATTCCAACTGTACTTTATATAGGGAAAACTGCCGAAAAAACAGCCATTTTTTCAAATGCTTTTGCCCTCAAAAACGCGCATTGAAAACCGACGCACACAAGCTCCATTTAATTGCAGCAACTCGAACCAAAAGCGGTTTCCGGTCGTTCATCATCAGTGCCACACGACCCAATCGTTTTTTCGGGTTGCTGCATTTAAATGGCGCTACCATCTGGGTTCGAAGTACGAGCACCAAATACGTCTGTATAACGTTTTCGGACTTTGAAATTTTACGCTGTTTTTTTTCTAGTGGTTTTACACCCGCTCTAGCGCTCGCCGACGGTCTAGAGCTCTAAAATTCCGGCCATAAGCTCACCTCAGAGACCTCTAAACACCGTGCAAATTTCAAAGAGATTGGATTATTCCAACTGTACTTTATATAGGGAAAACTGCCGAAAAAACAGCCATTTTTTCAAATGCTTTTGCCCTCAAAAACGCGCATTGAAAACCGACGCACCCAAACTCCATTTAATTACAGCAACTCGAACCAAAAGCGGTTTCGGGTCGTTCATCATCAGCGCCACACGACCCAATCGTTTTTTAGGGTTGCTGCATTTAAATGGCGCTACCATCTGGGTTCGAAGTACGAGCACCAAATACGTCTGTATAACGTTTTCGGACCTTGAAATTTTACGCTGTGTTTTTTTTAGTGGTTTTACACCCGCCCTAGCGCTCGCCGACGGTCTAGAGCTCTGAAATTCCGGCAATAAGCTCACCACAGAGACCTCTAAACACCGTGCAAATTTCAAAGAGATTGGATTATTCCAACTGTACTTTATATAGGGAAAACTGCCGAAAAAACAGCCATTTTTCAAATGCTTTTGCCCTCAAAAACGCGCATTGAAAACCGACGCACACAAGCTCCATTTAATTGCAGCAACTCGAACCAAAAGCGGTTTCGGGTCGTTCATCATCAGCGCCACACGACCCAATCGTTTTTTAGGGTTGCTGCATTTAAATGGCGCTACCATCTGGGTTCGAAGTACGAGCACCAAATACGTCTGTATAACGTTTTCGGACCTTGAAATTTTACGCTGTGTTTTTTTTAGTGGTTTTACACCCGCCCTAGCGCTCGCCGACGGTCTAGAGCTCTGAAATTCCGGCAATAAGCTCACCTCAGAGACCTCTAAACACCGTGCAAATTTCAAAGAGATTGGATTATTCCAACTGTACTTTATATAGGGAAAACTGCCGAAAAAACAGCCAGTTTTTCAAATGCTTTTGCCCTCAAAAACGCGCATTGAAAACCGACGCACACAAGCTCCATTTAATTGCAGCAACTCGAACCAAAAGCGGTTTCCGGTCGTTCATCATCAGTGCCACACGACCCAATCGTTCTTTCGGGTTGCTGCATATAAATGGCGCTACCATCTGGGTTCGAAATACGAGCACCAAATACGTCTGTATAACGTTTTCGGACTTTGAAATTTTACGCTGTGTTTTTTTAGTGGTTTTACACCCACCCTAGCGCTCGCCGACGGTCTAGAGCTCTGAAATTCCGACCATAAGCTCACCTCAAAGACCTCTTAACAGCGTGCAAATTTCAAAGAGATTGGATTATTCCAACTGTACTTTATATAGGGAAAACTGCCGAAAACACAGCCAGTTTTTCAAATGCTTTTGCCCTCAAAAACGCACATTGAAAACCGACGCACACAAGGTTCCTTTAATTGCAGCAACTCGAACCAAAAGCGGTTTCCGGTCGATCATCATCAGTGCCACACGACCCAATCGTTTTTTCGGGTTGCTGCATTTAAATGGCGCTACCATCTCGGTTCGAAGTACGAGCACCAAATACGTCTGTATAACTTTTTCGGACTTTGAAATTTTACGCTGTGTTTTTTTTAGTGGTTTTACACCCGCCCTATCGCTCGCCGACGGTCTAGAGCTCTGAAATTCCGGCCATAAGCTCACTTCAGAGACCTCTAAACACCGTGCAAATTTCAAAGAGATTGGATTATTCCAACTGTACTTTATATAGGGAAAACTGCCGAAAAAACAGCCAGTTTTTCAAATGCTTTTGCCCTCAAAAACGCGCATTGAAAACCGACGCACACAAGCTCCATTTAATTGCAGCAACACGAACCAAAAGCGGTTTCCGGTCGTTCATCATTAGTGCCACACGACCCAATCGTTTTTTCGGGTTGCTGCATTTAAATGGCGCTACCATCTGGGTTCGAAGTACGAGCACCAAATACGTCTGTATAACGTTTTCGGACCTTGAAATTTTACGCTGTGTTTTTTTTAGTGGTTTTACACCCGCCCTATCGCTCGCCGACGGTCTAGAGCTCTGAAATTCCGGCCATAAGCTCACCTCAAAGATCTCTAAACACCGTGCAAATTTCAAAGAGATTGGATTATTCCAACTGTACTTTATATAGGGAAAACTGCCGAAAAAACAGCCAGTTTTTCAAATGCTTTTGCCCTCAAAAACGCGCCTTGAAAACCGACGCACACAAGCTCCATTTAATTGCAGCAACTCGAACCAAAAGCGGTTTCCGGTCGTTCATCATCAGTGCCACACGACCCAATCGTTTTTTCGGGTTGCTGAATTTAAATGGCGCTACCATCTGGGTTCGAAGTACGAGCACCAAATAAGTCTGTATAACGTTTTCGGACTTTGAAATTTTACGCTGTGTTTTTTTAGTGGTTTTACACCCGCCCTAGCGCTCGCCGACGGTCTAGAGCTCTGAAATTCCGGCCATAAGCTCACCTCAGAGACCTCTAAACAGCGTGAAAATTTCAAAGAGATTAGATTATTCCAACTGTACTTTATATAGGGAAAACTGCCGAAAAAACAGCCAGTTTTTCAAAAGCTTTTGCCCTCAAAAACGCGCATTGAAAACCGACGCAAACAAGCTCCTTTTAATTGCAGCAACTCGAACCAAAAGCGGTTTCCGGTCGTTCATCATCAGTGCCACACGACCCAATCGTTTTTTCGGGTTGCTGCATTTAAATGGCGCTACCATCTGGGTTCGAAGTACGAGCACCAAATACGTCCGTATAACGTTTTCGGAGTTTGAAATTTTACGCTGTGTTTTTTTTAGTGGTTTTACACCCGCCCTCCCAATACTGTTATTTTAACTCCGGGTACAGTTTTCTCCCATCCCGATGCAATTGTTTACACGCCGGATACACTTGTTTACCCGCAGGATACGTTTGAAATTTTGGCCTATACCAGTATGTACACTGTTCATAGCCTTATGTGCACTACCAATACCGTTATTGCCACTCCCAATACTGTTATTTTAACTCCGGGTACAGTTTTCTCCCATCCCGATGCAATTGTTTACACGCCGGATACACTTGTTTACCCGCAGGATACGTTTAAAATTTTGGCCTATACCAGTATGTACACTGTTCATAGCCTTATGTGCACTACCAATACCGTTATTGCCACTCCCAGAACTGTTATTTTAACTCCGGGTACAGTTTTGTCCCATCGCGATGCAATTGTTTACACGCCGGATACACTTGTTTACCCGCAGGATACGTTTGAAATTTTGGCCTATACCAGTATGTACACTGTTCATAGCCTTATGTGCACTACCAATACCGTTATTGCCACTCCCAATACTGTTATTTTAACTCCGGGTACAGTTTTCTCCCATCCCGATGCAATTGTTTACACGCCGGATACACTTGTTTACCCGCAGGATACGTTTGAAATTTTGGCCTATACCAGTATGTACACTGTTCATAGCCTTATGTGCACTACCAATACCGTTATTGCCACTCCCAATACTGTTATTTTAACTCCGGGTACAGTTTTCTCCCATCCCGATGCAATTGTTTACACGCCGGATACACTTGTTTACCCGCAGGATACGTTTGAAATTTTGGCCTATACCAGTATGTACACTGTTCATAGCCTTATGTGCACTACCAATACCGTTATTGCCACTCCCAATACTGTTATTTTAACTCTGGGTACAGTTTTCTCCCATCCCGATGCAATTGTTTACACGCCGGATACACTTGTTTACCCGCAGGATACGTTTGAAATTTTGGCCTATACCAGTATGTACACTGTTCATAGCCTTATGTGCACTACCAATACCGTTATTGCCACTCCCAATACTGTTATTTTAACTCCGGGTACAGTTTTCTCCCATCCCGATGCAATTGTTTACACGCCGGATACACTTGTTTACCCGCAGGATACGTTTGAAATTTTGGCCTATACCAGTATGTACACTGTTCATAGCCTTATGTGCACTACCAATACCGTTATTGCCACTCCCAATACTGTTATTTTAACTCCGGGTACAGTTTTCTCCCATCCCGATGCAATTGTTTACACGCCATAAACACTTGTTTACCCGCAGGATACGTTTGAAATTTTGGCCTATACCAGTATGTACACTGTTCATAGCCTTATGTGCACTACCAATACCGTTATTGCCACTCCCAATACTGTTATTTTAACTCCGGGTACAGTTTTCTCCCATCCCGATGCAATTGTTTACACGCCGGATACACTTGTTTACCCGCAGGATACGTTTGAAAATTTGACCTATACCAGTATGTACACTGTTCATAGCCTTATGTGCACTACCAATACCGTTATTGCCACTACCAGTACTGTTATTTTAACTCCGGGTACAGTTTTCTCCCATCCCGATGCAATTGTTTACACGCCGGATACACTTGTTTACCCGCAGGATACGTTTGAAATTTTGGCCTATACCAGTATGTACACTGTTCATAGCCTTATGTGCACTACCAATACCGTTATTGCCACTCCCAATACTGTTATTTTAACTCCGGGTACAGTTTTCTCCCATCCCGATGCAATTGTTTACACGCCGGATACACTTGTTTACCCGCAGGATACGTTTGAAATTTTGGCCTATACCAGTATGTACACTGTTCATAGCCTTATGTGCACTACCAATACCGTTATTGCCACTCCCAATACTGTTATTTTAACTCCGGGTACAGTTTTCTCCCATCCCGATGCAATTGTTTACACGCCGGATACACTTGTTTACCCGCAGGATACGTTTGAAATTTTGGCCTATACCAGTATGTACACTGTTCATAGCCTTATGTGCACTACCAATACCGTTATTGCCACTCCCAATACTGTTATTTTAACTCCGGGTACAGTTTTCTCCCATCCCGATGCAATTGTTTACACGCCGGATACACTTGTTTACCCGCAGGATACGTTTGAAATTTTGGCCTATACCAGTATGTACACTGTTCATAGCCTTATGTGCACTACCAATACCGTTATTGCCACTCCCAATACTGTTATTTTAACTCCGGGTACAGTTTTCTCCCATCCCGATGCAATTGTTTACACGCCGGATACACTTGTTTACCCGCAGGATACGTTTGAAATTTTGGCCTATACCAGTATGTACACTGTTCATAGCCTTATGTGCACTACCAATACCGTTATTGCCACTCCCAATACTGTTATTTTAACTCCGGGTACAGTTTTCTCCCATCCCGATGCAATTGTTTACACGCCGGATACACTTGTTTACCCGCAGGATACGTTTGAAATTTTGGCCTATACCAGTATGTACACTGTTCATAGCCTTATGTGCACTACCAATACCGTTATTGCCACTCCCAATACTGTTATTTTAACTCCGGGTACAGTTTTCTCCCATCCCGATGCAATTGTTTACACGCCGGATACACTTGTTTACCCGCAGGATACGTTTGAAATTTTGGCCTATACCAGTATGTACACTGTTCATAGCCTTATGTGCACTACCAATACCGTTATTGCCACTCCCAATACTGTTATTTTAACTCCGGGTACAGTTTTCTCCCATCCCGATGCAATTGTTTACACGCCGGATACACTTGTTTACCCGCAGGATACGTTTGAAATTTTGGCCTATACCAGTATGTACACTGTTCATAGCCTTATGTGCACTACCAATACCGTTATTGCCACTCCCAATACTGTTATTTTAACTCCGGGTACAGTTTTCTCCCATCCCGATGCAATTGTTTACACGCCGGATACACTTGTTTACCCGCAGGATACGTTTGAAATTTTGGCCTATACCAGTATGTACACTGTTCATAGCCTTATGTGCACTACCAATACCGTTATTGCCACTCCCAATACTGTTATTTTAACTCCGGGTACAGTTTTCTCCCATCCCGATGCAATTGTTTACACGCCGGATACACTTGTTTACCCGCAGGATACGTTTGAAATTTTGGCCTATACCAGTATGTACACTGTTCATAGCCTTATGTGCACTACCAATACCGTTATTGCCACTCCCAATACTGTTATTTTAACTCCGGGTACAGTTTTCTCCCATCCCGATGCAATTGTTTACACGCCGGATACACTTGTTTACCCGCAGGATACGTTTGAAATTTTGGCCTATACCAGTATGTACACTGTTCATAGCCTTATGTGCACTACCAATACCGTTATTGCCACTCCCAATACTGTTATTTTAACTCCGGGTACAGTTTTCTCCCATCCCGATGCAATTGTTTACACGCCGGATACACTTGTTTACCCGCAGGATACGTTTGAAATTTTGGCCTATACCAGTATGTACACTGTTCATAGCCTTATGTGCACTACCAATACCGTTATTGCCACTCCCAATACTGTTATTTTAACTCCGGGTACAGTTTTCTCCCATCCCGATGCAATTGTTTACACGCCGGATACACTTGTTTACCCGCAGGATACGTTTGAAATTTTGGCCTATACCAGTATGTACACTGTTCATAGCCTTATGTGCACTACCAATACCGTTATTGCCACTCCCAATACTGTTATTTTAACTCCGGGTACAGTTTTCTCCCATCCCGATGCAATTGTTTACACGCCGGATACACTTGTTTACCCGCAGGATACGTTTGAAATTTTGGCCTATACCAGTATGTACACTGTTCATAGCCTTATGTGCACTACCAATACCGTTATTGCCACTCCCAATACTGTTATTTTAACTCCGGGTACAGTTTTCTCCCATCCCGATGCAATTGTTTACACGCCGGATACACTTGTTTACCCGCAGGATACGTTTGAAATTTTGGCCTATACCAGTATGTACACTGTTCATAGCCTTATGTGCACTACCAATACCGTTATTGCCACTCCCAATACTGTTATTTTAACTCCGGGTACAGTTTTCTCCCATCCCGATGCAATTGTTTACACGCCGGATACACTTGTTTACCCGCAGGATACGTTTGAAATTTTGGCCTATACCAGTATGTACACTGTTCATAGCCTTATGTGCACTACCAATACCGTTATTGCCACTCCCAATACTGTTATTTTAACTCCGGGTACAGTTTTCTCCCATCCCGATGCAATTGTTTACACGCCGGATACACTTGTTTACCCGCAGGATACGTTTGAAATTTTGGCCTATACCAGTATGTACACTGTTCATAGCCTTATGTGCACTACCAATACCGTTATTGCCACTCCCAATACTGTTATTTTAACTCCGGGTACAGTTTTCTCCCATCCCGATGCAATTGTTTACACGCCGGATACACTTGTTTACCCGCAGGATACGTTTGAAATTTTGGCCTATACCAGTATGTACACTGTTCATAGCCTTATGTGCACTACCAATACCGTTATTGCCACTCCCAATACTGTTATTTTAACTCCGGGTACAGTTTTCTCCCATCCCGATGCAATTGTTTACACGCCGGATACACTTGTTTACCCGCAGGATACGTTTGAAATTTTGGCCTATACCAGTATGTACACTGTTCATAGCCTTATGTGCACTACCAATACCGTTATTGCCACTCCCAATACTGTTATTTTAACTCCGGGTACAGTTTTCTCCCATCCCGATGCAATTGTTTACACGCCGGATACACTTGTTTACCCGCAGGATACGTTTGAAATTTTGGCCTATACCAGTATGTACACTGTTCATAGCCTTATGTGCACTACCAATACCGTTATTGCCACTCCCAATACTGTTATTTTAACTCCGGGTACAGTTTTCTCCCATCCCGATGCAATTGTTTACACGCCGGATACACTTGTTTACCCGCAGGATACGTTTGAAATTTTGGCCTATACCAGTATGTACACTGTTCATAGCCTTATGTGCACTACCAATACCGTTATTGCCACTCCCAATACTGTTATTTTAACTCCGGGTACAGTTTTCTCCCATCCCGATGCAATTGTTTACACGCCGGATACACTTGTTTACCCGCAGGATACGTTTGAAATTTTGGCCTATACCAGTATGTACACTGTTCATAGCCTTATGTGCACTACCAATACCGTTATTGCCACTCCCAATACTGTTATTTTAACTCCGGGTACAGTTTTCTCCCATCCCGATGCAATTGTTTACACGCCGGATACACTTGTTTACCCGCAGGATACGTTTGAAATTTTGGCCTATACCAGTATGTACACTGTTCATAGCCTTATGTGCACTACCAATACCGTTATTGCCACTCCCAATACTGTTATTTTAACTCCGGGTACAGTTTTCTCCCATCCCGATGCAATTGTTTACACGCCGGATACACTTGTTTACCCGCAGGATACGTTTGAAATTTTGGCCTATACCAGTATGTACACTGTTCATAGCCTTATGTGCACTACCAATACCGTTATTGCCACTCCCAATACTGTTATTTTAACTCCGGGTACAGTTTTCTCCCATCCCGATGCAATTGTTTACACGCCGGATACACTTGTTTACCCGCAGGATACGTTTGAAATTTTGGCCTATACCAGTATGTACACTGTTCATAGCCTTATGTGCACTACCAATACCGTTATTGCCACTCCCAATACTGTTATTTTAACTCCGGGTACAGTTTTCTCCCATCCCGATGCAATTGTTTACACGCCGGATACACTTGTTTACCCGCAGGATACGTTTGAAATTTTGGCCTATACCAGTATGTACACTGTTCATAGCCTTATGTGCACTACCAATACCGTTATTGCCACTCCCAATACTGTTATTTTAACTCCGGGTACAGTTTTCTCCCATCCCGATGCAATTGTTTACACGCCGGATACACTTGTTTACCCGCAGGATACGTTTGAAATTTTGGCCTATACCAGTATGTACACTGTTCATAGCCTTATGTGCACTACCAATACCGTTATTGCCACTCCCAATACTGTTATTTTAACTCCGGGTACAGTTTTCTCCCATCCCGATGCAATTGTTTACACGCCGGATACACTTGTTTACCCGCAGGATACGTTTGAAATTTTGGCCTATACCAGTATGTACACTGTTCATAGCCTTATGTGCACTACCAATACCGTTATTGCCACTCCCAATACTGTTATTTTAACTCCGGGTACAGTTTTCTCCCATCCCGATGCAATTGTTTACACGCCGGATACACTTGTTTACCCGCAGGATACGTTTGAAATTTTGGCCTATACCAGTATGTACACTGTTCATAGCCTTATGTGCACTACCAATACCGTTATTGCCACTCCCAATACTGTTATTTTAACTCCGGGTACAGTTTTCTCCCATCCCGATGCAATTGTTTACACGCCGGATACACTTGTTTACCCGCAGGATACGTTTGAAATTTTGGCCTATACCAGTATGTACACTGTTCATAGCCTTATGTGCACTACCAATACCGTTATTGCCACTCCCAATACTGTTATTTTAACTCCGGGTACAGTTTTCTCCCATCCCGATGCAATTGTTTACACGCCGGATACACTTGTTTACCCGCAGGATACGTTTGAAATTTTGGCCTATACCAGTATGTACACTGTTCATAGCCTTATGTGCACTACCAATACCGTTATTGCCACTCCCAATACTGTTATTTTAACTCCGGGTACAGTTTTCTCCCATCCCGATGCAATTGTTTACACGCCGGATACACTTGTTTACCCGCAGGATACGTTTGAAATTTTGGCCTATACCAGTATGTACACTGTTCATAGCCTTATGTGCACTACCAATACCGTTATTGCCACTCCCAATACTGTTATTTTAACTCCGGGTACAGTTTTCTCCCATCCCGATGCAATTGTTTACACGCCGGATACACTTGTTTACCCGCAGGATACGTTTGAAATTTTGGCCTATACCAGTATGTACACTGTTCATAGCCTTATGTGCACTACCAATACCGTTATTGCCACTCCCAATACTGTTATTTTAACTCCGGGTACAGTTTTCTCCCATCCCGATGCAATTGTTTACACGCCGGATACACTTGTTTACCCGCAGGATACGTTTGAAATTTTGGCCTATACCAGTATGTACACTGTTCATAGCCTTATGTGCACTACCAATACCGTTATTGCCACTCCCAATACTGTTATTTTAACTCCGGGTACAGTTTTCTCCCATCCCGATGCAATTGTTTACACGCCGGATACACTTGTTTACCCGCAGGATACGTTTGAAATTTTGGCCTATACCAGTATGTACACTGTTCATAGCCTTATGTGCACTACCAATACCGTTATTGCCACTCCCAATACTGTTATTTTAACTCCGGGTACAGTTTTCTCCCATCCCGATGCAATTGTTTACACGCCGGATACACTTGTTTACCCGCAGGATACGTTTGAAATTTTGGCCTATACCAGTATGTACACTGTTCATAGCCTTATGTGCACTACCAATACCGTTATTGCCACTCCCAATACTGTTATTTTAACTCCGGGTACAGTTTTCTCCCATCCCGATGCAATTGTTTACACGCCGGATACACTTGTTTACCCGCAGGATACGTTTGAAATTTTGGCCTATACCAGTATGTACACTGTTCATAGCCTTATGTGCACTACCAATACCGTTATTGCCACTCCCAATACTGTTATTTTAACTCCGGGTACAGTTTTCTCCCATCCCGATGCAATTGTTTACACGCCGGATACACTTGTTTACCCGCAGGATACGTTTGAAATTTTGGCCTATACCAGTATGTACACTGTTCATAGCCTTATGTGCACTACCAATACCGTTATTGCCACTCCCAATACTGTTATTTTAACTCCGGGTACAGTTTTCTCCCATCCCGATGCAATTGTTTACACGCCGGATACACTTGTTTACCCGCAGGATACGTTTGAAATTTTGGCCTATACCAGTATGTACACTGTTCATAGCCTTATGTGCACTACCAATACCGTTATTGCCACTCCCAATACTGTTATTTTAACTCCGGGTACAGTTTTCTCCCATCCCGATGCAATTGTTTACACGCCGGATACACTTGTTTACCCGCAGGATACGTTTGAAATTTTGGCCTATACCAGTATGTACACTGTTCATAGCCTTATGTGCACTACCAATACCGTTATTGCCACTCCCAATACTGTTATTTTAACTCCGGGTACAGTTTTCTCCCATCCCGATGCAATTGTTTACACGCCGGATACACTTGTTTACCCGCAGGATACGTTTGAAATTTTGGCCTATACCAGTATGTACACTGTTCATAGCCTTATGTGCACTACCAATACCGTTATTGCCACTCCCAATACTGTTATTTTAACTCCGGGTACAGTTTTCTCCCATCCCGATGCAATTGTTTACACGCCGGATACACTTGTTTACCCGCAGGATACGTTTGAAATTTTGGCCTATACCAGTATGTACACTGTTCATAGCCTTATGTGCACTACCAATACCGTTATTGCCACTCCCAATACTGTTATTTTAACTCCGGGTACAGTTTTCTCCCATCCCGATGCAATTGTTTACACGCCGGATACACTTGTTTACCCGCAGGATACGTTTGAAATTTTGGCCTATACCAGTATGTACACTGTTCATAGCCTTATGTGCACTACCAATACCGTTATTGCCACTCCCAATACTGTTATTTTAACTCCGGGTACAGTTTTCTCCCATCCCGATGCAATTGTTTACACGCCGGATACACTTGTTTACCCGCAGGATACGTTTGAAATTTTGGCCTATACCAGTATGTACACTGTTCATAGCCTTATGTGCACTACCAATACCGTTATTGCCACTCCCAATACTGTTATTTTAACTCCGGGTACAGTTTTCTCCCATCCCGATGCAATTGTTTACACGCCGGATACACTTGTTTACCCGCAGGATACGTTTGAAATTTTGGCCTATACCAGTATGTACACTGTTCATAGCCTTATGTGCACTACCAATACCGTTATTGCCACTCCCAATACTGTTATTTTAACTCCGGGTACAGTTTTCTCCCATCCCGATGCAATTGTTTACACGCCGGATACACTTGTTTACCCGCAGGATACGTTTGAAATTTTGGCCTATACCAGTATGTACACTGTTCATAGCCTTATGTGCACTACCAATACCGTTATTGCCACTCCCAATACTGTTATTTTAACTCCGGGTACAGTTTTCTCCCATCCCGATGCAATTGTTTACACGCCGGATACACTTGTTTACCCGCAGGATACGTTTGAAATTTTGGCCTATACCAGTATGTACACTGTTCATAGCCTTATGTGCACTACCAATACCGTTATTGCCACTCCCAATACTGTTATTTTAACTCCGGGTACAGTTTTCTCCCATCCCGATGCAATTGTTTACACGCCGGATACACTTGTTTACCCGCAGGATACGTTTGAAATTTTGGCCTATACCAGTATGTACACTGTTCATAGCCTTATGTGCACTACCAATACCGTTATTGCCACTCCCAATACTGTTATTTTAACTCCGGGTACAGTTTTCTCCCATCCCGATGCAATTGTTTACACGCCGGATACACTTGTTTACCCGCAGGATACGTTTGAAATTTTGGCCTATACCAGTATGTACACTGTTCATAGCCTTATGTGCACTACCAATACCGTTATTGCCACTCCCAATACTGTTATTTTAACTCCGGGTACAGTTTTCTCCCATCCCGATGCAATTGTTTACACGCCGGATACACTTGTTTACCCGCAGGATACGTTTGAAATTTTGGCCTATACCAGTATGTACACTGTTCATAGCCTTATGTGCACTACCAATACCGTTATTGCCACTCCCAATACTGTTATTTTAACTCCGGGTACAGTTTTCTCCCATCCCGATGCAATTGTTTACACGCCGGATACACTTGTTTACCCGCAGGATACGTTTGAAATTTTGGCCTATACCAGTATGTACACTGTTCATAGCCTTATGTGCACTACCAATACCGTTATTGCCACTCCCAATACTGTTATTTTAACTCCGGGTACAGTTTTCTCCCATCCCGATGCAATTGTTTACACGCCGGATACACTTGTTTACCCGCAGGATACGTTTGAAATTTTGGCCTATACCAGTATGTACACTGTTCATAGCCTTATGTGCACTACCAATACCGTTATTGCCACTCCCAATACTGTTATTTTAACTCCGGGTACAGTTTTCTCCCATCCCGATGCAATTGTTTACACGCCGGATACACTTGTTTACCCGCAGGATACGTTTGAAATTTTGGCCTATACCAGTATGTACACTGTTCATAGCCTTATGTGCACTACCAATACCGTTATTGCCACTCCCAATACTGTTATTTTAACTCCGGGTACAGTTTTCTCCCATCCCGATGCAATTGTTTACACGCCGGATACACTTGTTTACCCGCAGGATACGTTTGAAATTTTGGCCTATACCAGTATGTACACTGTTCATAGCCTTATGTGCACTACCAATACCGTTATTGCCACTCCCAATACTGTTATTTTAACTCCGGGTACAGTTTTCTCCCATCCCGATGCAATTGTTTACACGCCGGATACACTTGTTTACCCGCAGGATACGTTTGAAATTTTGGCCTATACCAGTATGTACACTGTTCATAGCCTTATGTGCACTACCAATACCGTTATTGCCACTCCCAATACTGTTATTTTAACTCCGGGTACAGTTTTCTCCCATCCCGATGCAATTGTTTACACGCCGGATACACTTGTTTACCCGCAGGATACGTTTGAAATTTTGGCCTATACCAGTATGTACACTGTTCATAGCCTTATGTGCACTACCAATACCGTTATTGCCACTCCCAATACTGTTATTTTAACTCCGGGTACAGTTTTCTCCCATCCCGATGCAATTGTTTACACGCCGGATACACTTGTTTACCCGCAGGATACGTTTGAAATTTTGGCCTATACCAGTATGTACACTGTTCATAGCCTTATGTGCACTACCAATACCGTTATTGCCACTCCCAATACTGTTATTTTAACTCCGGGTACAGTTTTCTCCCATCCCGATGCAATTGTTTACACGCCGGATACACTTGTTTACCCGCAGGATACGTTTGAAATTTTGGCCTATACCAGTATGTACACTGTTCATAGCCTTATGTGCACTACCAATACCGTTATTGCCACTCCCAATACTGTTATTTTAACTCCGGGTACAGTTTTCTCCCATCCCGATGCAATTGTTTACACGCCGGATACACTTGTTTACCCGCAGGATACGTTTGAAATTTTGGCCTATACCAGTATGTACACTGTTCATAGCCTTATGTGCACTACCAATACCGTTATTGCCACTCCCAATACTGTTATTTTAACTCCGGGTACAGTTTTCTCCCATCCCGATGCAATTGTTTACACGCCGGATACACTTGTTTACCCGCAGGATACGTTTGAAATTTTGGCCTATACCAGTATGTACACTGTTCATAGCCTTATGTGCACTACCAATACCGTTATTGCCACTCCCAATACTGTTATTTTAACTCCGGGTACAGTTTTCTCCCATCCCGATGCAATTGTTTACACGCCGGATACACTTGTTTACCCGCAGGATACGTTTGAAATTTTGGCCTATACCAGTATGTACACTGTTCATAGCCTTATGTGCACTACCAATACCGTTATTGCCACTCCCAATACTGTTATTTTAACTCCGGGTACAGTTTTCTCCCATCCCGATGCAATTGTTTACACGCCGGATACACTTGTTTACCCGCAGGATACGTTTGAAATTTTGGCCTATACCAGTATGTACACTGTTCATAGCCTTATGTGCACTACCAATACCGTTATTGCCACTCCCAATACTGTTATTTTAACTCCGGGTACAGTTTTCTCCCATCCCGATGCAATTGTTTACACGCCGGATACACTTGTTTACCCGCAGGATACGTTTGAAATTTTGGCCTATACCAGTATGTACACTGTTCATAGCCTTATGTGCACTACCAATACCGTTATTGCCACTCCCAATACTGTTATTTTAACTCCGGGTACAGTTTTCTCCCATCCCGATGCAATTGTTTACACGCCGGATACACTTGTTTACCCGCAGGATACGTTTGAAATTTTGGCCTATACCAGTATGTACACTGTTCATAGCCTTATGTGCACTACCAATACCGTTATTGCCACTCCCAATACTGTTATTTTAACTCCGGGTACAGTTTTCTCCCATCCCGATGCAATTGTTTACACGCCGGATACACTTGTTTACCCGCAGGATACGTTTGAAATTTTGGCCTATACCAGTATGTACACTGTTCATAGCCTTATGTGCACTACCAATACCGTTATTGCCACTCCCAATACTGTTATTTTAACTCCGGGTACAGTTTTCTCCCATCCCGATGCAATTGTTTACACGCCGGATACACTTGTTTACCCGCAGGATACGTTTGAAATTTTGGCCTATACCAGTATGTACACTGTTCATAGCCTTATGTGCACTACCAATACCGTTATTGCCACTCCCAATACTGTTATTTTAACTCCGGGTACAGTTTTCTCCCATCCCGATGCAATTGTTTACACGCCGGATACACTTGTTTACCCGCAGGATACGTTTGAAATTTTGGCCTATACCAGTATGTACACTGTTCATAGCCTTATGTGCACTACCAATACCGTTATTGCCACTCCCAATACTGTTATTTTAACTCCGGGTACAGTTTTCTCCCATCCCGATGCAATTGTTTACACGCCGGATACACTTGTTTACCCGCAGGATACGTTTGAAATTTTGGCCTATACCAGTATGTACACTGTTCATAGCCTTATGTGCACTACCAATACCGTTATTGCCACTCCCAATACTGTTATTTTAACTCCGGGTACAGTTTTCTCCCATCCCGATGCAATTGTTTACACGCCGGATACACTTGTTTACCCGCAGGATACGTTTGAAATTTTGGCCTATACCAGTATGTACACTGTTCATAGCCTTATGTGCACTACCAATACCGTTATTGCCACTCCCAATACTGTTATTTTAACTCCGGGTACAGTTTTCTCCCATCCCGATGCAATTGTTTACACGCCGGATACACTTGTTTACCCGCAGGATACGTTTGAAATTTTGGCCTATACCAGTATGTACACTGTTCATAGCCTTATGTGCACTACCAATACCGTTATTGCCACTCCCAATACTGTTATTTTAACTCCGGGTACAGTTTTCTCCCATCCCGATGCAATTGTTTACACGCCGGATACACTTGTTTACCCGCAGGATACGTTTGAAATTTTGGCCTATACCAGTATGTACACTGTTCATAGCCTTATGTGCACTACCAATACCGTTATTGCCACTCCCAATACTGTTATTTTAACTCCGGGTACAGTTTTCTCCCATCCCGATGCAATTGTTTACACGCCGGATACACTTGTTTACCCGCAGGATACGTTTGAAATTTTGGCCTATACCAGTATGTACACTGTTCATAGCCTTATGTGCACTACCAATACCGTTATTGCCACTCCCAATACTGTTATTTTAACTCCGGGTACAGTTTTCTCCCATCCCGATGCAATTGTTTACACGCCGGATACACTTGTTTACCCGCAGGATACGTTTGAAATTTTGGCCTATACCAGTATGTACACTGTTCATAGCCTTATGTGCACTACCAATACCGTTATTGCCACTCCCAATACTGTTATTTTAACTCCGGGTACAGTTTTCTCCCATCCCGATGCAATTGTTTACACGCCGGATACACTTGTTTACCCGCAGGATACGTTTGAAATTTTGGCCTATACCAGTATGTACACTGTTCATAGCCTTATGTGCACTACCAATACCGTTATTGCCACTCCCAATACTGTTATTTTAACTCCGGGTACAGTTTTCTCCCATCCCGATGCAATTGTTTACACGCCGGATACACTTGTTTACCCGCAGGATACGTTTGAAATTTTGGCCTATACCAGTATGTACACTGTTCATAGCCTTATGTGCACTACCAATACCGTTATTGCCACTCCCAATACTGTTATTTTAACTCCGGGTACAGTTTTCTCCCATCCCGATGCAATTGTTTACACGCCGGATACACTTGTTTACCCGCAGGATACGTTTGAAATTTTGGCCTATACCAGTATGTACACTGTTCATAGCCTTATGTGCACTACCAATACCGTTATTGCCACTCCCAATACTGTTATTTTAACTCCGGGTACAGTTTTCTCCCATCCCGATGCAATTGTTTACACGCCGGATACACTTGTTTACCCGCAGGATACGTTTGAAATTTTGGCCTATACCAGTATGTACACTGTTCATAGCCTTATGTGCACTACCAATACCGTTATTGCCACTCCCAATACTGTTATTTTAACTCCGGGTACAGTTTTCTCCCATCCCGATGCAATTGTTTACACGCCGGATACACTTGTTTACCCGCAGGATACGTTTGAAATTTTGGCCTATACCAGTATGTACACTGTTCATAGCCTTATGTGCACTACCAATACCGTTATTGCCACTCCCAATACTGTTATTTTAACTCCGGGTACAGTTTTCTCCCATCCCGATGCAATTGTTTACACGCCGGATACACTTGTTTACCCGCAGGATACGTTTGAAATTTTGGCCTATACCAGTATGTACACTGTTCATAGCCTTATGTGCACTACCAATACCGTTATTGCCACTCCCAATACTGTTATTTTAACTCCGGGTACAGTTTTCTCCCATCCCGATGCAATTGTTTACACGCCGGATACACTTGTTTACCCGCAGGATACGTTTGAAATTTTGGCCTATACCAGTATGTACACTGTTCATAGCCTTATGTGCACTACCAATACCGTTATTGCCACTCCCAATACTGTTATTTTAACTCCGGGTACAGTTTTCTCCCATCCCGATGCAATTGTTTACACGCCGGATACACTTGTTTACCCGCAGGATACGTTTGAAATTTTGGCCTATACCAGTATGTACACTGTTCATAACCTTATGTGCACTACCAATACCGTTATTGCCACTCCCAATACTGTTATTTTAACTCCGGGTACAGTTTTCTCCCATCCCGATGCAATTGTTTACACGCCGGATACACTTGTTTACCCGCAGGATACGTTTGAAATTTTTGCCTTTACCAGTATGTACACTGTTCATAGCCTTATGTGCACTACCAATACCGTTATTGCCACTCCCAATACTGTTATTTTAACTCCGGGTACAGTTTTCTCCCATCCCGATGCAATTGTTTACACGCCGGATACACTTGTTTACCCGCAGGATACGTTTGAAATTTTGGCCTATACCAGTATGTACACTGTTCATAGCCTTATGTGCACTACCAATACCGTTATTACCACTCCCAATACTGTTATTTTAACTCCGGGTACAGTTTTCTCCCATCCCGATGCAATTGTTTACACGCCGGATACACTTGTTTACCCGCAGGATACGTTTGAAATTTTGGCCTATACCAGTATGTACACTGTTCATAGCCTTATGTGCACTACCAATACCGTTATTGCCACTCCAAATATTGTTATGTTAACTCCGGGTACAGTTTTCTCCCATCCCGATGCAATTGTTTACACGCCGGATACACTTGTTTTCCCGCAGGATACGTTTGAAATTTTGGCCTATACCAGTATGTACACTGTTCATAGCCTTATGTGCACTACCAATACCGTTATTGCCACTCCCAATACTGTTATTTTAACTCCGGGTACAGTTTTCTCCCATCCCGATGCAATTGTTTACACGCCGGATACACTTGTTTACCCGCAGGATACGTTTGAAATTTTGGCCTATACCAGTATGTACACTGTTCATAGCCTTATGTGCACTACCAATACCGTTATTGCCACTCCCAATACTGTTATTTTAACTCCGGGTACAGTTTTCTCCCATCCCGATGCAAATGTTTACACGCCGGATACACTTGTTTACCCGCAGGATACGTTTGAAATTTTGGCCTATACCAGTATGTACACTGTTCATAGCCTTATGTGCACTACCAATACCGTTATTGCCACTCCCAACACTGTTATTTTAACTCCGGGTACAGTTTTCTCCCATCCCGATGCAATTGTTTACACGCCGGATACACTTGTTTACCCGCAGGATACGTTTGAAATTTTGGCCTATACCAGTATGTACACTGTTCATAGCCTTATGTGCACTACCAATACCGTTATTGCCACTCCCAATACTGTTATTTTAACTCCGGGTACAGTTTTCTCCCATCCCGATGCAATTGTTTACACGCCGGATACACTTGTTTACCCGCAGGATACGTTTGAAATTTTGGCCTATACCAGTATGTACACTGTTCATAGCCTTATGTGCACTACCAATACCGTTATTGCCACTCCCAATACTGTTATTTTAACTCCGGGTACAGTTTTCTCAAATGCCCTAGCGCTCGCCGACGGTCTAGAGCTCTGAAATTCCGGCCATAAGCTCACCTCAGAGACCTCTAAACACCGTGCAAATTTCAAAGAGATTGGATTATTCCAACTGTACTTTATATAGGGAAAACTGCCGAAAAAACAGCCAGTTTTTCAAATGCTTTTGCCCTCAAAAACGCGCATTGAAAACCGACGCACACAAGCTCCATTTAATTGCAGCAACTCGAACCAAAAGCGGTTTCCGGTCGTTCATCATCAGTGCCACACGACCCAATCGTTTTTTCGGGTTGCTGCATTTAAATGGCGCTACCATCTGGGTTCGAAGTACGAGCACCAAATACGTCTGTATAACGTTTTCGGACTTTGAAATTTTACGCTGTTTTTTTAGTGGTTTTACACCCGCCCTGGCGCTCGCCGACGGTCTAGAGCTCTGAAATTCCGGCCATAAGCTCATCTCAGAGACCTCTAAACACCGTGCAAATTTCAAAGAGATTGGATTATTCCAACTGTACTTTATATAGGGAAAACTGCCGAAAAAACAGCCATTTTTTCAAATGCTTTTGCCCTCAAAAACGCGCATTGAAAACCGACGCACACAAGCTCCATTTAATTGCAGCAACTCGAACCAAAAGCGGTTTCCGGTCGTTCATCATCAGTGCCACACGACCCAATCGTTTTTTCGGGTTGCTGCATTTAAATGGCGCTACCATCTGGGTTCGAAGTACGAGCACCAAATACGTCTGTATAACGTTTTCGGACTTTGACATTTTACGCTGTGTTTCTTTTTAGTGGTTTTACACCCGCCCTAGCGCTCGCCGACGGTCTAGAGCTCTGAAATTCCGGCCATAAGCTCACCTCAGAGACCTCTAAACACCGTGCAAATTTCAAAGAGATTGGATTATTCCAACTGTACTTTATATAGGGAAAACTGCCGAAAAAACAGCCAGTTTTTCAAATGCTTTTGCCCTCAAAAACGCGCATTGAAAACCGACGCACACAAGCTCCATTTAATTGCAGCAACTCGAACCAAAAGCGGTTTCCGGTCGTTCATCATCAGTGCCACACGACCCAATCGTTTTTTCGGGTTGCTGCATTTAAATGGCGCTACCATCTGGGTTCGAAGTACGAGCACCAAATACGTCTGTATAACGTTTTCGGACTGACATTTTACGCTGTGTTTCTTTTTAGTGGTTTTACACCCGCCCTAGCGCTCGCCGACGGTCTAGAGCTCTGAAATTCCGGCCATAAGCTCACCTCAGAGACCTCTAAACACCGTGCAAATTTCAAAGAGATTGGATTATTCCAACTGTACTTTATATAGGGAAAACTGCCGAAAAAACAGCCAGTTTTTCAAATGCTTTTGCCCTCAAAAACGCGCATTGAAAACCGACGCACACAAGCTCCATTTAATTGCAGCAACTCGAACCAAAAGCGGTTTCCGGTCGTTCATCATCAGTGCCACACGACCCAATCGTTTTTTCGGGTTGCTGCATTTAAATGGCGCTACCATCTGGGTTCGAAGTACGAGCACCAAATACGTCTGTATAACGTTTTCGGACTTTGAAATTTTACGCCGTGTTTTTTTAGTGGTTTTACACCCGCCCTAGCGCTCGCCGACGGTCTAGAGCTCTGAAATTCCGGCCATAAGCTCACCTCAGAGACCTCTAAACACCGTGCAAATTTCAAAGAGATTGGATTATTCCAACTGTACTTTATATAGGGAAAACTGCCGAAAAAACAGCCAGTTTTTCAAATGCTTTTGCCCTCAAAAACGCGCATTGAAAACCGACGCACACAAGCTCCATTTAATTGCAGCAACTCGAACCAAAAGCGGTTTCCGGTCGTTCATCATCAGTGCCACACGACCCAATCGTTTTTTCGGGTTGCTGCATTTAAATGGCGCTACCATCTGGGTTCGAAGTACGAGCACCAAATACGTCTGTATAACGTTTTCGGACTGAAATTTTACGCTGTGTTTTTTTTAGTGGTTTTACACCCGCCCTAGCGCTCGCCGACGGTCTAGAGCTCTGAAATTCCGGCCATAAGCTCACCTCAGAGACCTCTAAACACCGTGCAAATTTCAAAGAGATTGGATTATTCCAACTGTACTTTATATAGGGAAAACTGCCGAAAAAACAGCCAGTTTTTCAAATGCTTTTGCCCTCAAAAACGCGCATTGAAAACCGACGCACACAAGCTCCATTTAATTGCAGCAACTCGAACCAAAAGCGGTTTCCGGTCGTTCATCATCAGTGCCACACGACCCAATCGTTTTTTCGGGTTGCTGCATTTAAATGGCGCTACCATCTGGGTTCGAAGTACGAGCACCAAATACGTCTGTATAACGTTTTCGGACTTTGAAATTTTACGCTGTGTTTTTAGTGGTTTTACACCCGCCCTAGCGCTCGCCGACGGTCTAGAGCTCTGAAATTCCGGCCATAAGCTCACCTCAGAGACCTCTAAACACCGTGCAAATTTCAAAGAGATTGGATTATTCCAACTGTACTTTATATAGGGAAAACTGCCGAAAAAACAGGCAGTTTTTCAAATGCTTTTGCCCTCAAAAACGCGCATTGAAAACCGACGCACACAAGCTCCATTTAATTGCAGCAACTCGAACCAAAAGCGGTTTCCGGTCGTTCATCATCAGTGCCACACGACCCAATCGTTTTTTCGGGTTGCTGCATTTAAATGGCGCTACCATCTGGGTTCGAAGTACGAGCACCAAATACGTCTGTATAACGTTTTCGGACTGAAATTTTACGCTGTGTTTTTTTTAGTGGTTTTACACCCGCCCTAGCGCTCGCCGACGGTCTAGAGCTCTGAAATTCCGGCCATAAGCTCACCTCAGAGACCTCTAAACACCGTGCAAATTTCAAAGAGATTGGATTATTCCAACTGTACTTTATATAGGGAAAACTGCCGAAAAAACAGCCAGTTTTTCAAATGCTTTTGCCCTCAAAAACGCGCATTGAAAACCGACGCACACAAGCTCCATTTAATTGCAGCAACTCGAACCAAAAGCGGTTTCCGGTCGTTCATCATCAGTGCCACACGACCCAATCGTTTTTTCGGGTTGCTGCATTTAAATGGCGCTACCATCTGGGTTCGAAGTACGAGCACCAAATACGTCTGTATAACGTTTTCGGACTTTGAAATTTTACGCTGTGTTTTTTTAGTGGTTTTACACCCGCCCTAGCGCTCGCCGACGGTCTAGAGCTCTGAAATTCCGGCCATAAGCTCACCTCAGAGACCTCTAAACACCGTGCAAATTTCAAAGAGATTGGATTATTCCAACTGTACTTTATATAGGGAAAACTGCCGAAAAAACAGCCAGTTTTTCAAATGCTTTTGCCCTCAAAAACGCGCATTGAAAACCGACGCACACAAGCTCCATTTAATTGCAGCAACTCGAACCAAAAGCGGTTTCCGGTCGTTCATCATCAGTGCCACACGACCCAATCGTTTTTTCGGGTTGCTGCATTTAAATGGCGCTACCATCTGGGTTCGAAGTACGAGCACCAAATACGTCTGTATAACGTTTTCGGACTTTGAAATTTTACGCTGTGTTTTTTTAGTGGTTTTACACCCGCCCTAGCGCTCGCCGACGGTCTAGAGCTCTGAAATTCCGGCCATAAGCTCACCTCAGAGACCTCTAAACACCGTGCAAATTTCAAAGAGATTGGATTATTCCAACTGTACTTTATATAGGGAAAACTGCCGAAAAAACAGCCAGTTTTTCAAATGCTTTTGCCCTCAAAAACGCGCATTGAAAACCGACGCACACAAGCTCCATTTAATTGCAGCAACTCGAACCAAAAGCGGTTTCCGGTCGTTCATCATCAGTGCCACACGACCCAATCGTTTTTTCGGGTTGCTGCATTTAAATGGCGCTACCATCTGGGTTCGAAGTACGAGCACCAAATACGTCTGTATAACGTTTTCGGACTGACATTTTACGCTGTGTTTCTTTTTAGTGGTTTTACACCCGCCCTAGCGCTCGCCGACGGTCTAGAGCTCTGAAATTCCGGCCATAAGCTCACCTCAGAGACCTCTAAACACCGTGCAAATTTCAAAGAGATTGGATTATTCCAACTGTACTTTATATAGGGAAAACTGCCGAAAAAACAGCCAGTTTTTCAAATGCTTTTGCCCTCAAAAACGCGCATTGAAAACCGACGCACACAAGCTCCATTTAATTGCAGCAACTCGAACCAAAAGCGGTTTCCGGTCGTTCATCATCAGTGCCACACGACCCAATCGTTTTTTCGGGTTGCTGCATTTAAATGGCGCTACCATCTGGGTTCGAAGTACGAGCACCAAATACGTCTGTATAACGTTTTCGGACTGAAATTTTACGCTGTGTTTTTTTAGTGGTTTTACACCCGCCCTAGCGCTCGCCGACGGTCTAGAGCTCTGAAATTCCGGCCATAAGCTCACCTCAGAGACCTCTAAACACCGTGCAAATTTCAAAGAGATTGGATTATTCCAACTGTACTTTATATAGGGAAAACTGCCGAAAAAACAGCCATTTTTTCAAATGCTTTTGCCCTCAAAAACGCGCATTGAAAACCGACGCACACAAGCTCCATTTAATTGCAGCAACTCGAACCAAAAGCGGTTTCCGGTCGTTCATCATCAGTGCCACACGACCCAATCGTTTTTTCGGGTTGCTGCATTTAAATGGCGCTACCATCTGGGTTCGAAGTACGAGCACCAAATACGTCTGTATAACGTTTTCAGACTTTGAAATTTTACGCTGTGTTTTTTTTAGTGGTTTTACACCCGCCCTAGCGCTCGCCGACGGTCTAGAGCTCTGAAATTCCGGCCATAAGCTCACCTCAGAGACCTCTAAACACCGTGCAAATTTCAAAGAGATTGGATTATTCCAACTGTACTTTATATAGGGAAAACTGCCGAAAAAACAGCCAGTTTTTCAAATGCTTTTGCCCTCAAAAACGCGCATTGAAAACCGACGCACACAAGCTCCATTTAATTGCAGCAACTCGAACCAAAAGCGGTTTCCGGTCGTTCATCATCAGTGCCACACGACCCAATCGTTTTTTCGGGTTGCTGCATTTAAATGGCGCTACCATCTGGGTTCGAAGTACGAGCACCAAATACGTCTGTATAACGTTTTCGGACTGAAATTTTACGCTGTGTTTTTTTAGTGGTTTTACACCCGCCCTAGCGCTCGCCGACGGTCTAGAGCTCTGAAATTCCGGCCATAAGCTCACCTCAGAGACCTCTAAACACCGTGCAAATTTCAAAGAGATTGGATTATTCCAACTGTACTTTATATAGGGAAAACTGCCGAAAAAACAGCCATTTTTTCAAATGCTTTTGCCCTCAAAAACGCGCATTGAAAACCGACGCACACAAGCTCCATTTAATTGCAGCAACTCGAACCAAAAGCGGTTTCCGGTCGTTCATCATCAGTGCCACACGACCCAATCGTTTTTTCGGGTTGCTGCATTTAAATGGCGCTACCATCTGGGTTCGAAGTACGAGCACCAAATACGTCTGTATAACGTTTTCGGACTTTGAAATTTTACGCTGTGTTTTTTAGTGGTTTTACACCCGCCCTAGCGCTCGCCGACGGTCTAGAGCTCTGAAATTCCGGCCATAAGCTCACCTCAGAGACCTCTAAACACCGTGCAAATTTCAAAGAGATTGGATTATTCCAACTGTACTTTATATAGGGAAAACTGCCGAAAAAACAGCCATTTTTTCAAATGCTTTTGCCCTCAAAAACGCGCATTGAAAACCGACGCACACAAGCTCCATTTAATTGCAGCAACTCGAACCAAAAGCGGTTTCCGGTCGTTCATCATCAGTGCCACACGACCCAATCGTTTTTTCGGGTTGCTGCATTTAAATGGCGCTACCATCTGGGTTCGAAGTACGAGCACCAAATACGTCTGTATAACGTTTTCGGACTTTGAAATTTTACGCTGTGTTTTTTAGTGGTTTTACACCCGCCCTAGCGCTCGCCGACGGTCTAGAGCTCTGAAATTCCGGCCATAAGCTCACCTCAGAGACCTCTAAACACCGTGCAAATTTCAAAGAGATTGGATTATTCCAACTGTACTTTATATAGGGAAAACTGCCGAAAAAACAGCCAGTTTTTCAAATGCTTTTGCCCTCAAAAACGCGCATTGAAAACCGACGCACACAAGCTCCATTTAATTGCAGCAACTCGAACCAAAAGCGGTTTCCGGTCGTTCATCATCAGTGCCACACGACCCAATCGTTTTTTCGGGTTGCTGCATTTAAATGGCGCTACCATCTGGGTTCGAAGTACGAGCACCAAATACGTCTGTATAACGTTTTCGGACTTTGAAATTTTACGCTGTGTTTTTTTTAGTGGTTTTACACCCGCCCTAGCGCTCGCCGACGGTCTAGAGCTCTGAAATTCCGGCCATAAGCTCACCTCAGAGACCTCTAAACACCGTGCAAATTTCAAAGAGATTGGATTATTCCAACTGTACTTTATATAGGGAAAACTGCCGAAAAAACAGCCATTTTTTCAAATGCTTTTGCCCTCAAAAACGCGCATTGAAAACCGACGCACACAAGCTCCATTTAATTGCAGCAACTCGAACCAAAAGCGGTTTCCGGTCGTTCATCATCAGTGCCACACGACCCAATCGTTTTTTCGGGTTGCTGCATTTAAATGGCGCTACCATCTGGGTTCGAAGTACGAGCACCAAATACGTCTGTATAACGTTTTCGGACTGAAATTTTACGCTGTGTTTTTTTTAGTGGTTTTACACCCGCCCTAGCGCTCGCCGACGGTCTAGAGCTCTGAAATTCCGGCCATAAGCTCACCTCAGAGACCTCTAAACACCGTGCAAATTTCAAAGAGATTGGATTATTCCAACTGTACTTTATATAGGGAAAACTGCCGAAAAAACAGCCATTTTTTCAAATGCTTTTGCCCTCAAAAACGCGCATTGAAAACCGACGCACACAAGCTCCATTTAATTGCAGCAACTCGAACCAAAAGCGGTTTCCGGTCGTTCATCATCAGTGCCACACGACCCAATCGTTTTTTCGGGTTGCTGCATTTAAATGGCGCTACCATCTGGGTTCGAAGTACGAGCACCAAATACGTCTGTATAACGTTTTCGGACTATGAAATTTTACGCTGTGTTTTTTAGTGGTTTTACACCCGCCCTAGCGCTCGCCGACGGTCTAGAGCTCTGAAATTCCGGCCATAAGCTCACCTCAGAGACCTCTAAACACCGTGCAAATTTCAAAGAGATTGGATTATTCCAACTGTACTTTATATAGGGAAAACTGCCGAAAAAACAGCCAGTTTTTCAAATGCTTTTGCCCTCAAAAACGCGCATTGAAAACCGACGCACACAAGCTCCATTTAATTGCAGCAACTCGAACCAAAAGCGGTTTCCGGTCGTTCATCATCAGTGCCACACGACCCAATCGTTTTTTCGGGTTGCTGCATTTAAATGGCGCTACCATCTGGGTTCGAAGTACGAGCACCAAATACGTCTGTATAACGTTTTCGGACTATGAAATTTTACGCTGTGTTTTTTTAGTGGTTTTACACCCGCCCTAGCGCTCGCCGACGGTCTAGAGCTCTGAAATTCCGGCCATAAGCTCACCTCAGAGACCTCTAAACACCGTGCAAATTTCAAAGAGATTGGATTATTCCAACTGTACTTTATATAGGGAAAACTGCCGAAAAAACAGCCATTTTTTCAAATGCTTTTGCCCTCAAAAACGCGCATTGAAAACCGACGCACACAAGCTCCATTTAATTGCAGCAACTCGAACCAAAAGCGGTTTCCGGTCGTTCATCATCAGTGCCACACGACCCAATCGTTTTTTCGGGTTGCTGCATTTAAATGGCGCTACCATCTGGGTTCGAAGTACGAGCACCAAATACGTCTGTATAACGTTTTCGGACCTTGAAATTTTATCCTGTGTTTTATTAGTGGTTTTACACCCGCCCTAGCGCTCGCCGACGGTCTAGAGCTCTGAAATTCCGGCCATAAGCTCACCTCAGAGACCTCTAAACACCGTGCAAATTTCAAAGAGATTGGATTATTCCAACTGTACTTTATATAGGGAAAACTGCCGAAAAAACAGCCATTTTTTCAAATGCTTTTGCCCTCAAAAACGCGCATTGAAAACCGACGCACACAAGCTCCATTTAATTGCAGCAACTCGAACCAAAAGCGGTTTCCGGTCGTTCATCATCAGTGCCACACGACCCAATCGTTTTTTCGGGTTGCTGCATTTAAATGGCGCTACCATCTGGGTTCGAAGTACGAGCACCAAATACGTCTGTATAACGTTTTCGGACTGAAATTTTACGCTGTGTTTTTTTAGTGGTTTTACACCCGCCCTAGCGCTCGCCGACGGTCTAGAGCTCTGAAATTCCGGCCATAAGCTCACCTCAGAGACCTCTAAACACCGTGCAAATTTCAAAGAGATTGGATTATTCCAACTGTACTTTATATAGGGAAAACTGCCGAAAAAACAGCCATTTTTTCAAATGCTTTTGCCCTCAAAAACGCGCATTGAAAACCGACGCACACAAGCTCCATTTAATTGCAGCAACTCGAACCAAAAGCGGTTTCCGGTCGTTCATCATCAGTGCCACACGACCCAATCGTTTTTTCGGGTTGCTGCATTTAAATGGCGCTACCATCTGGGTTCGAAGTACGAGCACCAAATACGTCTGTATAACGTTTTCGGACTTTGAAATTTTACGCTGTGTTTTTTTAGTGGTTTTACACCCGCCCTAGCGCTCGCCGACGGTCTAGAGCTCTGAAATTCCGGCCATAAGCTCACCTCAGAGACCTCTAAACACCGTGCAAATTTCAAAGAGATTGGATTATTCCAACTGTACTTTATATAGGGAAAACTGCCGAAAAAACAGCCATTTTTTCAAATGCTTTTGCCCTCAAAAACGCGCATTGAAAACCGACGCACACAAGCTCCATTTAATTGCAGCAACTCGAACCAAAAGCGGTTTCCGGTCGTTCATCATCAGTGCCACACGACCCAATCGTTTTTTCGGGTTGCTGCATTTAAATGGCGCTACCATCTGGGTTCGAAGTACGAGCACCAAATACGTCTGTATAACGTTTTCGGACTTTGAAATTTTACGCTGTGTTTTTTTAGTGGTTTTACACCCGCCCTAGCGCTCGCCGACGGTCTAGAGCTCTGAAATTCCGGCCATAAGCTCACCTCAGAGACCTCTAAACACCGTGCAAATTTCAAAGAGATTGGATTATTCCAACTGTACTTTATATAGGGAAAACTGCCGAAAAAACAGCCATTTTTTCAAATGCTTTTGCCCTCAAAAACGCGCATTGAAAACCGACGCACACAAGCTCCATTTAATTGCAGCAACTCGAACCAAAAGCGGTTTCCGGTCGTTCATCATCAGTGCCACACGACCCAATCGTTTTTTCGGGTTGCTGCATTTAAATGGCGCTACCATCTGGGTTCGAAGTACGAGCACCAAATACGTCTGTATAACGTTTTCGGACTTTGAAATTTTACGCTGTGTTTTTTTAGTGGTTTTACACCCGCCCTAGCGCTCGCCGACGGTCTAGAGCTCTGAAATTCCGGCCATAAGCTCACCTCAGAGACCTCTAAACACCGTGCAAATTTCAAAGAGATTGGATTATTTCAACTGTACTTTATATAGGGAAAACTGCCGAAAAAACAGCCATTTTTCAAATGCTTTTGCCCTCAAAAACGCGCATTGAAAACCGACGCACACAAGCTCCATTTAATTGCAGCAACTCGAACCAAAAGCGGTTTCCGGTCGTTCATCATCAGTGCCACACGACCCAATCGTTTTTTCGGGTTGCTGCATTTAAATGGCGCTACCATCTGGGTTCGAAGTACGAGCACCAAATACGTCTGTATAACGTTTTCGGACTGAAATTTTACGCTGTGTTTTTTTTAGTGGTTTTACACCCGCCCTAGCGCTCGCCGACGGTCTAGAGCTCTGAAATTCCGGCCATAAGCTCACCTCAGAGACCTCTAAACACCGTGCAAATTTCAAAGAGATTGGATTATTCCAACTGTACTTTATATAGGGAAAACTGCCGAAAAAACAGCCAGTTTTTCAAATGCTTTTGCCCTCAAAAACGCGCATTGAAAACCGACGCACACAAGCTCCATTTAATTGCAGGAACTCGAACCAAAAGCGGTTTCCGGTCGTTCATCATCAGTGCCACACGACCCAATCGTTTTTTCGGGTTGCTGCATTTAAATGGCGCTACCATCTGGGTTCGAAGTACGAGCACCAAATACGTCTGTATAACGTTTTCGGACCTTGAAATTTTATCCTGTGTTTTATTAGTGGTTTTACACCCGCCCTAGCGCTCGCCGACGGTCTAGAGCTCTGAAATTCCGGCCATAAGCTCACCTTAGAGACCTCTAAACACCGTGCAAATTTCAAAGAGATTGGATTATTCCAACTGTACTTTATATAGGGAAAACTGCCGAAAAAACAGCCATTTTTTCAAATGCTTTTGCCCTCAAAAACGCGCATTGAAAACCGACGCACACAAGCTCCATTTAATTGCAGCAACTCGAACCAAAAGCGGTTTCCGGTCGTTCATCATCAGTGGCACACGACCCAATCGTTTTTTCGGGTTGCTGCATTTAAATGGCGCTACCATCTGGGTTCGAAGTACGAGCACCAAATACGTCTGTATAACGTTTTCGGACTGAAATTTTACGCTGTTTTTTTAGTGGTTTTACACCCGCCCTAGCGCTCGCCGACGGTCTAGAGCTCTGAAATTCCGGCCATAAGCTCACCTCAGAGACCTCTAAACACCGTGCAAATTTCAAAGAGATTGGATTATTCCAACTGTACTTTATATAGGGAAAACTGCCGAAAAAACAGCCATTTTTTCAAATGCTTTTGCCCTCAAAAACGCGCATTGAAAACCGACGCACACAAGCTCCATTTAATTGCAGCAACTCGAACCAAAAGCGGTTTCCGGTCGTTCATCATCAGTGCCACACGACCCAATCGTTTTTTCGGGTTGCTGCATTTAAATGGCGCTACCATCTGGGTTCGAAGTACGAGCACCAAATACGTCTGTATAACGTTTTCGGACTGAAATTTTACGCTGTGTTTTTTTTAGTGGTTTTACACCCGCCCTAGCGCTCGCCGACGGTCTAGAGCTCTGAAATTCCGGCCATAAGCTCACCTCAGAGACCTCTAAACACCGTGCAAATTTCAAAGAGATTGGATTATTCCAACTGTACTTTATATAGGGAAAACTGCCGAAAAAACAGCCATTTTTTCAAATGCTTTTGCCCTCAAAAACGCGCATTGAAAACCGACGCACACAAGCTCCATTTAATTGCAGCAACTCGAACCCAAAGCGGTTTCCGGTCGTTCATCATCAGTGCCACACGACCAAATCGTTTTTTCGGGTTGCTGCATTTAAATGGCGCTACCATCTGGGTTCGAAGTACGAGCACCAAATACGACTGTATAACGTTTTCGGACTTTGAAATTTTAATCTGTGTTTTTTTGGTGGTTTTACACCCGCCCTAGCGCTCGCCGACGGTCTAGAGCTCTGAAATTCCGGCCATAAGCTCACCTCAGAGACCTCTAAACACCGTTCATAGCCTTATGTGCACTACCAATACCATTATTGCCACTCCCAATACTGTTATTTTAACTCCGGGTACAGTTTTCTCCCATCCCGATGCAATTGTTTACACGCCGGATACACTTGTTTACCCGCAGGATACGTTTGAAATTTTGGCCTATACCAGTATGTACACTGTTCATAGCCTTATGTGCACTACCAATACCGTTATTGCCACTCCCAATACTGTTATTTTAACTCCGGGTACAGTTTTCTCCCATCCCGATGCAATTGTTTATACGCCGGATACACTTGTTTACCCGCAGGATACGTTTGAAATTTTGGCCTATACCAGTATGTACACTGTTCATAGCCTTATGTGCACTACCAATACCGTTATTGCCACTCCCAATACTGTTATTTTAACTCCGGGTACAGTTTTCTCCCATCCCGATGCAATTGTTTACACGCCGGATACACATTTTTACCCGCAGGATACGTTTGAAAATTTGGCCTATACCAGTATGTACACTGTTCATAGCCTTATGTGCACTACCAATACCGTTATTGCCACTCCCAATACTGTTATTTTAACTCCGGGTACAGTTTTCTCCCATCCCGATGCAATTGTTTACACGCCGGATACACTTGTTTACCCGCAGGATACGTTTGAAATTTTGGCCTAAACCAGTATATACACTGTTCATAGCCTTATGTGCACTACCAATACCGTTATTGCCACTCCCAATACTGTTATTTTAACTCCGGGTACAGTTTTCTCCCATCCCGATGCAATTGTTTACACGCCGGATACACTTGTTTACCCGCAGGATACGTTTGAAATTTTGGCCTATACCAGTATGTACACTGTTCTTAGCCTTATGTGCACTACCAATACCGTTATTGCCACTCCCAATACTGTTATTTTAACTCCGGGTACAGATTTCTCCCATCCCGATGCAATTGTTTACACGCCGGATACACTTGTTTACCCGCAGGATACGTTTGAAATTTTGGCCTATACCAGTATGTACACTGTTCATAGCCTTATGTGCACTACCAATACCGTTATTGCCACTCCCAATACTGTTATTTTAACTCCGGGTACAGTTTTCTCCCATCCCGATGCAATTGTTTACACGCCGGATACACTTGTTTACCCGCAGGATACGTTTGAAATTTTGGCCTATACCAGTATGTACACTGTTCATAGCCTTATGTGCACTACCAATACCGTTATTGCCACTCCCAATACTGTTATTTTAACTCCGGGTACAGTTTTCTCCCATCCCGATGCAATTGTTTACACGCCGGATACACTTGTTTACCCGCAGGATACGTTTGAAATTTTGGCCTATACCAGTATGTACACTGTTCATAGCCTTATGTGCACTACCAATACCGTTATTGCCACTCCCAATACTGTTATTTTAACTCCGGGTACAGTTTTCTCCCATCCCGATGCAATTGTTTACACGCCGGATACACTTGTTTACCCGCAGGATACGTTTGAAATTTTGGCCTATACCAGTATGTACACTGTTCATAGCCTTATGTGCACTACCAATACCGTTATTGCCACTCCCAATACTGTTATTTTAACTCCGGGTACAGTTTTCTCCCATCCCGATGCAATTGTTTACACGCCGGATACACTTGTTTACCCGCAGGATACGTTTGAAATTTTGGCCTATACCAGTATGTACACTGTTCATAGCCTTATGTGCACTACCAATACCGTTATTGCCACTCCCAATACTGTTATTTTAACTCCGGGTACAGTTTTCTCCCATCCCGATGCAATTGTTTACACGCCGGATACACTTGTTTACCCGCAGGATACGTTTGAAATTTTGGCCTATACCAGTATGTACACTGTTCATAGCCTTATGTGCACTACCAATACCGTTATTGCCACTCCCAATACTGTTATTTTAACTCCGGGTACAGTTTTCTCCCATCCCGATGCAATTGTTTACACGCCGGATACACTTGTTTACCCGCAGGATACGTTTGAAATTTTGGCCTATACCAGTATGTACACTGTTCATAGCCTTATGTGCACTACCAATACCGTTATTGCCACTCCCAATACTGTTATTTTAACTCCGGGTACAGTTTTCTCCCATCCCGATGCAATTGTTTACACGCCGGATACACTTGTTTACCCGCAGGATACGTTTGAAATTTTGGCCTATACCAGTATGTACACTGTTCATAGCCTTATGTGCACTACCAATACCGTTATTGCCACTCCCAATACTGTTATTTTAACTCCGGGTACAGTTTTCTCCCATCCCGATGCAATTGTTTACACGCCGGATACACTTGTTTACCCGCAGGATACGTTTGAAATTTTGGCCTATACCAGTATGTACACTGTTCATAGCCTTATGTGCACTACCAATACCGTTATTGCCACTCCCAATACTGTTATTTTAACTCCGGGTACAGTTTTCTCCCATCCCGATGCAATTGTTTACACGCCGGATACACTTGTTTACCCGCAGGATACGTTTGAAATTTTGGCCTATACCAGTATGTACACTGTTCATAGCCTTATGTGCACTACCAATACCGTTATTGCCACTCCCAATACTGTTATTTTAACTCCGGGTACAGTTTTCTCCCATCCCGATGCAATTGTTTACACGCCGGATACACTTGTTTACCCGCAGGATACGTTTGAAATTTTGGCCTATACCAGTATGTACACTGTTCATAGCCTTATGTGCACTACCAATACCGTTATTGCCACTCCCAATACTGTTATTTTAACTCCGGGTACAGTTTTCTCCCATCCCGATGCAATTGTTTACACGCCGGATACACTTGTTTACCCGCAGGATACGTTTGAAATTTTGGCCTATACCAGTATGTACACTGTTCATAGCCTTATGTGCACTACCAATACCGTTATTGCCACTCCCAATACTGTTATTTTAACTCCGGGTACAGTTTTCTCCCATCCCGATGCAATTGTTTACACGCCGGATACACTTGTTTACCCGCAGGATACGTTTGAAATTTTGGCCTATACCAGTATGTACACTGTTCATAGCCTTATGTGCACTACCAATACCGTTATTGCCACTCCCAATACTGTTATTTTAACTCCGGGTACAGTTTTCTCCCATCCCGATGCAATTGTTTACACGCCGGATACACTTGTTTACCCGCAGGATACGTTTGAAATTTTGGCCTATACCAGTATGTACACTGTTCATAGCCTTATGTGCACTACCAATACCGTTATTGCCACTCCCAATACTGTTATTTTAACTCCGGGTACAGTTTTCTCCCATCCCGATGTAATTGTTTACACGCCGGATACACTTGTTTACCCGCAGGATACGTTTGAAATTTTGGCCTATACCAGTATGTACACTGTTCATAGCCTTATGTGCACTACCAATACCGTTATTGCCACTCCCAATACTGTTATTTTAACTCCGGGTACAGTTTTCTCCCATCCCGATGCAATTGTTTACACGCCGGATACACTTGTTTACCCGCAGGATACGTTTGAAATTTTGGCCTATACCAGTATGTACACTGTTCATAGCCTTATGTGCACTACCAATACCGTTATTGCCACTCCCAATACTGTTATTTTAACTCCGGGTACAGTTTTCTCCCATCCCGATGCAATTGTTTACACGCCGGATACACTTGTTTACCCGCAGGATACGTTTGAAATTTTGGCCTATACCAGTATGTACACTGTTCATAGCCTTATGTGCACTACCAATACCGTTATTGCCACTCCCAATACTGTTATTTTAACTCCGGGTACAGTTTTCTCCCATCCCGATGCAATTGTTTACACGCCGGATACACTTGTTTACCCGCAGGATACGTTTGAAATTTTGGCCTATACCAGTATGTACACTGTTCATAGCCTTATGTGCACTACCAATACCGTTATTGCCACTCCCAATACTGTTATTTTAACTCCGGGTACAGTTTTCTCCCATCCCGATGCAATTGTTTACACGCCGGATACACTTGTTTACCCGCAGGATACGTTTGAAATTTTGGCCTATACCAGTATGTACACTGTTCATAGCCTTATGTGCACTACCAATACCGTTATTGCCACTCCCAATACTGTTATTTTAACTCCGGGTACAGTTTTCTCCCATCCCGATGCAATTGTTTACACGCCGGATACACTTGTTTACCCGCAGGATACGTTTGAAATTTTGGCCTATACCAGTATGTACACTGTTCATAGCCTTATGTGCACTACCAATACCGTTATTGCCACTCCCAATACTGTTATTTTAACTCCGGGTACAGTTTTCTCCCATCCCGATGCAATTGTTTACACGCCGGATACACTTGTTTACCCGCAGGATACGTTTGAAATTTTGGCCTATACCAGTATGTACACTGTTCATAGCCTTATGTGCACTACCAATACCGTTATTGCCACTCCCAATACTGTTATTTTAACTCCGGGTACAGTTTTCTCCCATCCCGATGCAATTGTTTACACGCCGGATACACTTGTTTACCCGCAGGATACGTTTGAAATTTTGGCCTATACCAGTATGTACACTGTTCATAGCCTTATGTGCACTACCAATACCGTTATTGCCACTCCCAATACTGTTATTTTAACTCCGGGTACAGTTTTCTCCCATCCCGATGCAATTGTTTACACGCCGGATACACTTGTTTACCCGCAGGATACGTTTGAAATTTTGGCCTATACCAGTATGTACACTGTTCATAGCCTTATGTGCACTACCAATACCGTTATTGCCACTCCCAATACTGTTATTTTAACTCCGGGTACAGTTTTCTCCCATCCCGATGCAATTGTTTACACGCCGGATACACTTGTTTACCCGCAGGATACGTTTGAAATTTTGGCCTATACCAGTATGTACACTGTTCATAGCCTTATGTGCACTACCAATACCGTTATTGCCACTCCCAATACTGTTATTTTAACTCCGGGTACAGTTTTCTCCCATCCCGATGCAATTGTTTACACGCCGGATACACTTGTTTACCCGCAGGATACGTTTGAAATTTTGGCCTATACCAGTATGTACACTGTTCATAGCCTTATGTGCACTACCAATACCGTTATTGCCACTCCCAATACTGTTATTTTAACTCCGGGTACAGTTTTCTCCCATCCCGATGCAATTGTTTACACGCCGGATACACTTGTTTACCCGCAGGATACGTTTGAAATTTTGGCCTATACCAGTATGTACACTGTTCATAGCCTTATGTGCACTACCAATACCGTTATTGCCACTCCCAATACTGTTATTTTAACTCCGGGTACAGTTTTCTCCCATCCCGATGCAATTGTTTACACGCCGGATACACTTGTTTACCCGCAGGATACGTTTGAAATTTTGGCCTATACCAGTATGTACACTGTTCATAGCCTTATGTGCACTACCAATACCGTTATTGCCACTCCCAATACTGTTATTTTAACTCCGGGTACAGTTTTCTCCCATCCCGATGCAATTGTTTACACGCCGGATACACTTGTTTACCCGCAGGATACGTTTGAAATTTTGGCCTATACCAGTATGTACACTGTTCATAGCCTTATGTGCACTACCAATACCGTTATTGCCACTCCCAATACTGTTATTTTAACTCCGGGTACAGTTTTCTCCCATCCCGATGCAATTGTTTACACGCCGGATACACTTGTTTACCCGCAGGATACGTTTGAAATTTTGGCCTATACCAGTATGTACACTGTTCATAGCCTTATGTGCACTACCAATACCGTTATTGCCACTCCCAATACTGTTATTTTAACTCCGGGTACAGTTTTCTCCCATCCCGATGCAATTGTTTACACGCCGGATACACTTGTTTACCCGCAGGATACGTTTGAAATTTTGGCCTATACCAGTATGTACACTGTTCATAGCCTTATGTGCACTACCAATACCGTTATTGCCACTCCCAATACTGTTATTTTAACTCCGGGTACAGTTTTCTCCCATCCCGATGCAATTGTTTACACGCCGGATACACTTGTTTACCCGCAGGATACGTTTGAAATTTTGGCCTATACCAGTATGTACACTGTTCATAGCCTTATGTGCACTACCAATACCGTTATTGCCACTCCCAATACTGTTATTTTAACTCCGGGTACAGTTTTCTCCCATCCCGATGCAATTGTTTACACGCCGGATACACTTGTTTACCCGCAGGATACGTTTGAAATTTTGGCCTATACCAGTATGTACACTGTTCATAGCCTTATGTGCACTACCAATACCGTTATTGCCACTCCCAATACTGTTATTTTAACTCCGGGTACAGTTTTCTCCCATCCCGATGCAATTGTTTACACGCCGGATACACTTGTTTACCCGCAGGATACGTTTGAAATTTTGGCCTATACCAGTATGTACACTGTTCATAGCCTTATGTGCACTACCAATACCGTTATTGCCACTCCCAATACTGTTATTTTAACTCCGGGTACAGTTTTCTCCCATCCCGATGCAATTGTTTACACGCCGGATACACTTGTTTACCCGCAGGATACGTTTGAAATTTTGGCCTATACCAGTATGTACACTGTTCATAGCCTTATGTGCACTACCAATACCGTTATTGCCACTCCCAATACTGTTATTTTAACTCCGGGTACAGTTTTCTCCCATCCCGATGCAATTGTTTACACGCCGGATACACTTGTTTACCCGCAGGATACGTTTGAAATTTTGGCCTATACCAGTATGTACACTGTTCATAGCCTTATGTGCACTACCAATACCGTTATTGCCACTCCCAATACTGTTATTTTAACTCCGGGTACAGTTTTCTCCCATCCCGATGCAATTGTTTACACGCCGGATACACTTGTTTACCCGCAGGATACGTTTGAAATTTTGGCCTATACCAGTATGTACACTGTTCATAGCCTTATGTGCACTACCAATACCGTTATTGCCACTCCCAATACTGTTATTTTAACTCCGGGTACAGTTTTCTCCCATCCCGATGCAATTGTTTACACGCCGGATACACTTGTTTACCCGCAGGATACGTTTGAAATTTTGGCCTATACCAGTATGTACACTGTTCATAGCCTTATGTGCACTACCAATACCGTTATTGCCACTCCCAATACTGTTATTTTAACTCCGGGTACAGTTTTCTCCCATCCCGATGCAATTGTTTACACGCCGGATACACTTGTTTACCCGCAGGATACGTTTGAAATTTTGGCCTATACCAGTATGTACACTGTTCATAGCCTTATGTGCACTACCAATACCGTTATTGCCACTCCCAATACTGTTATTTTAACTCCGGGTACAGTTTTCTCCCATCCCGATGCAATTGTTTACACGCCGGATACACTTGTTTACCCGCAGGATACGTTTGAAATTTTGGCCTATACCAGTATGTACACTGTTCATAGCCTTATGTGCACTACCAATACCGTTATTGCCACTCCCAATACTGTTATTTTAACTCCGGGTACAGTTTTCTCCCATCCCGATGCAATTGTTTACACGCCGGATACACTTGTTTACCCGCAGGATACGTTTGAAATTTTGGCCTATACCAGTATGTACACTGTTCATAGCCTTATGTGCACTACCAATACCGTTATTGCCACTCCCAATACTGTTATTTTAACTCCGGGTACAGTTTTCTCCCATCCCGATGCAATTGTTTACACGCCGGATACACTTGTTTACCCGCAGGATACGTTTGAAATTTTGGCCTATACCAGTATGTACACTGTTCATAGCCTTATGTGCACTACCAATACCGTTATTGCCACTCCCAATACTGTTATTTTAACTCCGGGTACAGTTTTCTCCCATCCCGATGCAATTGTTTACACGCCGGATACACTTGTTTACCCGCAGGATACGTTTGAAATTTTGGCCTATACCAGTATGTACACTGTTCATAGCCTTATGTGCACTACCAATACCGTTATTGCCACTCCCAATACTGTTATTTTAACTCCGGGTACAGTTTTCTCCCATCCCGATGCAATTGTTTACACGCCGGATACACTTGTTTACCCGCAGGATACGTTTGAAATTTTGGCCTATACCAGTATGTACACTGTTCATAGCCTTATGTGCACTACCAATACCGTTATTGCCACTCCCAATACTGTTATTTTAACTCCGGGTACAGTTTTCTCCCATCCCGATGCAATTGTTTACACGCCGGATACACTTGTTTACCCGCAGGATACGTTTGAAATTTTGGCCTATACCAGTATGTACACTGTTCATAGCCTTATGTGCACTACCAATACCGTTATTGCCACTCCCAATACTGTTATTTTAACTCCGGGTACAGTTTTCTCCCATCCCGATGCAATTGTTTACACGCCGGATACACTTGTTTACCCGCAGGATACGTTTGAAATTTTGGCCTATACCAGTATGTACACTGTTCATAGCCTTATGTGCACTACCAATACCGTTATTGCCACTCCCAATACTGTTATTTTAACTCCGGGTACAGTTTTCTCCCATCCCGATGCAATTGTTTACACGCCGGATACACTTGTTTACCCGCAGGATACGTTTGAAATTTTGGCCTATACCAGTATGTACACTGTTCATAGCCTTATGTGCACTACCAATACCGTTATTGCCACTCCCAATACTGTTATTTTAACTCCGGGTACAGTTTTCTCCCATCCCGATGCAATTGTTTACACGCCGGATACACTTGTTTACCCGCAGGATACGTTTGAAATTTTGGCCTATACCAGTATGTACACTGTTCATAGCCTTATGTGCACTACCAATACCGTTATTGCCACTCCCAATACTGTTATTTTAACTCCGGGTACAGTTTTCTCCCATCCCGATGCAATTGTTTACACGCCGGATACACTTGTTTACCCGCAGGATACGTTTGAAATTTTGGCCTATACCAGTATGTACACTGTTCATAGCCTTATGTGCACTACCAATACCGTTATTGCCACTCCCAATACTGTTATTTTAACTCCGGGTACAGTTTTCTCCCATCCCGATGCAATTGTTTACACGCCGGATACACTTGTTTACCCGCAGGATACGTTTGAAATTTTGGCCTATACCAGTATGTACACTGTTCATAGCCTTATGTGCACTACCAATACCGTTATTGCCACTCCCAATACTGTTATTTTAACTCCGGGTACAGTTTTCTCCCATCCCGATGCAATTGTTTACACGCCGGATACACTTGTTTACCCGCAGGATACGTTTGAAATTTTGGCCTATACCAGTATGTACACTGTTCATAGCCTTATGTGCACTACCAATACCGTTATTGCCACTCCCAATACTGTTATTTTAACTCCGGGTACAGTTTTCTCCCATCCCGATGCAATTGTTTACACGCCGGATACACTTGTTTACCCGCAGGATACGTTTGAAATTTTGGCCTATACCAGTATGTACACTGTTCATAGCCTTATGTGCACTACCAATACCGTTATTGCCACTCCCAATACTGTTATTTTAACTCCGGGTACAGTTTTCTCCCATCCCGATGCAATTGTTTACACGCCGGATACACTTGTTTACCCGCAGGATACGTTTGAAATTTTGGCCTATACCAGTATGTACACTGTTCATAGCCTTATGTGCACTACCAATACCGTTATTGCCACTCCCAATACTGTTATTTTAACTCCGGGTACAGTTTTCTCCCATCCCGATGCAATTGTTTACACGCCGGATACACTTGTTTACCCGCAGGATACGTTTGAAATTTTGGCCTATACCAGTATGTACACTGTTCATAGCCTTATGTGCACTACCAATACCGTTATTGCCACTCCCAATACTGTTATTTTAACTCCGGGTACAGTTTTCTCCCATCCCGATGCAATTGTTTACACGCCGGATACACTTGTTTACCCGCAGGATACGTTTGAAATTTTGGCCTATACCAGTATGTACACTGTTCATAGCCTTATGTGCACTACCAATACCGTTATTGCCACTCCCAATACTGTTATTTTAACTCCGGGTACAGTTTTCTCCCATCCCGATGCAATTGTTTACACGCCGGATACACTTGTTTACCCGCAGGATACGTTTGAAATTTTGGCCTATACCAGTATGTACACTGTTCATAGCCTTATGTGCACTACCAATACCGTTATTGCCACTCCCAATACTGTTATTTTAACTCCGGGTACAGTTTTCTCCCATCCCGATGCAATTGTTTACACGCCGGATACACTTGTTTACCCGCAGGATACGTTTGAAATTTTGGCCTATACCAGTATGTACACTGTTCATAGCCTTATGTGCACTACCAATACCGTTATTGCCACTCCCAATACTGTTATTTTAACTCCGGGTACAGTTTTCTCCCATCCCGATGCAATTGTTTACACGCCGGATACACTTGTTTACCCGCAGGATACGTTTGAAATTTTGGCCTATACCAGTATGTACACTGTTCATAGCCTTATGTGCACTACCAATACCGTTATTGCCACTCCCAATACTGTTATTTTAACTCCGGGTACAGTTTTCTCCCATCCCGATGCAATTGTTTACACGCCGGATACACTTGTTTACCCGCAGGATACGTTTGAAATTTTGGCCTATACCAGTATGTACACTGTTCATAGCCTTATGTGCACTACCAATACCGTTATTGCCACTCCCAATACTGTTATTTTAACTCCGGGTACAGTTTTCTCCCATCCCGATGCAATTGTTTACACGCCGGATACACTTGTTTACCCGCAGGATACGTTTGAAATTTTGGCCTATACCAGTATGTACACTGTTCATAGCCTTATGTGCACTACCAATACCGTTATTGCCACTCCCAATACTGTTATTTTAACTCCGGGTACAGTTTTCTCCCATCCCGATGCAATTGTTTACACGCCGGATACACTTGTTTACCCGCAGGATACGTTTGAAATTTTGGCCTATACCAGTATGTACACTGTTCATAGCCTTATGTGCACTACCAATACCGTTATTGCCACTCCCAATACTGTTATTTTAACTCCGGGTACAGTTTTCTCCCATCCCGATGCAATTGTTTACACGCCGGATACACTTGTTTACCCGCAGGATACGTTTGAAATTTTGGCCTATACCAGTATGTACACTGTTCATAGCCTTATGTGCACTACCAATACCGTTATTGCCACTCCCAATACTGTTATTTTAACTCCGGGTACAGTTTTCTCCCATCCCGATGCAATTGTTTACACGCCGGATACACTTGTTTACCCGCAGGATACGTTTGAAATTTTGGCCTATACCAGTATGTACACTGTTCATAGCCTTATGTGCACTACCAATACCGTTATTGCCACTCCCAATACTGTTATTTTAACTCCGGGTACAGTTTTCTCCCATCCCGATGCAATTGTTTACACGCCGGATACACTTGTTTACCCGCAGGATACGTTTGAAATTTTGGCCTATACCAGTATGTACACTGTTCATAGCCTTATGTGCACTACCAATACCGTTATTGCCACTCCCAATACTGTTATTTTAACTCCGGGTACAGTTTTCTCCCATCCCGATGCAATTGTTTACACGCCGGATACACTTGTTTACCCGCAGGATACGTTTGAAATTTTGGCCTATACCAGTATGTACACTGTTCATAGCCTTATGTGCACTACCAATACCGTTATTGCCACTCCCAATACTGTTATTTTAACTCCGGGTACAGTTTTCTCCCATCCCGATGCAATTGTTTACACGCCGGATACACTTGTTTACCCGCAGGATACGTTTGAAATTTTGGCCTATACCAGTATGTACACTGTTCATAGCCTTATGTGCACTACCAATACCGTTATTGCCACTCCCAATACTGTTATTTTAACTCCGGGTACAGTTTTCTCCCATCCCGATGCAATTGTTTACACGCCGGATACACTTGTTTACCCGCAGGATACGTTTGAAATTTTGGCCTATACCAGTATGTACACTGTTCATAGCCTTATGTGCACTACCAATACCGTTATTGCCACTCCCAATACTGTTATTTTAACTCCGGGTACAGTTTTCTCCCATCCCGATGCAATTGTTTACACGCCGGATACACTTGTTTACCCGCAGGATACGTTTGAAATTTTGGCCTATACCAGTATGTACACTGTTCATAGCCTTATGTGCACTACCAATACCGTTATTGCCACTCCCAATACTGTTATTTTAACTCCGGGTACAGTTTTCTCCCATCCCGATGCAATTGTTTACACGCCGGATACACTTGTTTACCCGCAGGATACGTTTGAAATTTTGGCCTATACCAGTATGTACACTGTTCATAGCCTTATGTGCACTACCAATACCGTTATTGCCACTCCCAATACTGTTATTTTAACTCCGGGTACAGTTTTCTCCCATCCCGATGCAATTGTTTACACGCCGGATACACTTGTTTACCCGCAGGATACGTTTGAAATTTTGGCCTATACCAGTATGTACACTGTTCATAGCCTTATGTGCACTACCAATACCGTTATTGCCACTCCCAATACTGTTATTTTAACTCCGGGTACAGTTTTCTCCCATCCCGATGCAATTGTTTACACGCCGGATACACTTGTTTACCCGCAGGATACGTTTGAAATTTTGGCCTATACCAGTATGTACACTGTTCATAGCCTTATGTGCACTACCAATACCGTTATTGCCACTCCCAATACTGTTATTTTAACTCCGGGTACAGTTTTCTCCCATCCCGATGCAATTGTTTACACGCCGGATACACTTGTTTACCCGCAGGATACGTTTGAAATTTTGGCCTATACCAGTATGTACACTGTTCATAGCCTTATGTGCACTACCAATACCGTTATTGCCACTCCCAATACTGTTATTTTAACTCCGGGTACAGTTTTCTCCCATCCCGATGCAATTGTTTACACGCCGGATACACTTGTTTACCCGCAGGATACGTTTGAAATTTTGGCCTATACCAGTATGTACACTGTTCATAGCCTTATGTGCACTACCAATACCGTTATTGCCACTCCCAATACTGTTATTTTAACTCCGGGTACAGTTTTCTCCCATCCCGATGCAATTGTTTACACGCCGGATACACTTGTTTACCCGCAGGATACGTTTGAAATTTTGGCCTATACCAGTATGTACACTGTTCATAGCCTTATGTGCACTACCAATACCGTTATTGCCACTCCCAATACTGTTATTTTAACTCCGGGTACAGTTTTCTCCCATCCCGATGCAATTGTTTACACGCCGGATACACTTGTTTACCCGCAGGATACGTTTGAAATTTTGGCCTATACCAGTATGTACACTGTTCATAGCCTTATGTGCACTACCAATACCGTTATTGCCACTCCCAATACTGTTATTTTAACTCCGGGTACAGTTTTCTCCCATCCCGATGCAATTGTTTACACGCCGGATACACTTGTTTACCCGCAGGATACGTTTGAAATTTTGGCCTATACCAGTATGTACACTGTTCATAGCCTTATGTGCACTACCAATACCGTTATTGCCACTCCCAATACTGTTATTTTAACTCCGGGTACAGTTTTCTCCCATCCCGATGCAATTGTTTACACGCCGGATACACTTGTTTACCCGCAGGATACGTTTGAAATTTTGGCCTATACCAGTATGTACACTGTTCATAGCCTTATGTGCACTACCAATACCGTTATTGCCACTCCCAATACTGTTATTTTAACTCCGGGTACAGTTTTCTCCCATCCCGATGCAATTGTTTACACGCCGGATACACTTGTTTACCCGCAGGATACGTTTGAAATTTTGGCCTATACCAGTATGTACACTGTTCATAGCCTTATGTGCACTACCAATACCGTTATTGCCACTCCCAATACTGTTATTTTAACTCCGGGTACAGTTTCCTCGCATGCCCTAGCGCTCGCCGACGGTCTAGAGCTCTGAAATTCCGGCCATAAGCTCACCTCAGAGACCTCTAAACACCGTGCAAATTTCAAAGAGATTGGATTATTCCAACTGTACTTTATATAGGGAAAACTGCCGAACAAACAGCCATTTTTTCAAATGCTTTTGCCCTCAAAAACGCGCATTGAAAACCGACGCACACAAGCTCCATTTAATTGCAGCAACTCGAACCAAAAGCAGTTTCTGGTCGTTCATCATCAGTGCCACACGACCCAATCGTTTTTTCGGGTTGCTGCATTTAAATGGCGCTACCATCTGGGTTCGAAGTACGAGCACCAAATACGTCTGTATAACGTTTTCGGACTTTGAAATTTTACGCTGTGTTTTTTATTGGTTTTACACCCGCCCTAGCGCTCGCTGACGCTCTAGAGCTCTGAAATTCCGGCCATAAGCTCACCTTAGAGACTTCTAAACACCGTGCAAATTTCAAAGAGATTGGATTATTCCAACTGTACTTTATATAGGGAAAACTGCCGAAAAAACAGCCATTTTTTCAAATGCTTTTGCCCTCAAAAACGCGCATTGAAAACCGACGCACACAAGCTCCATTTAATTGCAGCGATTCAAACCAAAAGCGGTTTCCGGTCGTTCATCATCAGTGCCACACGACCCAATCTTTTTTTCGGGTTGCTGCATTTAAATGGCGCTACCATCTGGGTTCGAAGTACGAGCACCAAATACGTCTGTATAACGTTTTCGGACTTTGAAATTTTACGCTGTGTTTTTTTTCAGTGGTTTTACAGCCGCCCTAGCGCTCGCCGACGCTCTAGAGCTCTGAAATTCCGGCCATAACCTCACCTCAGAGACCTCTAAACACCGTGCAAATTTCAAAGAGATTGGATTATTCCAACTGTACTTTATATAGGGAAAACTGCCGAAAAACAGCCATTTTTTCAAATGCTTTTGCCCTCAAAAACGCGCATTGAAAACCGACGCACACAAGCTCCATTTAATTGCAGCAACTCGAACCAAAAGCGGTTTCCGGTCGTTCATCATAAGTGCCACACGACCCAATCGTTTTTTTCGGGTTGCTGCATTTAAATGGCGCTACCATCTGGGTTCGAAGTACGAGCACCAAATACGTCTGTATAACGTTTTCGGACTTTGAAATTTTACGCAGTGTTTTTTTAGTGGTTTTACACCCGCCCTAGCGCTCGCCGACGGTCTAGAGCTCTGAAATTCCGGCCATAAGCTCACCTCAGAGACCTCTAAACACCGTGCAAATTTCAAAGAGATTGGATTATTCCAACTGTACTTTATATAGGGAAAACTGCCGAAAAAACAGCCATTTTTAGTGGTTTACACCCGCCCTAGCGCTCGCCGACGGTCTAGAGCTCTGAAATTCCGGCCATAAGCTCACATCAGAGACCTCTAAACACCGTGCAAATTTTGCAAATTTCAAAGAGATTGGATTATTCCAACTGTACTTTATATAGGGAAAACTGCCGAAAAAACAGCCAGTTTTTCAAATGCTTTTGCCCTCAAAAACGCGCATTGAAAACCGACGCACACAAGCTCCATTTAATTGCAGCAACTCGAACCAAAACCGGTTTCCGGTCGTTCATCATCAGTGCCACACGACCCAATCGTTTTTTCGGGTTGCTGCATTTAAATGGCGCTACCATCTGGGTTCGAAGTACGAGCACCAAATACGTCTGTATAACGTTTTCGGACTTTGAAATTTTACGCTGTGTTTTTTTTAGTGGTTTTACACCCGCCCTAGCGCTCGCCGACGGTCTAGAGCTCTGAAATTCCGGCCATAAGCTCACCTCAGAGACCTCTAAACACCGTGCAAATTGTGCAATTTTCAAAGAGATTGGATTATTCCAACTGTACTTTATATAGGGAAAACTGCCGAAAAAACAGCCATTTTTTCAAATTTTTTTACCCTCAAAAACGCGCATTGAAAACCGACGCACACAAGCTCCATTTAATTGCAGCAACTCGAACCAAAAGCGGTTTCCGGTCGTTCATCATCAGTGCCACACGACCCAATCGTTTTTTCGGGTTGCTGCATTTAAATGGCGCTACCATCTGGGTTCGAAGTACGAGCACCAAATACGTCTGTATAACGTTTTCGGACTTTGAAATTTTACGCTGTGTTTTTTTTAGTGGTTTTACACCCGCCCTAGCGCTCGCCGACGGTCTAGAGCTCTGAAATTCCGGCCATAAGCTCACCTCAGAGACCTCTAAACACCGTGCAAATTTCAAAGAGATTGGATTATTCCAACTGTACTTTATATAGGGAAAACTGCCGAAAAAACAGCCATTTTTTCAAATGCTTTTGCCCTCAAAAACGCGCATTGAAAACCGACGCATACAAGCTCCATTTAATTGCAGCAACTCGAATCAAAAGCGGTTTCCGGTCGTTCATCATCAGTGCCACCGACCCAATCGTTTTTTCGGGTTGCTGCATTTAAATGGCGCTACCATCTGGGTTCGAAGTACGAGCACCAAAGACGTCAGTATAACGTTTTCGGACTCTGAAATTTTACGCTGTGCTTTTTTTAGTGGTTTTACACCCGCCCTGGCGCTCACCGACGGTCTAGAGCTCTGAAATTTCGCCCATAAGCTTGCCTCAGAAACCTCTAAACGCCGTGCAAATTTCATAGAGATTGGATTATTCCAACGGTGCTTTTTATAGGGAAAACTGCCGAAAAAACACGCATTTTTTGCACTGTATTTGCACTGTAAAATGGCCATTGAAAACCGACGGCTTCAAGCTCCATTTAAATGCAGTAACCCAAGACCGTCGGCGAGCGCCGGGGCGGGTGTAAAACCACTAAAAAAAACAGCTTAAAATTTCAGAGTCCGAAAACGTTATACAGACGTCTTTGGTGCTCGTACTTCGAACCCAGATGGTAGCGCCATTTAAATGCAGTAACCCAAAATTAAGATTGGGTCGTGTGGCACTGATGATGGGCTACCGGAAACCGCTTTTGGTTTGGGTAACTGCATTTAAATGGAGCTTGAAGCCGTCGGTTTTCAATGGCCATTTTACAGTGCAAATACAGTGCAAAAAAGTGCGTATTTTTTCGGCAGTTTTCCCTATAAAAAGCACCGTTGGAATAATCCAATTTCTTTGAAATTTGCACGGCGTTTAGAGGTCTCTGAGGCGAGCTTATGGGCGAAATTTCAGAGCTCTAGACCGTCGGCGAGCGCCAGGGCGGGTGTAAAACCACTAAAAAAAGCACAGCGTAAAATTTCAGAGTCCGAAAACGTTATACAGACGTCTTTGGTGCTCGTACTTCGAACCCAGATGGTAGCGCCATTTAAATGCAGTAACCCAAAATTAAGATTGGGTCGTGTGGCACTGATGATGGGCTACCGGAAACCGCTTTTGGTTTGGGTAACTGCATTTAAATGGAGCTTGAAGCCGTCGGTTTTCAATGGCCATTTTACAGTGCAAATACAGTGCAAAAAAGTGCGTGTTTTTTCGGCAGTTTTCCCTATAAAAAGCACCGTTGGAATAATCCAATTTCTTTGAAATTTGCACGGCGTTTAGAGGTCTCTGAGGCGAGCTTATGGGCGAAATTTCAGAGCTCTAGACCGTCGGCGAGCGCCAGGGCGGGTGTAAAACCACTAAAAAAAGCACAGCGTAAAATTTCAGAGTCCGAAAACGTTATACAGACGTCTTTGGTGCTCGTACTTCGAACCCAGATGGTAGCGCCATTTAAATGCAGTAACCCAAAATTAAGATTGGGTCGTGTGGCACTGATGATGGGCTACCGGAAACCGCTTTTGGTTTGGGTAACTGCATTTAAATGGAGCTTGAAGCCGTCGGTTTTCAATGGCCATTTTACAGTGCAAATACAGTGCAAAAAAGTGCGTGTTTTTTCGGCAGTTTTCCCTATAAAAAGCACCGTTGGAATAATCCAATTTCTTTGAAATTTGCACGGCGTTTAGAGGTCTCTGAGGCGAGCTTATGGGCGAAATTTCAGAGCTCTAGACCGTCGGCGAGCGCCAGGGCGGGTGTAAAACCACTAAAAAAAGCACAGCGTAAAATTTCAGAGTCCGAAAACGTTATACAGACGTCTTTGGTGCTCGTACTTCGAACCCAGATGGTAGCGCCATTTAAATGCAGTAACCCAAAATTAAGATTGGGTCGTGTGGCACTGATGATGGGCTACCGGAAACCGCTTTTGGTTTGGGTAACTGCATTTAAATGGAGCTTGAAGCCGTCGGTTTTCAATGGCCATTTTACAGTGCAAATACAGTGCAAAAAAGTGCGTGTTTTTTCGGCAGTTTTCCCTATAAAAAGCACCGTTGGAATAATCCAATTTCTTTGAAATTTGCACGGCGTTTAGAGGTCTCTGAGGCGAGCTTATGGGCGAAATTTCAGAGCTCTAGACCGTCGGCGAGCGCCAGGGCGGGTGTAAAACCACTAAAAAAAGCACAGCGTAAAATTTCAGAGTCCGAAAACGTTATACAGACGTCTTTGGTGCTCGTACTTCGAACCCAGATGGTAGCGCCATTTAAATGCAGTAACCCAAAATTAAGATTGGGTCGTGTGGCACTGATGATGGGCTACCGGAAACCGCTTTTGGTTTGGGTAACTGCATTTAAATGGAGCTTGAAGCCGTCGGTTTTCAATGGCCATTTTACAGTGCAAATACAGTGCAAAAAAGTGCGTGTTTTTTCGGCAGTTTTCCCTATAAAAAGCACCGTTGGAATAATCCAATTTCTTTGAAATTTGCACGGCGTTTAGAGATCTTTAAGGAGAGCTTATGGGCGAAATTTCAGAGCTCTAGACCGTCGGCGAGCGCCAGGGCGGGTGTAAAACCACTAAAAAAAGCACAGCGTAAAATTTCAGAGTCCGAAAACGTTATACAGACGTCTTTGGTGCTCGTACTTCGAACCCAGATGGTAGCGCCATTTAAATGCAGTAACCCAAAATTAAGATTGGGTCGTGTGGCACTGATGATGGGCTACCGGAAACCGCTTTTGGTTTGGGTAACTGCATTTAAATGGAGCTTGAAGCCGTCGGTTTTCAATGGCCATTTTACAGTGCAAATACAGTGCAAAAAAATGCGTGTTTTTTCGGCAGTTTTCCCTATAAAAAGCACCGTTGGAATAATCCAATTTCTTTGAAATTTGCACGGCGTTTAGAGGTCTCTGAGGCGAGCTTATGGGCGAAATTTCAGAGCTCTAGACCGTCGGCGAGCGCCAGGGCGGGTGTAAAACCACTAAAAAAAGCACAGCGTAAAATTTCAGAGTCCGAAAACGTTATACAGACGTCTTTGGTGCTCGTACTTCGAACCCAGATGGTAGCGCCATTTAAATGCAGTAACCCAAAATTAAGATTGGGTCGTGTGGCACTGATGATGGGCTACCGGAAACCGCTTTTGGTTTGGGTAACTGCATTTAAATGGAGCTTGAAGCCGTCGGTTTTCAATGGCCATTTTACAGTGCAAATACAGTGCAAAAAAGTGCGTGTTTTTTCGGCAGTTTTCCCTATAAAAAGCACCGTTGGAATAATCCAATTTCTTTGAAATTTGCACGGCGTTTAGAGGTCTCTGAGGCGAGCTTATGGGCGAAATTTCAGAGCTCTAGACCGTCGGCGAGCGCCAGGGCGGGTGTAAAACCACTAAAAAAAGCACAGCGTAAAATTTCAGAGTCCGAAAACGTTATACAGACGTCTTTGGTGCTCGTACTTCGAACCCAGATGGTAGCGCCATTTAAATGCAGTAACCCAAAATTAAGATTGGGTCGTGTGGCACTGATGATGGGCTACCGGAAACCGCTTTTGGTTTGGGTAACTGCATTTAAATGGAGCTTGAAGCCGTCGGTTTTCAATGGCCATTTTACAGTGCAAATACAGTGCAAAAAAGTGCGTGTTTTTTCGGCAGTTTTCCCTATAAAAAGCACCGTTGGAATAATCCAATTTCTTTGAAATTTGCACGGCGTTTAGAGGTCTCTGAGGCGAGCTTATGGGCGAAATTTCAGAGCTCTAGACCGTCGGCGAGCGCCAGGGCGGGTGTAAAACCACTAAAAAAAGCACAGCGTAAAATTTCAGAGTCCGAAAACGTTATACAGACGTCTTTGGTGCTCGTACTTCGAACCCAGATGGTAGCGCCATTTAAATGCAGTAACCCAAAATTAAGATTGGGTCGTGTGGCACTGATGATGGGCTACCGGAAACCGCTTTTGGTTTGGGTAACTGCATTTAAATGGAGCTTGAAGCCGTCGGTTTTCAATGGCCATTTTACAGTGCAAATACAGTGCAAAAAAGTGCGTGTTTTTTCGGCAGTTTTCCCTATAAAAAGCACCGTTGGAATAATCCAATTTCTTTGAAATTTGCACGGCGTTTAGAGGTCTCTGAGGCGAGCTTATGGGCGAAATTTCAGAGCTCTAGACCGTCGGCGAGCGCCAGGGCGGGTGTAAAACCACTAAAAAAAGCACAGCGTAAAATTTCAGAGTCCGAAAACGTTATACAGACGTCTTTGGTGCTCGTACTTCGAACCCAGATGGTAGCGCCATTTAAATGCAGTAACCCAAAATTAAGATTGGGTCGTGTGGCACTGATGATGGGCTACCGGAAACCGCTTTTGGTTTGGGTAACTGCATTTAAATGGAGCTTGAAGCCGTCGGTTTTCAATGGCCATTTTACAGTGCAAATACAGTGCAAAAAAGTGCGTGTTTTTTCGGCAGTTTTCCCTATAAAAAGCACCGTTGGAATAATCCAATTTCTTTGAAATTTGCACGGCGTTTAGAGGTCTCTGAGGCGAGCTTATGGGCGAAATTTCAGAGCTCTAGACCGTCGGCGAGCGCCAGGGCGGGTGTAAAACCACTAAAAAAAGCACAGCGTAAAATTTCAGAGTCCGAAAACGTTATACAGACGTCTTTGGTGCTCGTACTTCGAACCCAGATGGTAGCGCCATTTAAATGCAGTAACCCAAAATTAAGATTGGGTCGTGTGGCACTGATGATGGGCTACCGGAAACCGCTTTTGGTTTGGGTAACTGCATTTAAATGGAGCTTGAAGCCGTCGGTTTTCAATGGCCATTTTACAGTGCAAATACAGTGCAAAAAAGTGCGTGTTTTTTCGGCAGTTTTCCCTATAAAAAGCACCGTTGGAATAATCCAATTTCTTTGAAATTTGCACGGCGTTTAGAGGTCTCTGAGGCGAGCTTATGGGCGAAATTTCAGAGCTCTAGACCGTCGGCGAGCGCCAGGGCGGGTGTAAAACCACTAAAAAAAGCACAGCGTAAAATTTCAGAGTCCGAAAACGTTATACAGACGTCTTTGGTGCTCGTACTTCGAACCCAGATGGTAGCGCCATTTAAATGCAGTAACCCAAAATTAAGATTGGGTCGTGTGGCACTGATGATGGGCTACCGGAAACCGCTTTTGGTTTGGGTAACTGCATTTAAATGGAGCTTGAAGCCGTCGGTTTTCAATGGCCATTTTACAGTGCAAATACAGTGCAAAAAAGTGCGTGTTTTTTCGGCAGTTTTCCCTATAAAAAGCACCGTTGGAATAATCCAATTTCTTTGAAATTTGCACGGCGTTTAGAGGTCTCTGAGGCGAGCTTATGGGCGAAATTTCAGAGCTCTAGACCGTCGGCGAGCGCCAGGGCGGGTGTAAAACCACTAAAAAAAGCACAGCGTAAAATTTCAGAGTCCGAAAACGTTATACAGACGTCTTTGGTGCTCGTACTTCGAACCCAGATGGTAGCGCCATTTAAATGCAGTAACCCAAAATTAAGATTGGGTCGTGTGGCACTGATGATGGGCTACCGGAAACCGCTTTTGGTTTGGGTAACTGCATTTAAATGGAGCTTGAAGCCGTCGGTTTTCAATGGCCATTTTACAGTGCAAATACAGTGCAAAAAAGTGCGTGTTTTTTCGGCAGTTTTCCCTATAAAAAGCACCGTTGGAATAATCCAATTTCTTTGAAATTTGCACGGCGTTTAGAGGTCTCTGAGGCGAGCTTATGGGCGAAATTTCAGAGCTCTAGACCGTCGGCGAGCGCCAGGGCGGGTGTAAAACCACTAAAAAAAGCACAGCGTAAAATTTCAGAGTCCGAAAACGTTATACAGACGTCTTTGGTGCTCGTACTTCGAACCCAGATGGTAGCGCCATTTAAATGCAGTAACCCAAAATTAAGATTGGGTCGTGTGGCACTGATGATGGGCTACCGGAAACCGCTTTTGGTTTGGGTAACTGCATTTAAATGGAGCTTGAAGCCGTCGGTTTTCAATGGCCATTTTACAGTGCAAATACAGTGCAAAAAAGTGCGTGTTTTTTCGGCAGTTTTCCCTATAAAAAGCACCGTTGGAATAATCCAATTTCTTTGAAATTTGCACGGCGTTTAGAGGTCTCTGAGGCGAGCTTATGGGCGAAATTTCAGAGCTCTAGACCGTCGGCGAGCGCCAGGGCGGGTGTAAAACCACTAAAAAAAGCACAGCGTAAAATTTCAGAGTCCGAAAACGTTATACAGACGTCTTTGGTGCTCGTACTTCGAACCCAGATGGTAGCGCCATTTAAATGCAGTAACCCAAAATTAAGATTGGGTCGTGTGGCACTGATGATGGGCTACCGGAAACCGCTTTTGGTTTGGGTAACTGCATTTAAATGGAGCTTGAAGCCGTCGGTTTTCAATGGCCATTTTACAGTGCAAATACAGTGCAAAAAAGTGCGTGTTTTTTCGGCAGTTTTCCCTATAAAAAGCACCGTTGGAATAATCCAATTTCTTTGAAATTTGCACGGCGTTTAGAGGTCTCTGAGGCGAGCTTATGGGCGAAATTTCAGAGCTCTAGACCGTCGGCGAGCGCCAGGGCGGGTGTAAAACCACTAAAAAAAGCACAGCGTAAAATTTCAGAGTCCGAAAACGTTATACAGACGTCTTTGGTGCTCGTACTTCGAACCCAGATGGTAGCGCCATTTAAATGCAGTAACCCAAAATTAAGATTGGGTCGTGTGGCACTGATGATGGGCTACCGGAAACCGCTTTTGGTTTGGGTAACTGCATTTAAATGGAGCTTGAAGCCGTCGGTTTTCAATGGCCATTTTACAGTGCAAATACAGTGCAAAAAAGTGCGTGTTTTTTCGGCAGTTTTCCCTATAAAAAGCACCGTTGGAATAATCCAATTTCTTTGAAATTTGCACGGCGTTTAGAGGTCTCTGAGGCGAGCTTATGGGCGAAATTTCAGAGCTCTAGACCGTCGGCGAGCGCCAGGGCGGGTGTAAAACCACTAAAAAAAGCACAGCGTAAAATTTCAGAGTCCGAAAACGTTATACAGACGTCTTTGGTGCTCGTACTTCGAACCCAGATGGTAGCGCCATTTAAATGCAGTAACCCAAAATTAAGATTGGGTCGTGTGGCACTGATGATGGGCTACCGGAAACCGCTTTTGGTTTGGGTAACTGCATTTAAATGGAGCTTGAAGCCGTCGGTTTTCAATGGCCATTTTACAGTGCAAATACAGTGCAAAAAAGTGCGTGTTTTTTCGGCAGTTTTCCCTATAAAAAGCACCGTTGGAATAATCCAATTTCTTTGAAATTTGCACGGCGTTTAGAGGTCTCTGAGGCGAGCTTATGGGCGAAATTTCAGAGCTCTAGACCGTCGGCGAGCGCCAGGGCGGGTGTAAAACCACTAAAAAAAGCACAGCGTAAAATTTCAGAGTCCGAAAACGTTATACAGACGTCTTTGGTGCTCGTACTTCGAACCCAGATGGTAGCGCCATTTAAATGCAGTAACCCAAAATTAAGATTGGGTCGTGTGGCACTGATGATGGGCTACCGGAAACCGCTTTTGGTTTGGGTAACTGCATTTAAATGGAGCTTGAAGCCGTCGGTTTTCAATGGCCATTTTACAGTGCAAATACAGTGCAAAAAAGTGCGTGTTTTTTCGGCAGTTTTCCCTATAAAAAGCACCGTTGGAATAATCCAATTTCTTTGAAATTTGCACGGCGTTTAGAGGTCTCTGAGGCGAGCTTATGGGCGAAATTTCAGAGCTCTAGACCGTCGGCGAGCGCCAGGGCGGGTGTAAAACCACTAAAAAAAGCACAGCGTAAAATTTCAGAGTCCGAAAACGTTATACAGACGTCTTTGGTGCTCGTACTTCGAACCCAGATGGTAGCGCCATTTAAATGCAGTAACCCAAAATTAAGATTGGGTCGTGTGGCACTGATGATGGGCTACCGGAAACCGCTTTTGGTTTGGGTAACTGCATTTAAATGGAGCTTGAAGCCGTCGGTTTTCAATGGCCATTTTACAGTGCAAATACAGTGCAAAAAAGTGCGTGTTTTTTCGGCAGTTTTCCCTATAAAAAGCACCGTTGGAATAATCCAATTTCTTTGAAATTTGCACGGCGTTTAGAGGTCTCTGAGGCGAGCTTATGGGCGAAATTTCAGAGCTCTAGACCGTCGGCGAGCGCCAGGGCGGGTGTAAAACCACTAAAAAAAGCACAGCGTAAAATTTCAGAGTCCGAAAACGTTATACAGACGTCTTTGGTGCTCGTACTTCGAACCCAGATGGTAGCGCCATTTAAATGCAGTAACCCAAAATTAAGATTGGGTCGTGTGGCACTGATGATGGGCTACCGGAAACCGCTTTTGGTTTGGGTAACTGCATTTAAATGGAGCTTGAAGCCGTCGGTTTTCAATGGCCATTTTACAGTGCAAATACAGTGCAAAAAAATGCGTGTTTTTTCGGCAGTTTTCCCTATAAAAAGCACCGTTGGAATAATCCAATTTCTTTGAAATTTGCACGGCGTTTAGAGGTCTCTGAGGCGAGCTTATGGGCGAAATTTCAGAGCTCTAGACCGTCGGCGAGCGCCAGGGCGGGTGTAAAACCACTAAAAAAAGCACAGCGTAAAATTTCAGAGTCCGAAAACGTTATACAGACGTCTTTGGTGCTCGTACTTCGAACCCAGATGGTAGCGCCATTTAAATGCAGTAACCCAAAATTAAGATTGGGTCGTGTGGCACTGATGATGGGCTACCGGAAACCGCTTTTGGTTTGGGTAACTGCATTTAAATGGAGCTTGAAGCCGTCGGTTTTCAATGGCCATTTTACAGTGCAAATACAGTGCAAAAAAGTGCGTGTTTTTTCGGCAGTTTTCCCTATAAAAAGCACCGTTGGAATAATCCAATTTCTTTGAAATTTGCACGGCGTTTAGAGGTCTCTGAGGCGAGCTTATGGGCGAAATTTCAGAGCTCTAGACCGTCGGCGAGCGCCAGGGCGGGTGTAAAACCACTAAAAAAAGCACAGCGTAAAATTTCAGAGTCCGAAAACGTTATACAGACGTCTTTGGTGCTCGTACTTCGAACCCAGATGGTAGCGCCATTTAAATGCAGTAACCCAAAATTAAGATTGGGTCGTGTGGCACTGATGATGGGCTACCGGAAACCGCTTTTGGTTTGGGTAACTGCATTTAAATGGAGCTTGAAGCCGTCGGTTTTCAATGGCCATTTTACAGTGCAAATACAGTGCAAAAAAGTGCGTGTTTTTTCGGCAGTTTTCCCTATAAAAAGCACCGTTGGAATAATCCAATTTCTTTGAAATTTGCACGGCGTTTAGAGGTCTCTGAGGCGAGCTTATGGGCGAAATTTCAGAGCTCTAGACCGTCGGCGAGCGCCAGGGCGGGTGTAAAACCACTAAAAAAAGCACAGCGTAAAATTTCAGAGTCCGAAAACGTTATACAGACGTCTTTGGTGCTCGTACTTCGAACCCAGATGGTAGCGCCATTTAAATGCAGTAACCCAAAATTAAGATTGGGTCGTGTGGCACTGATGATGGGCTACCGGAAACCGCTTTTGGTTTGGGTAACTGCATTTAAATGGAGCTTGAAGCCGTCGGTTTTCAATGGCCATTTTACAGTGCAAATACAGTGCAAAAAAGTGCGTGTTTTTTCGGCAGTTTTCCCTATAAAAAGCACCGTTGGAATAATCCAATTTCTTTGAAATTTGCACGGCGTTTAGAGGTCTCTGAGGCGAGCTTATGGGCGAAATTTCAGAGCTCTAGACCGTCGGCGAGCGCCAGGGCGGGTGTAAAACCACTAAAAAAAGCACAGCGTAAAATTTCAGAGTCCGAAAACGTTATACAGACGTCTTTGGTGCTCGTACTTCGAACCCAGATGGTAGCGCCATTTAAATGCAGTAACCCAAAATTAAGATTGGGTCGTGTGGCACTGATGATGGGCTACCGGAAACCGCTTTTGGTTTGGGTAACTGCATTTAAATGGAGCTTGAAGCCGTCGGTTTTCAATGGCCATTTTACAGTGCAAATACAGTGCAAAAAAGTGCGTGTTTTTTCGGCAGTTTTCCCTATAAAAAGCACCGTTGGAATAATCCAATTTCTTTGAAATTTGCACGGCGTTTAGAGGTCTCTGAGGCGAGCTTATGGGCGAAATTTCAGAGCTCTAGACCGTCGGCGAGCGCCAGGGCGGGTGTAAAACCACTAAAAAAAGCACAGCGTAAAATTTCAGAGTCCGAAAACGTTATACAGACGTCTTTGGTGCTCGTACTTCGAACCCAGATGGTAGCGCCATTTAAATGCAGTAACCCAAAATTAAGATTGGGTCGTGTGGCACTGATGATGGGCTACCGGAAACCGCTTTTGGTTTGGGTAACTGCATTTAAATGGAGCTTGAAGCCGTCGGTTTTCAATGGCCATTTTACAGTGCAAATACAGTGCAAAAAAGTGCGTGTTTTTTCGGCAGTTTTCCCTATAAAAAGCACCGTTGGAATAATCCAATTTCTTTGAAATTTGCACGGCGTTTAGAGGTCTCTGAGGCGAGCTTATGGGCGAAATTTCAGAGCTCTAGACCGTCGGCGAGCGCCAGGGCGGGTGTAAAACCACTAAAAAAAGCACAGCGTAAAATTTCAGAGTCCGAAAACGTTATACAGACGTCTTTGGTGCTCGTACTTCGAACCCAGATGGTAGCGCCATTTAAATGCAGTAACCCAAAATTAAGATTGGGTCGTGTGGCACTGATGATGGGCTACCGGAAACCGCTTTTGGTTTGGGTAACTGCATTTAAATGGAGCTTGAAGCCGTCGGTTTTCAATGGCCATTTTACAGTGCAAATACAGTGCAAAAAAGTGCGTGTTTTTTCGGCAGTTTTCCCTATAAAAAGCACCGTTGGAATAATCCAATTTCTTTGAAATTTGCACGGCGTTTAGAGGTCTCTGAGGCGAGCTTATGGGCGAAATTTCAGAGCTCTAGACCGTCGGCGAGCGCCAGGGCGGGTGTAAAACCACTAAAAAAAGCACAGCGTAAAATTTCAGAGTCCGAAAACGTTATACAGACGTCTTTGGTGCTCGTACTTCGAACCCAGATGGTAGCGCCATTTAAATGCAGTAACCCAAAATTAAGATTGGGTCGTGTGGCACTGATGATGGGCTACCGGAAACCGCTTTTGGTTTGGGTAACTGCATTTAAATGGAGCTTGAAGCCGTCGGTTTTCAATGGCCATTTTACAGTGCAAATACAGTGCAAAAAAGTGCGTGTTTTTTCGGCAGTTTTCCCTATAAAAAGCACCGTTGGAATAATCCAATTTCTTTGAAATTTGCACGGCGTTTAGAGGTCTCTGAGGCGAGCTTATGGGCGAAATTTCAGAGCTCTAGACCGTCGGCGAGCGCCAGGGCGGGTGTAAAACCACTAAAAAAAGCACAGCGTAAAATTTCAGAGTCCGAAAACGTTATACAGACGTCTTTGGTGCTCGTACTTCGAACCCAGATGGTAGCGCCATTTAAATGCAGTAACCCAAAATTAAGATTGGGTCGTGTGGCACTGATGATGGGCTACCGGAAACCGCTTTTGGTTTGGGTAACTGCATTTAAATGGAGCTTGAAGCCGTCGGTTTTCAATGGCCATTTTACAGTGCAAATACAGTGCAAAAAAGTGCGTGTTTTTTCGGCAGTTTTCCCTATAAAAAGCACCGTTGGAATAATCCAATTTCTTTGAAATTTGCACGGCGTTTAGAGGTCTCTGAGGCGAGCTTATGGGCGAAATTTCAGAGCTCTAGACCGTCGGCGAGCGCCAGGGCGGGTGTAAAACCACTAAAAAAAGCACAGCGTAAAATTTCAGAGTCCGAAAACGTTATACAGACGTCTTTGGTGCTCGTACTTCGAACCCAGATGGTAGCGCCATTTAAATGCAGTAACCCAAAATTAAGATTGGGTCGTGTGGCACTGATGATGGGCTACCGGAAACCGCTTTTGGTTTGGGTAACTGCATTTAAATGGAGCTTGAAGCCGTCGGTTTTCAATGGCCATTTTACAGTGCAAATACAGTGCAAAAAAGTGCGTGTTTTTTCGGCAGTTTTCCCTATAAAAAGCACCGTTGGAATAATCCAATTTCTTTGAAATTTGCACGGCGTTTAGAGGTCTCTGAGGCGAGCTTATGGGCGAAATTTCAGAGCTCTAGACCGTCGGCGAGCGCCAGGGCGGGTGTAAAACCACTAAAAAAAGCACAGCGTAAAATTTCAGAGTCCGAAAACGTTATACAGACGTCTTTGGTGCTCGTACTTCGAACCCAGATGGTAGCGCCATTTAAATGCAGTAACCCAAAATTAAGATTGGGTCGTGTGGCACTGATGATGGGCTACCGGAAACCGCTTTTGGTTTGGGTAACTGCATTTAAATGGAGCTTGAAGCCGTCGGTTTTCAATGGCCATTTTACAGTGCAAATACAGTGCAAAAAAGTGCGTGTTTTTTCGGCAGTTTTCCCTATAAAAAGCACCGTTGGAATAATCCAATTTCTTTGAAATTTGCACGGCGTTTAGAGGTCTCTGAGGCGAGCTTATGGGCGAAATTTCAGAGCTCTAGACCGTCGGCGAGCGCCAGGGCGGGTGTAAAACCACTAAAAAAAGCACAGCGTAAAATTTCAGAGTCCGAAAACGTTATACAGACGTCTTTGGTGCTCGTACTTCGAACCCAGATGGTAGCGCCATTTAAATGCAGTAACCCAAAATTAAGATTGGGTCGTGTGGCACTGATGATGGGCTACCGGAAACCGCTTTTGGTTTGGGTAACTGCATTTAAATGGAGCTTGAAGCCGTCGGTTTTCAATGGCCATTTTACAGTGCAAATACAGTGCAAAAAAGTGCGTGTTTTTTCGGCAGTTTTCCCTATAAAAAGCACCGTTGGAATAATCCAATTTCTTTGAAATTTGCACGGCGTTTAGAGGTCTCTGAGGCGAGCTTATGGGCGAAATTTCAGAGCTCTAGACCGTCGGCGAGCGCCAGGGCGGGTGTAAAACCACTAAAAAAAGCACAGCGTAAAATTTCAGAGTCCGAAAACGTTATACAGACGTCTTTGGTGCTCGTACTTCGAACCCAGATGGTAGCGCCATTTAAATGCAGTAACCCAAAATTAAGATTGGGTCGTGTGGCACTGATGATGGGCTACCGGAAACCGCTTTTGGTTTGGGTAACTGCATTTAAATGGAGCTTGAAGCCGTCGGTTTTCAATGGCCATTTTACAGTGCAAATACAGTGCAAAAAAGTGCGTGTTTTTTCGGCAGTTTTCCCTATAAAAAGCACCGTTGGAATAATCCAATTTCTTTGAAATTTGCACGGCGTTTAGAGGTCTCTGAGGCGAGCTTATGGGCGAAATTTCAGAGCTCTAGACCGTCGGCGAGCGCCAGGGCGGGTGTAAAACCACTAAAAAAAGCACAGCGTAAAATTTCAGAGTCCGAAAACGTTATACAGACGTCTTTGGTGCTCGTACTTCGAACCCAGATGGTAGCGCCATTTAAATGCAGTAACCCAAAATTAAGATTGGGTCGTGTGGCACTGATGATGGGCTACCGGAAACCGCTTTTGGTTTGGGTAACTGCATTTAAATGGAGCTTGAAGCCGTCGGTTTTCAATGGCCATTTTACAGTGCAAATACAGTGCAAAAAAGTGCGTGTTTTTTCGGCAGTTTTCCCTATAAAAAGCACCGTTGGAATAATCCAATTTCTTTGAAATTTGCACGGCGTTTAGAGGTCTCTGAGGCGAGCTTATGGGCGAAATTTCAGAGCTCTAGACCGTCGGCGAGCGCCAGGGCGGGTGTAAAACCACTAAAAAAAGCACAGCGTAAAATTTCAGAGTCCGAAAACGTTATACAGACGTCTTTGGTGCTCGTACTTCGAACCCAGATGGTAGCGCCATTTAAATGCAGTAACCCAAAATTAAGATTGGGTCGTGTGGCACTGATGATGGGCTACCGGAAACCGCTTTTGGTTTGGGTAACTGCATTTAAATGGAGCTTGAAGCCGTCGGTTTTCAATGGCCATTTTACAGTGCAAATACAGTGCAAAAAAGTGCGTGTTTTTTCGGCAGTTTTCCCTATAAAAAGCACCGTTGGAATAATCCAATTTCTTTGAAATTTGCACGGCGTTTAGAGGTCTCTGAGGCGAGCTTATGGGCGAAATTTCAGAGCTCTAGACCGTCGGCGAGCGCCAGGGCGGGTGTAAAACCACTAAAAAAAGCACAGCGTAAAATTTCAGAGTCCGAAAACGTTATACAGACGTCTTTGGTGCTCGTACTTCGAACCCAGATGGTAGCGCCATTTAAATGCAGTAACCCAAAATTAAGATTGGGTCGTGTGGCACTGATGATGGGCTACCGGAAACCGCTTTTGGTTTGGGTAACTGCATTTAAATGGAGCTTGAAGCCGTCGGTTTTCAATGGCCATTTTACAGTGCAAATACAGTGCAAAAAAGTGCGTGTTTTTTCGGCAGTTTTCCCTATAAAAAGCACCGTTGGAATAATCCAATTTCTTTGAAATTTGCACGGCGTTTAGAGGTCTCTGAGGCGAGCTTATGGGCGAAATTTCAGAGCTCTAGACCGTCGGCGAGCGCCAGGGCGGGTGTAAAACCACTAAAAAAAGCACAGCGTAAAATTTCAGAGTCCGAAAACGTTATACAGACGTCTTTGGTGCTCGTACTTCGAACCCAGATGGTAGCGCCATTTAAATGCAGTAACCCAAAATTAAGATTGGGTCGTGTGGCACTGATGATGGGCTACCGGAAACCGCTTTTGGTTTGGGTAACTGCATTTAAATGGAGCTTGAAGCCGTCGGTTTTCAATGGCCATTTTACAGTGCAAATACAGTGCAAAAAAGTGCGTGTTTTTTCGGCAGTTTTCCCTATAAAAAGCACCGTTGGAATAATCCAATTTCTTTGAAATTTGCACGGCGTTTAGAGGTCTCTGAGGCGAGCTTATGGGCGAAATTTCAGAGCTCTAGACCGTCGGCGAGCGCCAGGGCGGGTGTAAAACCACTAAAAAAAGCACAGCGTAAAATTTCAGAGTCCGAAAACGTTATACAGACGTCTTTGGTGCTCGTACTTCGAACCCAGATGGTAGCGCCATTTAAATGCAGTAACCCAAAATTAAGATTGGGTCGTGTGGCACTGATGATGGGCTACCGGAAACCGCTTTTGGTTTGGGTAACTGCATTTAAATGGAGCTTGAAGCCGTCGGTTTTCAATGGCCATTTTACAGTGCAAATACAGTGCAAAAAAGTGCGTGTTTTTTCGGCAGTTTTCCCTATAAAAAGCACCGTTGGAATAATCCAATTTCTTTGAAATTTGCACGGCGTTTAGAGGTCTCTGAGGCGAGCTTATGGGCGAAATTTCAGAGCTCTAGACCGTCGGCGAGCGCCAGGGCGGGTGTAAAACCACTAAAAAAAGCACAGCGTAAAATTTCAGAGTCCGAAAACGTTATACAGACGTCTTTGGTGCTCGTACTTCGAACCCAGATGGTAGCGCCATTTAAATGCAGTAACCCAAAATTAAGATTGGGTCGTGTGGCACTGATGATGGGCTACCGGAAACCGCTTTTGGTTTGGGTAACTGCATTTAAATGGAGCTTGAAGCCGTCGGTTTTCAATGGCCATTTTACAGTGCAAATACAGTGCAAAAAAGTGCGTGTTTTTTCGGCAGTTTTCCCTATAAAAAGCACCGTTGGAATAATCCAATTTCTTTGAAATTTGCACGGCGTTTAGAGGTCTCTGAGGCGAGCTTATGGGCGAAATTTCAGAGCTCTAGACCGTCGGCGAGCGCCAGGGCGGGTGTAAAACCACTAAAAAAAGCACAGCGTAAAATTTCAGAGTCCGAAAACGTTATACAGACGTCTTTGGTGCTCGTACTTCGAACCCAGATGGTAGCGCCATTTAAATGCAGTAACCCAAAATTAAGATTGGGTCGTGTGGCACTGATGATGGGCTACCGGAAACCGCTTTTGGTTTGGGTAACTGCATTTAAATGGAGCTTGAAGCCGTCGGTTTTCAATGGCCATTTTACAGTGCAAATACAGTGCAAAAAAATGCGTGTTTTTTCGGCAGTTTTCCCTATAAAAAGCACCGTTGGAATAATCCAATTTCTTTGAAATTTGCACGGCGTTTAGAGGTCTCTGAGGCGAGCTTATGGGCGAAATTTCAGAGCTCTAGACCGTCGGCGAGCGCCAGGGCGGGTGTAAAACCACTAAAAAAAGCACAGCGTAAAATTTCAGAGTCCGAAAACGTTATACAGACGTCTTTGGTGCTCGTACTTCGAACCCAGATGGTAGCGCCATTTAAATGCAGTAACCCAAAATTAAGATTGGGTCGTGTGGCACTGATGATGGGCTACCGGAAACCGCTTTTGGTTTGGGTAACTGCATTTAAATGGAGCTTGAAGCCGTCGGTTTTCAATGGCCATTTTACAGTGCAAATACAGTGCAAAAAAGTGCGTGTTTTTTCGGCAGTTTTCCCTATAAAAAGCACCGTTGGAATAATCCAATTTCTTTGAAATTTGCACGGCGTTTAGAGGTCTCTGAGGCGAGCTTATGGGCGAAATTTCAGAGCTCTAGACCGTCGGCGAGCGCCAGGGCGGGTGTAAAACCACTAAAAAAAGCACAGCGTAAAATTTCAGAGTCCGAAAACGTTATACAGACGTCTTTGGTGCTCGTACTTCGAACCCAGATGGTAGCGCCATTTAAATGCAGTAACCCAAAATTAAGATTGGGTCGTGTGGCACTGATGATGGGCTACCGGAAACCGCTTTTGGTTTGGGTAACTGCATTTAAATGGAGCTTGAAGCCGTCGGTTTTCAATGGCCATTTTACAGTGCAAATACAGTGCAAAAAAGTGCGTGTTTTTTCGGCAGTTTTCCCTATAAAAAGCACCGTTGGAATAATCCAATTTCTTTGAAATTTGCACGGCGTTTAGAGGTCTCTGAGGCGAGCTTATGGGCGAAATTTCAGAGCTCTAGACCGTCGGCGAGCGCCAGGGCGGGTGTAAAACCACTAAAAAAAGCACAGCGTAAAATTTCAGAGTCCGAAAACGTTATACAGACGTCTTTGGTGCTCGTACTTCGAACCCAGATGGTAGCGCCATTTAAATGCAGTAACCCAAAATTAAGATTGGGTCGTGTGGCACTGATGATGGGCTACCGGAAACCGCTTTTGGTTTGGGTAACTGCATTTAAATGGAGCTTGAAGCCGTCGGTTTTCAATGGCCATTTTACAGTGCAAATACAGTGCAAAAAAGTGCGTGTTTTTTCGGCAGTTTTCCCTATAAAAAGCACCGTTGGAATAATCCAATTTCTTTGAAATTTGCACGGCGTTTAGAGGTCTCTGAGGCGAGCTTATGGGCGAAATTTCAGAGCTCTAGACCGTCGGCGAGCGCCAGGGCGGGTGTAAAACCACTAAAAAAAGCACAGCGTAAAATTTCAGAGTCCGAAAACGTTATACAGACGTCTTTGGTGCTCGTACTTCGAACCCAGATGGTAGCGCCATTTAAATGCAGTAACCCAAAATTAAGATTGGGTCGTGTGGCACTGATGATGGGCTACCGGAAACCGCTTTTGGTTTGGGTAACTGCATTTAAATGGAGCTTGAAGCCGTCGGTTTTCAATGGCCATTTTACAGTGCAAATACAGTGCAAAAAAGTGCGTGTTTTTTCGGCAGTTTTCCCTATAAAAAGCACCGTTGGAATAATCCAATTTCTTTGAAATTTGCACGGCGTTTAGAGGTCTCTGAGGCGAGCTTATGGGCGAAATTTCAGAGCTCTAGACCGTCGGCGAGCGCCAGGGCGGGTGTAAAACCACTAAAAAAAGCACAGCGTAAAATTTCAGAGTCCGAAAACGTTATACAGACGTCTTTGGTGCTCGTACTTCGAACCCAGATGGTAGCGCCATTTAAATGCAGTAACCCAAAATTAAGATTGGGTCGTGTGGCACTGATGATGGGCTACCGGAAACCGCTTTTGGTTTGGGTAACTGCATTTAAATGGAGCTTGAAGCCGTCGGTTTTCAATGGCCATTTTACAGTGCAAATACAGTGCAAAAAAGTGCGTGTTTTTTCGGCAGTTTTCCCTATAAAAAGCACCGTTGGAATAATCCAATTTCTTTGAAATTTGCACGGCGTTTAGAGGTCTCTGAGGCGAGCTTATGGGCGAAATTTCAGAGCTCTAGACCGTCGGCGAGCGCCAGGGCGGGTGTAAAACCACTAAAAAAAGCACAGCGTAAAATTTCAGAGTCCGAAAACGTTATACAGACGTCTTTGGTGCTCGTACTTCGAACCCAGATGGTAGCGCCATTTAAATGCAGTAACCCAAAATTAAGATTGGGTCGTGTGGCACTGATGATGGGCTACCGGAAACCGCTTTTGGTTTGGGTAACTGCATTTAAATGGAGCTTGAAGCCGTCGGTTTTCAATGGCCATTTTACAGTGCAAATACAGTGCAAAAAAGTGCGTGTTTTTTCGGCAGTTTTCCCTATAAAAAGCACCGTTGGAATAATCCAATTTCTTTGAAATTTGCACGGCGTTTAGAGGTCTCTGAGGCGAGCTTATGGGCGAAATTTCAGAGCTCTAGACCGTCGGCGAGCGCCAGGGCGGGTGTAAAACCACTAAAAAAAGCACAGCGTAAAATTTCAGAGTCCGAAAACGTTATACAGACGTCTTTGGTGCTCGTACTTCGAACCCAGATGGTAGCGCCATTTAAATGCAGTAACCCAAAATTAAGATTGGGTCGTGTGGCACTGATGATGGGCTACCGGAAACCGCTTTTGGTTTGGGTAACTGCATTTAAATGGAGCTTGAAGCCGTCGGTTTTCAATGGCCATTTTACAGTGCAAATACAGTGCAAAAAAGTGCGTGTTTTTTCGGCAGTTTTCCCTATAAAAAGCACCGTTGGAATAATCCAATTTCTTTGAAATTTGCACGGCGTTTAGAGGTCTCTGAGGCGAGCTTATGGGCGAAATTTCAGAGCTCTAGACCGTCGGCGAGCGCCAGGGCGGGTGTAAAACCACTAAAAAAAGCACAGCGTAAAATTTCAGAGTCCGAAAACGTTATACAGACGTCTTTGGTGCTCGTACTTCGAACCCAGATGGTAGCGCCATTTAAATGCAGTAACCCAAAATTAAGATTGGGTCGTGTGGCACTGATGATGGGCTACCGGAAACCGCTTTTGGTTTGGGTAACTGCATTTAAATGGAGCTTGAAGCCGTCGGTTTTCAATGGCCATTTTACAGTGCAAATACAGTGCAAAAAAATGCGTGTTTTTTCGGCAGTTTTCCCTATAAAAAGCACCGTTGGAATAATCCAATTTCTTTGAAATTTGCACGGCGTTTAGAGGTCTCTGAGGCGAGCTTATGGGCGAAATTTCAGAGCTCTAGACCGTCGGCGAGCGCCAGGGCGGGTGTAAAACCACTAAAAAAAGCACAGCGTAAAATTTCAGAGTCCGAAAACGTTATACAGACGTCTTTGGTGCTCGTACTTCGAACCCAGATGGTAGCGCCATTTAAATGCAGTAACCCAAAATTAAGATTGGGTCGTGTGGCACTGATGATGGGCTACCGGAAACCGCTTTTGGTTTGGGTAACTGCATTTAAATGGAGCTTGAAGCCGTCGGTTTTCAATGGCCATTTTACAGTGCAAATACAGTGCAAAAAAGTGCGTGTTTTTTCGGCAGTTTTCCCTATAAAAAGCACCGTTGGAATAATCCAATTTCTTTGAAATTTGCACGGCGTTTAGAGGTCTCTGAGGCGAGCTTATGGGCGAAATTTCAGAGCTCTAGACCGTCGGCGAGCGCCAGGGCGGGTGTAAAACCACTAAAAAAAGCACAGCGTAAAATTTCAGAGTCCGAAAACGTTATACAGACGTCTTTGGTGCTCGTACTTCGAACCCAGATGGTAGCGCCATTTAAATGCAGTAACCCAAAATTAAGATTGGGTCGTGTGGCACTGATGATGGGCTACCGGAAACCGCTTTTGGTTTGGGTAACTGCATTTAAATGGAGCTTGAAGCCGTCGGTTTTCAATGGCCATTTTACAGTGCAAATACAGTGCAAAAAAGTGCGTGTTTTTTCGGCAGTTTTCCCTATAAAAAGCACCGTTGGAATAATCCAATTTCTTTGAAATTTGCACGGCGTTTAGAGGTCTCTGAGGCGAGCTTATGGGCGAAATTTCAGAGCTCTAGACCGTCGGCGAGCGCCAGGGCGGGTGTAAAACCACTAAAAAAAGCACAGCGTAAAATTTCAGAGTCCGAAAACGTTATACAGACGTCTTTGGTGCTCGTACTTCGAACCCAGATGGTAGCGCCATTTAAATGCAGTAACCCAAAATTAAGATTGGGTCGTGTGGCACTGATGATGGGCTACCGGAAACCGCTTTTGGTTTGGGTAACTGCATTTAAATGGAGCTTGAAGCCGTCGGTTTTCAATGGCCATTTTACAGTGCAAATACAGTGCAAAAAAAAAAAATGCGTGTTTTTTCGGCAGTTTTCCCTATAAAAAGCACCGTTGGAATAATCCAATTTCTTTGAAATTTGCACGGCGTTTAGAGGTCTCTGAGGCGAGCTTATGGGCGAAATTTCAGAGCTCTAGACCGTCGGCGAGCGCCAGGGCGGGTGTAAAACCACTAAAAAAAGCACAGCGTAAAATTTCAGAGTCCGAAAACGTTATACAGACGTCTTTGGTGCTCGTACTTCGAACCCAGATGGTAGCGCCATTTAAATGCAGTAACCCGAAATTACGATTGGGTCGTGTGGCACTGATGATGGGCTACCGGAAACCGCTTTTGGTTTGGGTAACTGCATTTAAATGGAGCTTGAAGCCGTCGGTTTTCAATGGCCATTTTACAGTGCAAATACAGTGCAAATACACTGAAAAATCTATGTTTTTTCGGCAGTTTTCCCTATAAAAAGCACCGTTGGAATAATCCAATTTCTTTGAAATTTGCACGGCGTTTAGAGGTCTCTGAGGCGAGCTTATGGGCGAAATTTCAGAGCTCTAGACCGTCGGCGAGCGCTAGGGCGGGTGTAAAACCACTAAAAAAAGCACAGCGTAAAATTTCAGAGTCCGAAAACGTTATACAGACGTCTTTGGTGCTCGTACTTCGAACCCAGATGGTAGCGCCATTTAAATGCAGTAACCCAAAATTAAGATTGGGTCGTGTGGCACTGATGATGGGCTACCGGAAACCGCTTTTGGTTTGGGTAACTGCATTTAAATGGAGCTTGAAGCCGTCGGTTTTCAATGGCCATTTTACAGTGCAAATACAGTGCAAAAAAGTGCGTGTTTTTTCGGCAGTTTTCCCTATAAAAAGCACCGTTGGAATAATCCAATTTCTTTGAAATTTGCACGGCGTTTAGAGGTCTCTGAGGCGAGCTTATGGGCGAAATTTCAGAGCTCTAGACCGTCGGCGAGCGCCAGGGCGGGTGTAAAACCACTAAAAAAAGCACAGCGTAAAATTTCAGAGTCCGAAAACGTTATACAGACGTCTTTGGTGCTCGTACTTCGAACCCAGATGGTAGCGCCATTTAAATGCAGTAACCCAAAATTAAGATTGGGTCGTGTGGCACTGATGATGGGCTACCGGAAACCGCTTTTGGTTTGGGTTACTGCATTTAAATGGAGCTTGAAGCCGTCGGTTTTCAATGGCCATTTTACAGTGCAAATACAGTGCAAAAAAGTGCGTGTTTTTTCGGCAGTTTTCCCTATAAAAAGCACCGTTGGAATAATCCAATTTCTTTGAAATTTGCACGGCGTTTAGAGGTCTCTGAGGCGAGCTTATGGGCGAAATTTCAGAGCTCTAGACCGTCGGCGAGCGCTAGGGCGGGTGTAAAACCACTAAAAAAAGCACAGCGTAAAATTTCAGAGTCCGAAAACGTTATACAGACGTCTTTGGTGCTCGTACTTCGAACCCAGATGGTAGCGCCATTTAAATGCAGTAACCCAAAATTAAGATTGGGTCGTGTGGCACTGATGATGGGCTACCGGAAACCGCTTTTGGTTTGGGTTACTGCATTTAAATGGAGCTTGAAGCCGTCGGTTTTCAATGGCCATTTTACAGTGCAAATACAGTGCAAAAAAATGCGTGTTTTTTTTCGGCAGTTTTCCCTATAAAAAGCACCGTTGGAATAATCCAATTTCTTTGAAATTTGCACGGCCTTTAGAGGTCTCTGAGGCGAGCTTATGGGCGAAATTTCAGAGCTCTAGACCGTCGGCGAGCGCTAGGGCGGGTGTATAACCACTAAAAAAGCACAGCGTAAACTTTCAGATTCCGAAAACGTTATACAGACGTTTTTGGTGCTCGTACTTCGAACCCAGATGGTAGCGCCATTTAAATGCAGTAACCCGAAATTACGATTGGGTCGTGTGACACTGATGATGGGCTACCGGAAACCGCTTTTGGTTTGGGTTACTGCATTTAAATGGAGCTTGAAGCCGTCGGTTTTCAATGGCCATTTTACAGTGCAAATACAGTGCAAAAAATGCGTGTTTTTTCGGCAGTTTTCCCTATATAAAGCACCGTTGGAATAATCTAATCTCTTTGAAATTTACACGGCCTTTAGAGGTCTCTGAGGCGAGCTTATGAGCGAAATTTCAGAGCTCTAGACCGTCGGCGAGCGCTAGGGCGGGAGTATAACCTCTAAAAAAAGCACAGCGTAAAATTTCAGAGTCCGAAAACGTTATACAGACGTTTTTGGTGCTCGTACTTCGAACCCAGATGGTAGCGCCATTTAAATGCACTATTCCGAAATTACGATTGGGTCGTGTGGCACTGATGATGGGCTACCGGAAACCGCTTTTGGTTTGGGTTACTGCATTTAAATGGAGCTTGAAGCCGTCGGTTTTCAATGGCCATTTTACAGTGCAAATACAGTGCAAAAAATGCGTGTTTTTTCGGCAGTTTTCCCTATATAAAGCACCGTTGGAATAATCCAATTTCTTTGAAATTTGCACGGCCGTTAAATTTCTGTAAGGCGAGCTTATGGGCGAAATTTCAGAGCTCTAGACCGTCGGCGAGCGCTAGGGCGGGTGTCTAACCACTAAAAAAAGCACAGCGTAAAATTTCAGAGTCCGAAAACGTTATACAGACGTTTTTGGTGCTCGTACTTCGAACCCAGATGGTAGCGCCATTTAAATGCAGTAACCCGAAATTACGATTTGGGTCGTGTGGCACTGATGATGGGCTACCGGAAACCGCTTTTGGTTTGGGATACTGCATTTAAATGGAGCTTGAAGCCGTCGGTTTTCAATGGCGATTTTACAGTGCAAATACAGTGCAAAAACAGTGCAAATACAGTGCAAAAAATGCGTGTTTTTTCGGCAGTTTTCCCTATATATAGCACCGTTGGAATAATCCAATCTCTTTGAAATTTGCACGGCGGTTAAATTTCTGTGAGGCGAGCTTATGGGCGAAATTTCAGAGCTCTAGACCGTCGGCGAGCGCTAGGGCGGGTGTATAACCACTAAAAAAAGCACAGCGTAAAATTTCATGGTTACAAAACGTTATACAGACGTGTTTGGTGCTCGTACTTCGAACCCAGATGGTAGCGCCATTTAAATGCAGTAACCCGAATTTACAATTGGGTCGTGTGGCACTGATGATGGGCTACCGGAAACCGCTTTTGGTTTGGGTTACTGCATTTAAATGGAGCTTGAAGCCGTCGGTTTTCAATGGCCATTTTACAGTGCAAATACAGTGCAAAGAATGCGTGTTTTTTCGGCAGTTTTCCCTATATAAAGCACCGTTGGAACGTTCCAATCTCTTTGAAGTTTCCACGGCCTTTAGAGGGCTCTGAGGCGAGCTTATGGGCGAAATTTCAGAGCTCTAGACCGTCGGCGAGCGCTAGGGCGGGTGTATAACCACTAAAAAAAGCACAGCGTAAAATTTCAGAGTCCGAAAACGTTATACAGACGTTTTTGGTGCTCGTACTTCGAACCCAGATGGTAGCGCCATTTAAATGCAGTAACCCGAAATTACGGTTGGGTCGTGTGGCACTGATGATGGGCTACCGGAAACCGCTTTTGGTTTGGGTTACTGCATTTAAATGGAGCTTGAAGCCGTCGGTTTTCAATGGCCATTTTACAGTGCAAATACAGTGCAAAAAATGCGTGTTTTTTCGGCAGTTTTCCCTATATAAAGCATCGTTGAAATGATCCAATCTCTTTGAAATTTGTACGGCCTTTAGAGGTCTCTGAGGCGAGCTTATGGCCGAAATTTCAGAGCTCTAAACCGTCGGCGAGCGATAGGGCGGGTGTATAACCACTCAAAAAAGCACAGCGTAAAATTTCACAGTCCGAAAACGATATACAGACGTTTTTGGTGCTCGTACTTCGAACCCAGATGGTAGCGCCATTTAAATGCAGTAACCCGAAATTACGATTGGGTCGTAAGGCACTGATGATGGGCTACCGGAAACCGCTTTTGGTTTGGGTAACTGCATTTAAATGGAGCTTGAAGCCGTCGGTTTTCAATGGCCATTTTACAGTGCAAATACAGTGCAGAAAATGCGTGTTTTTTCGGCAGTTATCAATATATTAAGCACCGTTGGAATAATCGAATCTCTTTGAAATTTGCTAGGCCTTTAGACGTCTCTGAGGCGAGCTTATGGGCGAAATTTCAGAGCTCTAGACCGTCGGCGAGCGCTAGGGCGGGTGTATAACCACTAAAAAAGCACAGCGTAAAATTTCAGAGTCCGAAAACGTTATACAGACGTTTTGTGCTCGTACTTCGAACCCAGATGGTAGCGCCATTGAAATGCAGTAACCCGAAATTACGATTGGGTCGTGTGGCACTGATGATGGGCTACCGGAAACCGCTTTTGGTTTGGGTTACTGCATTTAAATGGAGCTTGAAGCCGTCGGTTTTCAATGGCCATTTTACAGTGCAAATACAGTGCAAAAACAGTGCAAATACAATGCAAAAAATGCTTGTTTTTTCGGCAGTTTTCCCTATATATAGCACCGTTGGAATAATCCAATCTCTTTGAAATTTGTACGGCGGTTAAATCTCTGTGAGGCGAGCTTATGGGCGAAATTTCAGAGCTCTAGACCGTCGGCGAGCGCTAAGGCGGGTGTATAACCACTAAAAAAGCACAGCGTAAAATTTTAGATTCCGAAAACGTTATACAGACGTTTTTGGTGCTCGTACTTCGAACCCAGATGGTAGCGCCATTTAAATGCAGTAACCCGAAATTACGATTGGGTCGTGTGGCACTGATGATGGGCTACCGGAAACCGCTTTTGGTCTGGGTTACTGCATTTAAATGGAGCTTGAAGCCGTCGGTTTTCAATGGCCATTTTACAGTGCAATTACAGTGCAAATACAGTGCAAAAAATGCGTGTTTTTTCGGCAGTTTTCCCTATATAAAGCACCGTCGGAATAATCCAATCTCTCTGAAATTTGCACGGCCTTTAGAGGTCTCTGAGGCGAGCTTATGGGCGAAATTTCAGAGCTCTAGACCGTCGGCGAGCGCTAGGGCGGGTGTATAACCACTAAAAAAAGCACAGCGTAAAATTTCAGTCCGAAAACGTTATACAGACGTGTTTGGTGCTCGTACTTCGAACCCAGATGGTAGCGCCATTGAAATGCAGTAACCCGAAATTACGATTGGGTCGTGTGGCACTGATGATGGGCTACCGGAAACCGCTTTTGGTTTGGGTTACTGCATTTAAATGGAGATTGAAGCCGTCGGTTTTCAATGGCCATTTTACAGTGCAAATACAGTGCAAATACAGTGCAAAAACAGTGCAAATACAGTGCAAAGTGCGTGTTTATTCGGCAGTTTTCCCTATATATAGCACCGTTGGAATGATCCAATATCTTTGAAATTTGCACGGCGGTTAAATTTGTGTTAGGCGAGCTAATGGGCGAAATTTCGGAGCTCTAGACTGTCGGCGAGCGCTAAAGCGGGTGTATAACCACTTAAAAAAGCACAGCGTAAAACTTCAGAGTCCAAAAACGATGTACAGACGTTTTTGGAGCTCGTACTTCGAACCCAGATGGTAGCGCCATTTAAATGCAGTAACCCGAAATTACGATTGGGTCGTGTGGCACTGATGATGGGCTACCGGAAACCGCTTTTGGTTTGGGTTACTGCATTTAAATGGAGCTTGAAGCCGTCGGTTTTCAATGGTTATTTTACAGTGCAAATACAGTGCAAATACAGTGCAAAAAATGCTTGTTTTTTCGGCAGTTTTCCCTATACGCCTTTCCAATAAACAGTTTCGCAGTCCTGTACGAGTTACTTCCCGCGACCGAAAATCAATCAAAAACGAGGCTCTGCAGGATAGCTGAACGATCGGGCTAATGGCTTAAGCACATAATAGCTAACCTTATCCGCTATATTGCAGGTCTGCGTTCGTCGCCGGCGGTGAAAAAATAAGTTGCTGGTCTGTTATTCTAGCCAGACCTTTTATGTTTACTATTTGTTAGATATTTAGATTTAGATGATATAAGAACATGTACCATTCTTGTTGATAGTAGGCAGTATGAAACGCAATTCGGACAAACATAAGCATTAATTTTACCAATTATGTACAACAATTTCTTCTTTATATCTTTTATATATTTTAATATATTGTACTGGTGTAAATGTTGCAAATTGCTAAGGCTAGTAATGCGCTATTATCCGGAAATCGTGATATGTCAACATCTGGTTACATGATCTGTAGACAAAAAAAAATTGAAAAAATACAATCCGAATTTGTTGATACTTACACATTTGAACAATAGAATTGTCCTAAAAAGTTAAGGCGTTTATGGTCAACGTGTAAATAATTTGAATATTTAAAATGTTACGTATACTTCACAACCAAATATGATTGATTCTGTCTTGAAATAACACAGGATCGGTAATCTAGTTGTTTGTTGTAGAAGTATCATTCGTAGAATAAAATCCAAGGATTTAGATGCCGGCTTCCAAAAAGATGAGAATATTTATATCACAATATGGTTGCATATCCAATTTAGATTTCTTAGGTTTGACAGATTGTAATTTTGGCATAAAAGCCCAAACTCTTAATTAAACATATATAACATGTTTTGACAAGATTTGTTTCTTATTGACGGCTTTTGTTTCTATACGTGTCATAATGTTGATTAAGAATCCATTTAAGTGCTAAATCAAATATATTTGATGGCACATCCAGTAGTTAAAGGACTCCGAAATACTTAAGAATTGGGAGGTGTAGATACCTTGCAAATAGAAATTACACGATCTCTATTGGTCAATGATATCTGCCCCTTTAAGTAATTGACAGATGACCCCGTGTGCGAGACAGTTTGACATGTTTATTGCATGCCGCCTTCAAAATCAATCGCCGCCGACATAATCACAACATGATGTCAGTAGTTGAATAGACACGCTAATCCGGAAACGAGACTCAATTAAGCCGTGAAGAGAACACTGCGACTGTCTGTTAGTTGAAGTCGTTTAGTGTCTAATGCGAGGAATAATGAATTGACACTTTTAGTCAGAAACCTGATTGTTTTATAAATTATTTTCAAAAATATCATGACGCTGATGTATTATTACTAATTCAAAGAGAGAATATATTTAAAAAAAAAAAGAATTTTATGATAAAAAAGAAAGTTGTAGGTACATATTCCCTATTACGTTATTACAGCGAGCAATCATTTATCCTGTAAAGCAGTCACGTGACTGGACAGGGGAGGTAACCAAATAAATTCATCGAATTATTGGAAAGGCGTATATAAAGCACCGTTGGAATAATCCAATCTCTATGAAATTTGCACTTCCTTTAGGGGTCTCTGAGGCGAGCTTATGGGCGAAATTTCAGAGCTTTAGACCGTCGGCGAGCGCGAGGGCGGTTGTATAACCACTAAAAAAGCACAGCGTAAAATTTCACAGTCCGAAAACGTTATACAGACGTGTTTGGTGCTCGTACTTCGAACCCAGATGGTAGCGCCATTTAAATGCAGTAACCCGAAATTACGATTGGGTCGTGTGGCACTGATGATGGGCTACCGGAAACCGCTTTTGGTGTGGGTTACTGCATTTAAATGGAGCTTGAAGCCGTCGGTTTTCAATGGCCATTTTACAGTGCAAATACAGTGCAAAAAAGCGTGTTTTTTTCGGCAGTTTTCCCTATATAAAGCACCGTTGGAATAATCCAATCTCTTTGAAATTTTCACGGCGTATAGAGGTCTCTGAGGCGAGCTTATTGGCGAAATTTCAGAGCTCAAGACCGTCGGCGAGCGCTAGGGCGGGTGAATAACCACTAAAAAAAGCACAGCGTAAAATTTCAACGTCATATTTTTAAAAGGTGTGCCATAAGCAAGTGCGTCGTTTGATAAACAATTCATTGCTTAATATAATCTTAAAGACTGATTATTCACACATTGATAAGATCAAGTGATGAATAGACCTAGTTTATTAGCATCTACAGAAAACCAATGTGACGCCGGCCAGCAGCCAATCAGAGGCCTCTAGTTTTTGGTTTACAACAGTCGTTTATTTCTGATAACGACGCAGAAAGAGTCTATTACGTTATGCTTACGTTTTGCCGCAGCACCGACTCTGTGCCTAGATTTAAGGAAATCTGTTTAGCAGTAAACCGAAAAAATAAGAGGGTCGTGTTCCTTGAATGGTTCGCGACCTAAAAGCATTCTTTGTTGACGTCATTGCATTTAAATGGAGATTATATCAGCTGGTTTCCAATGGCACCTTTTTGGCCTTTCGCACATAATCTTATAACGTGTTCATTAATAACAATTTGCGGTAGCAGTGATAATAAACAAAACAGCAGCAGCAGCAACTACTGCAACAACTACTACAACAACAACGAGGACGACGAGGACAACAAAGACGACGAAAACAACATGAACAACAAACCACAACCACACCACTAACAAGATAATAATATAATAACAATATAAACGAGAAATAAGATAAAAATAATAGCAACAAGAATACTACTACCACTACTACGACTACTACTGCTACTGCTGATAATAAAAATAATAAAAATAGTAATAATAATAATAATTAAAATAAAATAAGATAATTAAAAAAAACAAGAAAAGACATAAGTCACCGGTCGAGACTCGAAACGGGGTTGCCGTCGTGGACGGCCAGAATGCTATCCAATACACCACGGGAGCTTGTATTGCGTGACGAGCTGTTAATAGGGGTTATATAATCGCATTGTAAGGACATGTTCACTCCCTTGAATGTAAAGGATAAAAGCTACATTCACGTTCTATATTGACTGTTTCACTGCGACAGTAGCTATATCCATGTCAAATCATGGTTTATCGTGACTTATTGTGATAAGCAATACATGGTTGTATCTAGAAAATGAATTAAACATCATATTTTTAAAAGGTATGCTATAAGCAAGTGCGTCGTTTGATAAACAATTCATTGCTTAATATAATCTTAAAGACTGATGTTTCACACATTGATAAGATCAAGTGATGAATAGGCCTAGTTGATAAGCATCTACAGAAAACCAGTGTGACGCCGTCCAGCAACCAATCAGAGGCTTCTAGTTTTTGGTTTACAACAGTCGTTTGTTTTCTGATAACGACGCAGAAAGAGTCTATTACGTTATGCTTACGCATATGGCACTTTGCTCATCATCTCATAAAGGGAGAGTGGACGGCGTTGACTATGTGGTATTGATAATTATCTGCCCTTCTTATCAGTCGTCAGATTATCGGAGATTAACGAAGTCATGGGTCAATAAAATATGTCATTTGCGCAGGAGGGGAAAACCAATAAAATAGCACAAAATTTTTCATCATTAAGCATTCAGTTCGTTTCATAAAAGTTGTATCTTAAATATTGAAACTGGACGGTACATGGGTGTGTACACGGGTGTTACAAGGGAAATCAGAATTTGTAAATGCTGTAATTATAAGATGATAGAAAACGAATACAACTTTTTGTTAATATGCCCCTATTACTCGAATATTTTAGACGAATATATATGAAGAAATTTTTAGCCAACAATTGATAAATTTAATAGATTAATGAAATCAGAAAGTAAAAGCAATATTTTCAAAATTACAAAATTTATCAAAAATGTTAAAGTTTAACATTTGAGAAAAAATAAGCACGCAGGTAACACGAAAAAATAAATAAGCAATAAATAATCTTGATAATGTATATATCTCTGAGAGTTTTATACATAACAACAAAACTAGTATTCAATACTTTATAATTAAGATAACTTAGTGTATAATATCAGTTTTCCTATATCGCAAAAGTTACACACAGGCTTTAGGTAGACCATATTTATATACGTTCAACAATGTCTTCGTTTTTATCAGTTCTGTGTAACTTAGTGCCGAGTTCTTTAATTTGGTTTTGGGCACATAGACGTCCGATTATTTTATTTATTTTAAAATCCTTAGCCCCGCGATATATAACTTCTGCCTGGTCCATTTCATCCTTATTATTGCACTTATGAATAAATTTATTTTGTTGGAAAGCAATTTTTATATGTGTACAATTGGTGAAACGGTTTGTAAACTTAATACATTAAAAAAATGACATGTTCAGTCATAATAAAAAGCGGCAGAATGTGTAGCCTTTTCCAAAGACCTATACAGATAAATATAGAGATGTAATACATAGGTCTTTGCCTTTTCTCAATTTCTATATACACCGAAAAAACAAATCGGTACACTTTTAAATTCATTGAATCGATGCATTTGCTAGGTTTGTTTTAAGAACCATTTACCTTGTTTAAACACGGTACAGGAAATAAGCCATAAAACATATTAATTATTGATCCGTCAACTTTGTGTTTACAACGCGTCATTTATTGGGAGGGGGTACAATAAAATTAATAATGCATTTTTTCGATCCGTTAATAAAATCCCGAATTCGTTCTATTACTATTGCGCTCTTGTTTGTCAAAATAATTAAAGAATAACAGTTCATTGAATTATGTTTTACTGAAAAAAAAATCTTACAATGTAAGCTCGATAAATGTTGAAGAGATTACGATGCGATAGTTTTTATTTGTTCTAACTTTAATTCCAGTTCGGTACATCATTACGTGCTTAGGTTTCAAATGTGTTTAGAAATATTCCCTAAACTTAACAATTTCAATTTTCCGATTGCATTTTATATACAGTTAAATGCTTTCTATTTACAATTAAGAAGGTAAAAGTTAAATTTATTCAAAATTTATATCGTATAAATAGAAAGCATTTAACTTTTACAAATAATTAAGTAACCTTTACTTAAGTTATCTTAATATATATGTGGTTTTTGTTTTAGATAGGCTTGTATATAGATGAGACTTTTTAATGACGATTTTAATTTCTTTATGCATTTTCTTATGATTGACATTTTTTGTGACTCAATCCAAAGACGTATATAGATAGATGTAATATATAGATCTTTGCTCAATGTGACATATTGTTAATACACAAAATGTCATTTCTTACCTGTTGATTTACTGAGGTTCATTGTAATTTGTTACAATTATCACCTTTTTAGACTTTCGTCTGGGTTTATTATATCAATCGGATTTTATTTTACAACTATATCGAAAAGACATATACTTATTTCTTAATGCCATGAATAATTTAGTATTTGTTTCCGCCTATGAAATTTGAAAATAATGACGTATTCGTAAAAATTTAGTGTTTCTACTTAATTCAAAGTAATATCACACAATTTCAAAACAATACTCCAACTTCTACAAATTAAACTAGTAAGGCTCTTTATTGTTTACGTTACTTGATTGCCGAATTAAACAATCTTCCGTAAATGATCGTAAAATATCGGGAATGTTCGCAAATTTACGGATACTTAAATTTTCACTTAAAATATTCGATAGTCGTGTTAGAAAAAGCTAAAAAGGACCAAAATCTTTTAAATTTAATTTAATAAAAATTAGTTTAAACAATAGCTTAATATTTTTTGCAAAATATGTAACCTGGTTTTTTTAAAACCTATAATTTGGATAAAAGATATTAACAATAAAAGGATAAGCGAAAACATCCAACTTTCTCTACAGTTTCCATCTAAATAAAAGGCAAAATAGGGTGGCTATATTCAAAGTCAAAAAGGACCAAATTATCGTTAAGATAAATTAAAGTAAAAATAACCATCTTAATCGGCAGAAAATTATCTTTAATTATGTACTATGGGTGTTTTCGACTGTTTAAGAAATAAAAATGTAGTAAAGAAAAAACTGAATTTTTCCTTCATAATCTATTGAGAAATTCGTTATCGATTTTTCTAACCGATGATGAACAAAGTTGGAAATGTTTTGCCGCAGCACCGACTCTGTGCCTAGATTTAAGGAAAACTGTTTTGCAGTAAACCGAAAAATAAGCGGGTCGTGTTCCTTGGATGGTTCGCGACCTAAAAGCATTCTTTGTTGACGCCATTGCATTTAAATGGAGCTTATATCAGCTGGTTTCCAATGGCACCTTTTTGGCCTTACGCACATAGTCTTATAACGTGTTCGTTAATAGCAATTTGCGGTAGCAGTGATAATAAACAAAACAGCAGCAGCAGCAACTACAGCAACAACTACTACAACAACAACGAGGACGACGAGGACAACAAAGACGAAGAAAAGAACATGAACAACAAACCACAACCACACCACTAGCAAGATAATAATATAATAACAATATAAACGAGAAAATAAGATAATAACAATAGCAACAAGAATACTACTACTACTACTACTACTATGACTACTACTGCTACTGCTGATAATAAAAATAATAATAATAATAATAATAATAAAATAAGATAATGAAAAAAAAAACAAGAAAAAGACATAAGTCAACGGTCGAGACTCGAACAGGGGTTGCCGGCATGGACGGCCAGAATGCTTTCCAATACACCACGGGAGCTTTTATTGCGTGTTGACCTGTTAATAGGGGTTAATAATCGCATTGTAAGGACATGTTAACTCCCTTGAATGTTTAGGATAAAAATTACATTCACGTTCTATATTGACTGTTTCACTGCGACAGTAGCTATATCCATGTCAAATCATGGTTTATCGTGAATTATTGTGATAAGCAATACAAGGTTGTATCTAGAAAATGAATTAAACATCATATTTTAAAAGGTATACCATAAGCAAGTGCGTCGTTTGATAAACAATTCATTGCTTAATATAATCTTAAAGACTGATGTTTCACACATTGATAAGATCAAGTGATGAATAGGCCTAGTTGATAAGCATCTACAGAAAACCAGTTTGACGCCGTCCAGCAGCCAATCAGAGGCCTCTAGTTTTTGGTTTACAACAGTCGTTTATTTTCTGATAACGACGCAGAAAGAGTCTATTAGGTTATGCTTACGTTTGGCCGCAGCACCGACTCTGTGCCTAGATTTAAGGAAAACTGTTTTGAAGTGAACCGAAAAAATAAGCGGTCGTGTTCCTTGGATGGTTCGCGACCTAAAAGCATTCTTTGTTGACGCCATTGCATTTAAAAGGAGCTTATATCAGCTGGTTTCCAATGGCACCTTTTTGGCCTCCGCACATAGTCTTGTAACGTGTTCATTAATAACAATTTGCGGTAGCAGTGATAATAAACAAAACAGCAGCAGCAACTACAGCAACAACTACTACAACAACAACGAGGACGACGAGGACAACAAAGACGACGAAAACAACATGAACAACAAACCACAACCACACCACTAGCAAGATAATAATATAATAACACTATAAACGAGAAAATAAGATAATAATAATATCAACAAGAATACTACTACTACTACCACGACTACTACTGCTACTGCTGATAATAAAAATAATAAAAATAGTAATAATAATAAAAATAAAATAAGATAATCAAAAAACAAAACAAGAAAAAGACATAAGTCACCGGTCAAGACTCGAACCGGGGTTGCCGGCGTGGACGGCCAGAATGCTATCCAATACACCACTAGCAAGATAATAATATAATAACACTATAAACGAGAAAATAAGATAATAATAATAGCAACAAGAATACTTCTACTACTACTACTACCACTACTGCTACTGCTGATAATAAAAATAATAAAAATAGTAATAATAATAAAAATAAAATAAGATAATTAAAAAACAAAACAAGTAAAAGACATAAGTCACCAATCGAGAATCGAACCGGGGTTGCCGGCGTGGACGGCCAGAATGCTATCCAATACACCACGGGAGCTTGTATTGCGTGCCGAGCTGTTAATAGGGGTTATATAATCGCATTGTAAGGACATGTTAACTCCCTTGAATGTTAAGGATAAAAGCTACATTCACGTTCTATATTGACTGTTTCACTGCGACAGTAGCTATATCCATGTCAAATCATGGTTTATCGTGAATTATTGTGATAAGCAATACAAGGTTGTATCTTGAAAATGAATTAAACATCATATTTTTAAAAGGTATACCATAAGCAAGTGCGTCGTTTGATAAACAATTCATTGCTTAATATAATCTTAAAGACTGATGTTTCACACATTGATAAGATCAAGTGATGAATAGGCCTAGTTGATAAGCATCTGCAGAAAACCAGTTTGACGCCGTCCAGCAGCCAATCAGAGGCCTCTAGTTTTCGGTTTACAACAGTCGTTTATTTTCTGATAACGACGCAGAAAGAGTCTATTAGGTTATGCTTACGTTTGGCCGCAGCACCGACTCTGTGCCTAGATTTAAGGAAAACTGTTTTGAAGTGAACCGAAAAAATAAGCGGTCGTGTTCCTTGGATGGTTCGCGACCTAAAAGCATTCTTTGTTGACGCCATTGCATTTAAAAGGAGCTTATATCAGCTGGTTTCCAATGGCACCTTTTTGGCCTCCGCACATAGTCTTGTAACGTGTTCATTAATAACAATTTGCGGTAGCAGTGATAATAAACAAAACAGCAGCAGCAACTACAGCAACAACTACTACAACAACAACGAGGACGACGAGGACAACAAAGACGACGAAAACAACATGAACAACAAACCACAACCACACCACTGGCAAGATAATAATATAATAACACTATAAACGAGAAAATAAGATAATAATAATAGCAACAAGAATACTACTACTACTACCACGACTACTACTGCTACTGCTGATAATAAAAATAATAAAAATAGTAATAATAATAAAAATAAAATAAGATAATTAAAAAACAAAACAAGAAAAAGACATAAGTCACCGGTCGAGACTCGAACCGGGGTTGCCGGCGTGGACGGCCAGAATGCTATCCAATACACCACTAGCAAGATAATAATATAATATCACTATAAACGAGAAAATAAGATAATAATAATAGCAACAAGAATACTTCTACTACTACTACTACCACTACTGCTACTGCTGATAATAACAATAATAAAAATAGTAATAATAATAAAAATAAAATAAGATAATTAAAAAACAAAACAAGTAAAAGACATAAGTCACCAATCGAGACTCGAACCGGGGTTGCCGGCGTGGACGGCCAGAATGCTATCCAATACATCACGGGAGCTTGTATTGCGTGCCGAGCTGTTAATAGGGGTTATATAATCGCATTGTAAGGACATGTTAACTCCCTTGAATGTTAAGGATAAAAGCTACATTCACGTTCTATATTGACTGTTTCACTGCGACAGTAGCTATATCCATGTCAAATCATGGTTTATCGTGAATTATTGCGGTAAGCAATACAAGGTTCTATCTAGAAAATGAATTAAACATCATATTTTTAAAAGGTATGCCATAAGCAAGTGCGTCGTTAGATAAACAATTCATTGCTTCATATAATCTTAAAGACTGATGTTTCACACATTGATAAGATTCAGTGATGAATAGGCCTAGTTGATAAGCATCTACAGAAAACCAGTGTGACGCCGTCCAGCAGCCAATCAGAGGCCTCTAGTTTTTGGTTTACAACAGTCGTTTATTTTCTGATAACGACGCAGAAAGAGTCTATTACGTTATGCTTACGTTTTGCCGCAGCACCGACTCTGTGCCTAGATTTAAGGAAAACTGTTTTGCAGTAAACCGAAAAAATAAGCGGGTCGTGTTCTTTGGATGGTTCGCGACCTAAAAGCATTCTTTGTTGACACCATTGCATTTAAATGGAGATTATATCATTTGGTTTCCAATGGCACCTTTTTGGCCTTTCGCACATAGTCTTATAACGTGTTCATTAATAACAATTTGCGGTAGCAGTGATAATAACAATACAGCAGCAGCAGCAACTACAGAAACAACTACTACAACAACAACGAGGACGACGAGGACAACAAAAACGACGAAAACAACATGAACAACAAACCACAACCACGCCACTAGCAAGATAATAATATAATAACAATATAAACGAGAAAATAAGAAAATAATAATAGCAGCAAGAATATTACTTCTACTACTACGACTACTACTGCTACTGCTGATAATAAAAATAATAAAATAGAAATAAAAATAATAAAAATAAAATAAGATAATTAAAAAACAAAACAAGAAAAACACAAAAGTTACCGGTCGAGACTCGAACCGGGGTTGCCGGCGTGGACGGCCAGAATGCTATCCAACACACCACGGGAGCTTGTATTGCGTGCCGAGCTGTTAATTGTCGGTCATCCTGATGACCGACATATTATAATGGACCAAACTTGAACTTTGAACGGTAACACCGGTTAACAGTGGCACCGACGTGGTCACTTTAGACAAGGCCGCCCGTCTAAAGCTTGAGAATGCTATGCCGTTCCCCCTATTTGCAAGAAAAGTCTTCTAAATGTTGATGATACAATATTTGGACGTTGTTGTAACATCAAATCAGAAATTGAGCTGATCTATAACGACATGTTAAATTATATAAACATACGTGCGTTGTATTTTCTACAGGGTGTAGAAATAATGTTATGCGTCTTTTTTTAGAAAGTCACGTGATGCAAACCTTCATAGCAAAATATAATTGCTTATAAGTTGAACTGATACTTTATTTGAATCGAACAACTGTTCAGGATGATCCCATATATGAAAAAGATTCGATCCGTTATATTGATTTTGTTGGTCAAAAGCAAGACATCGTTTTTGATTTTCTTAGAGACTAATGACTATCCGACTTTGGCGGGAAAGGCTGTCTGTAAACAAAAGTTTACAAAAAGCTAGTCGGTCATTAGCGTACACTTCTAAACAAAATGTATTCCAACATCTAGAGTTTATGTTCAACAACAAAATTTTGTCACTCTCCTAGGGTGGGGGTGGGGATGAGCAGCCTGACAGGGACTCAAATTATTATATTTACTATTCTGATCTTCAACAATTTCGTTAGAATGCTGAACTTCAACCTGTAATATTGCTGGTTCTCGCACATTTTCCTGTTTCTGTTTGTTTGTTTTAATGATGTCAATTTCAGTGTATGCCATGTTAGATGAAATAATGAGGGTTTCAAAAAAATAACTCGTGTCCATGCGTTGACTTTGAATATTGATGAAACTTCTACCCATGTGGTAACATTAAAAATTTTCTTTCTTGTGGTATAAATCAACAAACATACGGTCGTGAAATAGTAGAGGCTTATAGCTAAAGAGGAGATGTTTTAAACAAGCATTTAGGAGGAAACGAATAATCAGAACTTTGCTTAATTGTCAAAATATTGTCTTTTAATGGGAGATTTTGCTTTTTGGCGCTTTCCAGTGCAAATGTTGTGAATGTTCTCAGAAGTTAACAGAAGTTTAGCGAATGTGAGGTGATTTGCAATTTGTTTGCGATTTCCAGTGCAATTTCGGTGAATGTTCTCAGAAGTTACCGGAGGTTTAGCGAATGTGACATGACCATTGTTTAAAGTAAACATAGGAGATCAGCATGGGCAATATTTTTATCTAATATCACAAGCGTAGTCAATGGGATGGCGGTACGCTAAAAGACAGTCATCATTACGATCAATTAGCTGCGGACGACAAAGATAAACGACTAGGATGGCCACAGGAGGTTAATTGCATTTTATGATTACAGGTTCAGCGGGGTAGCATCAATAATGATTTTGTTTATTGAACTTGTCTAATATCAATTTATAGGATAAATGGCGACACGTTACCTCAGTTACAAGTTCTTCGTTAAACCCCAGTTACACAGAGCCATCGGTGGTCGATCGGTAGTTTTTTTAGCCAAATTAATGAGTGAACCGATGACAACGGATTGACCACCGATATCAACTATTGGTCACCTGTTTGCCACTTATCAATTGCTGCTGGGGAAAGATGAGTTTCGTCGGTGAAAAATACCCGATCGGGATTTTTAGACATGTTTAAAATTCTCGATCGGTGAAAATATTTTACAAATAACCGATTGACAACTTGTCTACAACCGATCGTCACCGATCGACATCCTGTATAAAACCGACATCACCGATCGACAACCTGTCTACAACCGATATATCTGATGTGCCACCGATAAGCAACCGACCAACTAATACTTACCACCGATGGAAAAAAAGATGAGAATTAATGTTTACCATCAACCCATGAAATATCTGTTTAACCGATGAACACTCGTCAATCACCGATGGCTGGTTACACAGGAAAACAGAAATAAAATAACGCATGACAACCGATCAAATCAGCGAGCAATTCAAATAAAAATAACCGATTGAGCACCGACCGTCTGTCTAACTGGGGCCTCAGTCAAGATTGTTGAAAAATCATTTCAATCCATAATTACAAATGTAGTTGCTAATCAACCTCATAATTATGCAATTCACGAGCGCACTATTGGAATGTTATAACCCGAGCTGCGAGAGTTTAAACCTAGTTGGTTTGATGACAACCCATCTCTTCATTAGTTATGGTCATTACATTTTATATTTTATTCGCAATTACTCATTCAGAGGGACATTTATTATGCTCTTTCTCAAAGATTTGCATATAAGTGTCTAGTTTTGAGCTTGTTGCGCAAAAACTGCCATGTTTTTAGACCTATCTTTTTCTCTGTCCTTTTGATATCCAAGTTGGAGCACTAATTACGATGCGGTATTTTATGTTTTTGAAATGCTTAAAAGTCTTTAACAGCCTCAATGAAACTGAGCCTGCAATATTTTCACATTTTTCGTCTTCGGTGATTTTCAAAGTGCCTTTTTCATCTATTTTAAGAAAAAAACTTGAACGATTGTTTTAAAATAGAAACTCGGTAACCATTCTATACGTGCATCTGTATTTTTATCATTTAAACTTTAACTATTTAATTTATGTTACAAAACTTCCGCCTCCATAATATTCAAAACTTGCCCTTGAATATATGCATTATTAACGAAATACGAATTGACTTATTTTGATTCCCCTATTCCCTCTCAAAACCGCATCTATCCATGCGTTCTCTTCTTGGGATCTATAGTGAACGGTTGGACTCGTCGCAGTTGCAATCCAAATTGAGTTTAACTTGTAAAAGATTTCCGGGGAAACCCCTAACCCCAATGTCTGCTTCCCCATACACATGCAATATAACGGATCTGGACTCGGTTTTTGGATAACTTTATTTTGATAAGTACAGTAAGGTAGACAACACAAGCACTATCATTTCTATGTAAGGGCGATCTACTAGAATATACTGCAAGCAATGCAAAACCAGCCTTTAAAGTAGATAAATAGTTGTGAAGAATTTCAAGAACAGTGGCATAACGACAATTTCTTTGATGATAGATTAATTTAAATACAAATAGTGCATAAATGCATTAGCATCCTAAGTTATTGTTTACTGTCTTCTAACGCTCGTCAACTTCAAGTTTGACGAGATCTGCTGACCCAACTAAAACTACACTATGAATGTTGGTAATGAATGCTGAATATTATAAGCATGGCTTTTCTGCTCTATGTACAAGTAAGCATCTGCTCTATGTACAAGTAAGCATCGATTGTGGAAAGTTCTTTGGTACCTCTTTGAGCATTCGCGTTAACGTAACATATTCATCCGATTCGTTGGTGCTTAAACAACGTAATTATTTCTACACGTCCTGAATAAAATAATAAATTACGTCTACTAGAGACATGATTATTTGTATTAATGCCTTTTGCCGGTTCACCTCTTCTTCATGTTTCAATAAATCAAACATCAGCCGTTCAACTATATTTGCATGCTATAAAGTAACAGCATTATACAATGTATATATGTTCTCTTGTTTATGTTTTGTACATACAGAGAAATGTAAATGGAAAAAAACTGAAACTTGAAACATCAACTAAATTCACAAATAGTTTGTCAGATACAATCTGTGTGACATTGATCGACAGAAAACTGGCCATATCATTGACTTACATTGGTCAAAAAGTAAATACAAGCACGTATATCTATTAATTTATTTGCTAATGACCGACTGGCTTTTTGGAAAGCTAAAACTTGTAGGGGTTATATAATCGCATTGTAAGGACATGTTAACTCCCTTGAATGTTAAGGATAAAAGCTACGTTCACGTTCTATATTGACTGTTTCAATGCGACAGTAGCTATATCCATGTCAAATCATGGTTTATCGTGAATTATTGTGATAAGCAATACAAGGTTGTATCTAGAAAATGAATTAAACATCATATTTTTAAATGGTATGGTATAAGCAAGTGCGTCGTTTGATAAACAACTCATTGCTTAATATAATCTTAAAGACTGATGTTTCACACATTGATAAGATCAAGTGATGAATAGGCCTAGTTGATAAGCATCTACAGAACACCAGTATGACGCCGTCCAGCAGCCAATCAGAGGCCTCTAGTTTTTGGTTTACAACAGTCGTTTATTTTCTGATAATGACGCAGAAAGAGTCTATTACGTTATGCTTACGTTTTGCCGCAGCACCGACTCTGTGCCTAGATTTAAGGAAAACTGTTTTGCAGTAAACCGAAAAAATAAACGGTTCGTGTTCCTTGGATGGTTCGCGACCTAAAAGCATTCTTTGTTGACGCCATTGCATTTAAATGGAGATTATATCATTTGGTTTCCAATGGCACCTTTTTGGCCTTTCGCACATAGTCTTATAACGTGTTCATTAATAACCATTTGCGGTAGCAGTGATAATAAACAAAACAGCAGCAGCAGCAACTACAGCAACAACTACTACAACAACAACGAGGACGACGAGGACAACAAAGACGACGAAAACAACATTAGCAACAAACCACAACCACACCACTAGCAAGATAATAAAATAATAACAATATAAACGAGAAAATAAGATAATAATAATAGCAACAAGAATACTACTACTACTACTACGACTACTACTGCTACTGCTGATAATAAAAATAATTTAAAAAGTAATAATAATAATAATAAAAATAAAATAAGATAATTAAAAAAAACATGAAAAAGACATAAGTCACCGGTCGAGACTCAAATCGGGGTTGCCGGCGTGGACGGCCAGTATGCTATCCAATACACCACGGGAGCTTGTATTGCGTGCCGAGCTGTTAATTGTCGGTCATACTGATGACCGACATATTATAATGGACCAAACTTGACCTTTGAAGGGTAACACCGGTTAACAGCGGCACCGGACGTGGTCACTTTAGACAAAGCCGCCCGTCTAGAGCTCGAGAATGCTATTCCGTTGCCCCTATTTGCAAGAAAAGTCTTCTAAATGTTGATGAAACAATATTTGGACGTTGTAGTAACATCAAATCAAAAATTGAGCTGATATATAACGACATGTTAAATTATATAAACATACGTGTGTTGTATTTTCTACAGGGTGTAGAAATAATGGTATGCGTCTTTTTTAGAAAGTCACGTGATGCAAACCTTCATAGCAAAATATTATTTGCTTATAAATTGAACTGATACTTTATTTGAATCAAACAACTGTTCAGGATGATCCCATATATGAAATAGATTCGATCCGTTATATTGATATTGTTGGTCAAAAGCAAGACATCGTTTATGTTTTTCTCAGAGACTAATGAATATCCGACTTTGGCGGGAAAGGCTGTCTGTAAACAAAAGTTTACAAAAAGCTAGTCGGTCATTTGCATACACTTTTAACCAAAAATGTATTCCAAAATCTAGAGTTCAACAACAAAATTTTGTCACTGCCCTAGGGTGGGGGATGAGCAGCCTGACAGGGTCTCAAATTATTATATTTACTATTCTGATCTTCAGCAATTTCGTTAGAATGCTGAACTTCAACATGTAATATTGCTGGTTCTCGCACATTTTCTTGTTTTTGTTTGTTTGTTTTAATGATGTCAATTTCAGTGTATGCCATGTTAGATGACATAATGCGGGTTTCAAAAAAACTCATGTCCATGCGTTGACTTTGAAAATTGATGAAAACTTCTACCCATGTGTTGACATTAATAATTTTCTTTCTTGTGGTATAAATCACCAAACATACGGTCGTGGAATAGTAGAGGCTTATAGCAAACGAGGAGATGTTTTAAACAAGCATTTAGGAGGAAACGAATGCTCAGAACTTTGCTTAATTGTCAAAATATTGTCTTTTAAAGAGAGATTTTTTTTGGCGCTTTCCAGTGCAAATGTTGCGAATGTTCTCAGAAGTTAACGGAAGTTTAGCGAAGTGAGGTGATCATTGTTTAAAGTAAAAAAACTTCAATTTTCAAAAAAGGGATCAGCGATTTTGCAATTTGTTTGCGATTTCCAGTGCAATTTCGGTGAACGTTCTCAGAAGATACCGGAGGTTTAGCGAATGTGACATGACCATTGTTTAAAGTAAACATAGGAGATCAGCATGGGCAATATTTTTATCTAATATCACAAGCGTAGTCAATGGGGCGGCGCTACGCTAAAAGACAGTCATCAATACGATCAATAAGCTGCGGACGACAGAGACAACGACTAGGATGGCCACAGGAGGTTAATTGCACTTTATGATTACACGTTCAGCATGGAAGCATCAATAATGATTTTGTTTATTGAACTTGTCTAATATCAATTTATAGGATAAATGGCGACACGTTACCTCAGTTACAAGTACTGTAACTTCGTTAGTCAAGTTTGTTGAAAAATCATTTCAATCCATAATTACAAATGTAGTTGTTATCAGATAATCAACCTCACAATTTTGCATTTCACGAGCGCACTACTGTAATACCCCGAGCTGCGAGAGTTTAAACTAGGGATGTCAACGGATATCCGAATATCCGGATATCCATTCGAATCGTCAGATATCGGATCGAATTTTGCATCCGAATATTCGTTAGCAAAAACTTAAAATTTTATATATTGGCCATTTTGCTTAATTATCTTTCTGCTCTCTTTTTGCATTTAACCATAAGCACTTGTAACGGATTATCGAGAGATGCTGACACGCAGTTAATTGGGCTTCACAGTTTTAAGAATGTGCTAAAGCAACTTGTTATATAATTTCGAATGTTCTAACCTTTTACAATGCATTTGAGAAAAAAATTGTATCTTTATTTTTGTATGATAGGTTTTATTGAGAAGGGATTAGGGCTATCATTATGTAGAGAATCAACAGGTTTGTCAGCATAAATCAATTGCTCATTTGAAATATGTCCGTCGGAGTTTCAGAAAATTATTGATGAATTCTTTTTATTTAATCTCACAATCTCGATTTATTCTTATCCATGTTCTAAACAATCATTCGTTATGTTTTCCTCTCTTCATTCCGCTGTTAGGCATAGCGTAAGGATAAATGATAATGAAAAGCAACAAATGTATATATCATTCACAAATTATCAAATGTATTATTGTTCATGTTTAAGTGGATTATTAAAATTTTGAAGCGTATATATTTTTGGACACGAAGATTTGATACCGTCTACGAAAACGATTATTTATTTCAATCTTTAAAAAAGAACAAGTTAGTTATGTACTTGACAGTTTAACCCCCATCACATCCTATATTATTACTATAATCAAAGTCCTTGTATCCGGATATCCGTTCGGATCGTTCAACGGATATCCGGATCCCAAATTTAGAATCCGTTGACATCTCTAGTTTAAACCTATTTGGTTTGATGACTACCCATCTCTTCATTAGTTATGAACATTACATTTTATCTTTTATTCGCAATTACTCATTCAGAGGGACATTTATATACATGTATTTTGCTCTTTCTCAAAGATTTGCATAAAAGTGCCTAGTTTTGAGCTTGTTGCACAAAAACTGCCATGGTTTTTTAGATCTATCTATTTCCCTGTCCTTTTGATATCCAAGTTGGAGCACTAATTAAGATGCGGTATTTTATTTTTTCGATATGCTTAAAAGTCTTTAACAGGCTCATTGAAACCGAGCCTGCAATATTTTCACATTTTTCGTCTTTGGTGGTTTTCAAAGTGACCTTTTCATCTATTTTAAGAAAACAAAACTTAAACGATTGTTTTAAAATAGAAACTTGGTAATCATTCTATACGTGCATCTGTATTTTTATCATTTAAACTTTAACTACATGTATTTAATTTATGTTACAAAACTTCCGCCGCCATAATATTCAAAACTTGCCCTTGAATATATGCATTATTAACGAAATACGAATTGATTTATTTTGATTCCCCTATTCCCTCTCAAAACCGCATCTATTCATGCGTTCTCTTCTTGGGGTCAATAGTGAACGGTTGGACTCGTCGCAGTTGCAATCCAAATTGAGTTTAACTTGTAAAAGATTTCGGTGGATACCCCTGACCCCAATGTCTGCTTCCCCATACACATGCAATATAACGGATCTGAATTCAGTCTTGGGATACTAAACAATAACATTATTTTGACAAGTACAGTAAGGTAGACAACACAAACACTATCATTTCTATGTAAGGGCGATCTACTAGAATATACTGCAAGCAATGCAAAACCAGCCTTTAAAGTAGAGAAATAGTTGTGAAGAATTTTCAGAACAGTGGCATAACGACAATTTATTTGATGATAGATTAATTTAAATACAAATAGTGCTTCTTGAGTTTCTGTAATAGTTTCAGAGAAAATCGTTCAAACAAAAACAAAAGATATGAGCAGCATAAAGTTTAAGTGAAAGTAATTAATGCATCAGCATCCTAATTTATTGTTTACTGTCTTCTAACGGTCGTCAACTTCAAATTTGACGAGATCTGCTGAACCAACTAAAACTACACTTTATGAATGTTGGTAATGAATACTGAATATTATAAGCATGGCTTTTCTCTCAATGTACAAATAAGTATCGACTGCGGAAAGTTCTATGGTACCTCTTTGAGCATTCGCGTTAATGTAACATATTCATCAGATTCGCTGGTGCTTAAACAACGTAATTATTTCTACACGTCCTGAATAAAATAATAAATTACGTCTACTAGAGACATGATTATTTATATTGATGCCTTTTGCCGGTACACGTCTTCTTCATGTTTCAATAAATCAAACATCAGCCGTTCAACTTTGTTTGCATGCTTTAAAGAAACAGAATTGTACATTGTATATATGTTCTCTTGTTTATGTTTTGTACATACAAAGAAATGTAAATGGAAATAAACTTGAAATTTGAAACATCAACTAAATTCACAAATAGTTTGTCAGATACAGTCTGTGTGACATTGATCGACAGAAAACTGGCCATATCATTGACGTACATTGGTCCAAAAGTAAATACAAGCACGAATACATACCTACTTATTATTTTAATTTATTTGCTAATGACCGACTAGCTTTTTGGAAAGCTAAAACTTGTAGGGGTTATATAATCGCATTGTAAGGACATGTTAACTCCCTTGAATGTTAAGGATAAAAGCCACATTCACGGTCTATATTGACTGTTTCACCGCGACAGTAGCTATATCCATGTCAAGTCATGGTTTATCGTGAATTATTGTGATAAGCAATACAAGGTTGTATCTAGAAAATGAATTAAACATCATATTTTAAATGGTATGCCATAAGTAATAGGATAATTAATAAAACAAGAAAAAGGCATATGTCACCGGTCGAGACTCGAACCGGGGTTGCCGGCGTGGACGGCCAGAATGCTATCCAATACACCACGTGAGCTTGTATTGTGTGCCGAGCTGTAAATAGGGGTTATATAATCGCATTGTAAGGACATGTTAACTCCCTTGAATGTTAAGGATAAAAGCCACATTCACGTTCCATATTGACTGCTTCACCGTGACAGTAGCTATATCCATGTCAAGTCATGGTTTATCGTGAATTATTGTGATAAGAAATACAAGGTTGTATCTAGAAAATGAATTAAACATCATATTTTTAAAAGGTATGCCATAAGCAATAGGATAATTAAAAAAAAACAAGAAAAATACATATGTCACCGGACGAGACTCGAACCGGGGTTGCCGTCGTGGACGGCCAGAATGCTATCCAATACACCACGGGAGCTTGTATTGCATGCCGAGCTGTTAAAAGGGGTTATATAATCGCATTGTAAGGACATGCTAACTCCCTTGAATGTTAAGGATAAAAGCTACATTCACGTTCTATATTGACTGTTTCCCTGCGACAGTTGCTATATCCATGTCAAATCATGGTTTATCGTGAATCATTGTTATAAGCAATACAAGGTTCTATCTAGAAAATGAATTAAACATCATATTTTTAAAAGGTATGCCATAAGCAAGTTCGTCGTTTGATAAACAACTCATTGCTTAGTAAAATCTTTAAAACTGATGTTTCACACATTGTTAAGATCAAGTGATGAATAGGCCTAGTTGATAAGCATCTATAGAAATCCAGTGTCACGTCGTCCAGCAGCCAATCAGAGGCCTCTAGTTTTTGGTTTACAGCAGTTGTTTATTTTCTGATAACGACGCAGAAAGAGTCTATTACGTTATGCTTACGTTTTGCCGCAGCACCGACTCTGTTCCTAGATTTAAGGAAAACTGTTTTGCAGTAAACCGAAAAAATAAGCGGGTCTTGTTCCTTGGATGGTTCGCGACCTAAAAGCATTCTTTGTTGACGCCATTGCATTTAAGGCAGATGGACACGTTGGTGACGTAAGAAGGGCGAAAATGGACTATCTCTTAGATTTCAATGAAATTTATACCAAAGATAGTTCAAATCATTCCCTTTTTGGAAATTATATTTTTGATTTCGGTTTATGGCGTCTTCAGAGGATAACAAGCGCCACCTGGCGGTCACTAATTTTTATGCGATTTTTGCCGTTAACGGCTTGTAAACAAATCCAAAAACAATTTTTCTTGTTGTTTTATATACATAATTACAATAAAATATAAATCTAACAGAATGATTATAATAAAAATGGATAATCTTGCTTTGTTTTCATTTAATTTAATCTAAACGACATTAAGTACGTTGATTTTGCACGATAAAATGACGACGATTCCAGCGATTTAACGCACTATAACTTTTTAAAATGGACGGTGACATATAGATTTTTTGGAATGTATGGAATGCTGAAATATTTCTGAAGAAAATAAGTAAAAAATAAAAAGGGGTCATCCCGGCAGATTTTTTGCAATTTTTGATTGAAAAAAGAATTAGGCGTTAAATTTTGCAACGTCGCTTGTGAATTTTGATATTAACTTCGAAAATTTAGGTTCAATATACAAAATTACGTCGCAAATTGTGCTAATATCATTCATATAATCTTCGTTTCATTTTTTATAATTCATAAAAATCGTAGATCCAGTGGCGAATCCAGGATCTGATGCGAGTGGTGGAGTATTTTAATAAAACGAAAATTTAACAATAAAACAGTAAAATGTACACATCTTAAAAATTACATCTTTAAAGGAGTTAACAGATTTTTTCGGTCGTTCCCGGAGAGCATCTAGCTTTTTTAATACTTTTAAAATAGTACATGCTTTATTATATTTTTCATAATTTTTCATTTATATTAAGATTAGGTTATCTAGAGCTAATTTGCATCTCTGTCTGAATCTGCAGTGAATACTCTTTTTAACAATAAAATAAAAAGGGAGATAAAAAATAATTTTCTTTAAATTAGCTTTATTCTGATATCTCATTTATTTTAAAAAAATGATTAAGCATAGTTTATTATTTTGTATAAAAACTATTAACTTTCCTAAAACAACGCCAGAATATTATACTATTCTCTTGAATGTATTACATTATTGTATAACTATAGAATTACATTGCAACAATTTGGTTCACGGGAATGCGTTTGTTTTTTTATAAATCTGATAACATAGGTTGAGCGCTTTAAACAGTATGTTTTCGCAGTTCATGTTTTAATAAAAGCAAATTAATGCACATAACTGTGTTTATCTGCGATTTATTTTATTAACACGAGGGCAAGTACATACAATTTACAACATTCCTTTAATTGCTTTACGGTAAATCTCCGATATTTATATACCTTTGCAACATATCGACTATGGTAATGATAATAGCTCACATGTACAGTATGCAATTAGGGGTTAAGATGATGTCTGGTTTACAGGATATTCTATGTTATCATAGCTGTGTCATGCTAGCAAATGCCACCGTTATGGTAAATGTAAAGCATCACTGACGGGAATCACAGTCAATTAACCGCCATGCATATGAAGTGCAGCCTTGTCCGCCAATGCACCGAAATGTCGGCCCAAAACCTTCGCTGAACCCCGTTCTCTGCGATCTTTCTGCTTGACAATACAGCCGAAACACGCTCTATATTTTTTATGTAGACGCCCTGATATAGCGTGATAAAGTGAACACGTTTTAAATCCGAGAGTGGAATGTTCATTGTAGCAGCTAGAGAATTACAATTACACACAACAACAATGTGCTTTGATCGTATTTTGTGCAAAACAAGTTTTTGAAAAGTTGCGATTCTTTTGCCTTTGAGTATAGCAGCAGTGGGTTAGATTCTGTCTTACGAATCATCCGAAATTGATGATGTCTTCTATCATTTGAAAGAAATGGTATAGAGCGGTTGTTGAAACTGTTTTTTTTTCTTGCGAAAATGACAAGTCAGGCCCGGTTCCAAACTTTTTATAATAAAAAGAACCGGGTGTTTTCAATACTTACAACTATTTATAATAGAGAAGAATGCGTATAGCAGGATTTTCACCTAGGAAAGGGAATTGCGGGCACTGGCTTCTCTTTTCACAACGAGATTCCTTTTCTTTATCCGTTTAAGTTAAATTCAAGTTCAATCTCAAGTTCAAACGTTCCATTGGCAACTAGTATAAATTTGCAATGTATTGTGGAATAAAGGTCATTTTACGTCAAATTGGTTGGGTAACGACTGTACTTAAGGTAAAATGAATTGTACTTTCGTATTGCAGGATCGCCAATTTTCGTTATAAAAGTTATGCCGAGATTATTTTTATGCCACATAATTGTTTCCCAAGTCAAGCGAAAGCATTCTTATGTAATAAATATAGGTTTATATAAAAGTGTTTGATTTCTTTTTACACTGCTATTTTAATAAAAAGAAAATATCACAACGTGCCATGATGTATGAGGTTTTTCGCGTTTTACGTTGATTTTCGAGTCGAAATTCTCAAGCGACGTTACCAAAAAATTATACGTCAGTTTCTTTATTTCAATCAAAAATTGCAAAAAATCTGCCGGGATGACCCCTTTTTATTTTTAACTTATTTTCTCCAGAAATATTTCAGCATTCCATATATTCAAAAAAATCTATATGTCACCGTCCATTTTAAAAAGTTATAGTGCGTTAAATCGCTGAAATCGTCGTCATTTTATCGTGCAAAAAGCAACGTAATCAATGTCGTTTAGATTAAATTAAACGAAAACAAAGCAAGATTATCCATTTTTATTATAATCATTCTGTTAGATTTATAGTTTATTGTAATAATGTATGTAAAACAACAAGAAAAATTGTTTTTGGATTTGTTTACAAGCCGTTAACGGCAAAAAGCGCATAAAAATTAGTGACCACCAGGTGGCGCTTGTTATCCTCTGAAGACGCCATAAACCGACATCAAAAATATAATTTCCAAAAAGTGAATGATTTGAACTATCTTTGGTATAAATTTCATTGAAATCTAAGAGATTATCCATTTTCGCCCTTTTAACGTCACCAACGTGTCCATATACCTTAAGTTTCCAATGGCACCTTTTTGGCCTTTCGCACATAGTCTCATAACGTGTTCATTAGTAACAATTTGCGGTTGCAGTGATAATAAACAAAACAGCAGCAGCAGCAACTACAGCAACAACTACTACAACAACAACGACGACGACGAGGACAACAAAGACGACGAAAACAACATGAACAACAAACCACAACCACACCACTAGCAAGATAATAATATAATAACAATATAAACGAGAAAATAAGATAATAATAATAGCAACAAGAATACTACTACTACTACTACTACCACTACTACTGCTACTGCTGAAAATTAAAATAGTAATAATAATAATAATAATAATAAAATAAGATAATTTTAAAAAAAAAACAACAAGAAAAATACATATGTCACCGGTCGAGACTCGAACCGGGGTCCCCAGAGTGGACGGCCAGAATGCTATCCAATACGCCACGGGAGCTTGTATAGTGTGCCGAGCTGTTAATAGGGGTTATATAATCGCATTGTATGGACATGTTAACTCCCTTGAATGTTAAGGATTAAAGCTACATTCACGTTCTATATTGACTGTTTCACCGCGACAGTAGCTATATCCATGTCAAATCATGGTTTATCGTGAATTATTGTGATAAGCCTAAATAACGTGCACTTGGAATTTACCCATGATATTTGGAACATGAGTTTAACTATTCCTATCATATCATGTACCCTCAGCTCCTCTGCAATAACAACGACGACGACGACAACAACAACAATAACGACAGTAACAATAATAATAATAATATTTAATAAATTAATAATAATTTGCGGTAGCAGTGATAATAGTCAAAACAACAACGACGACGATGACAACAACAACAAAGACGACGACGACAACAACAACAACTAAAATAATAAAAAAGAGTCATGACATTATTTAGTAGTTTACACAGGACAAAAAACAGGGAATGCCAATTTCATTATTTTTGTAATATTGTTCTAAATTAAATGGTTTAGCTAGGCACTTTTTTATCAACTGCTCTTTTTGAGAAGATAAATTAATTAAAAAATCCTGAAGGACTTTAATATCTCTTTCTATCAGTGTTGTTATCAATTAAAATATTGGAAGGTCGTTGAGCTTCTGTGTGTTTAAATATTGAGTAGCGCTCAACTCGGGTCTAAGCGGCGTGGACATACTTAATCATCTATTATTCAAATTCTTGACTTCATCGCTTGAAAGGGGTAAAAATAATGTTGAATGAAAAATCATGGTGCTGCTAGCTCGTCAAAAGTGTGCGCTGTCTGTTTCACTGCACACACAAGCTTCATTTCGCCTTATTTGACTTAAATAAACGATCCTTGGGTTTATTTTGGTCACTATCCCAATACATGTAATTGAGCATTAGGGACAAATATTTCTACTCAGAGAATAGCAACAATATCATCTTAAATAACTCAATATTAGAAACTACCCAATAGCTGATGGCCTACTGCATTCTAACAACGGTTTGCATGTAGGTAAAATACTTTTTCTGGAGCCGCTCGTTCATTCTTTTGTTTATCAATTCCGCGAATATTTTATGAACATATACCGATTATTTTGGAAAAGTTTTAATGACATGCTAGATCTTAAAAGTTTACATGTCCACAAGAGCGAGGTTTCTTCTACTATATTACAGGCATTAAGGAAACAGATTTGATTTATCATGTTTTCTATTTATACGCAAACCCTTGTTAGAATGTAACACGGACATGAAATAGTTATTGACACATTTAAATTATACTATAACATAACGTTGTTGCCATTCGCTGCTTATAAATATTCGTCTCTATCAATCACTTGTTTACAAACAAAACTAACAGCTTTTTTAACAAGGAAGTATACATTAAGAGTGGTAGATCAAAATCGAAGCAAGAATCCATAGTTTAGTAAAAAAAAAAAAAAGGAGAAGCGCTACTTTTGTTTATGATGCAACAGACATCGCACCCGTTTGCCTATGCAGATTTCTGTGAGAATAGGAAATTTATAATTTAGCTCGCCAGTTTCGTTCATTGACATTTTTCTTGTTCTATTTTAATAATTCTAATACTTTAGCACAATAGTTGAAAAGAAAAAAATGTTCCATGCTAAACCAATTTAATTAAATGACAGAAAAATAGCGCAAAAAAGCAAAATATGAGAATTTTATAACGAAATTTTATTATAATTAAATACAAAACATAAATGTTGTACGTCTAAAACACAGTCAGAAATGTATTATTTCTTAAATATTAATTTAACAAGATCATGGAAACGTGCATTCCCCGTTTGGTGCCCCATTACCTTTTCCGTTCTGTTCCGTTTTCCAAAATACTAATAGCCGGAACCATTGATTGATTGTCTATCAAATATAATTTTTACTGTCGTAAAGTGTATAGGAATGGTTCAATGAAAATCATCGATAGGAGGCAAATTTATTAATTAAATGTCAGACATTTCTAATACTGGCACAGACCACCGAAAACCTAACAACCTAAGAGTGGTGCCAGATTTTGCCTGTAACATTGGCGTATTAACGGGTCGAAAGCCGACAACACAAACAGAAGATAAATACTATAATAGCTACTTGGTCTTGTCCACAGAAAGGCAGACATCTTTCATGATGCGCTGTCAGGCAAAGGGGCGGGTTCTCAATGACCTTAACGAGACCATAGCCCTTTGAGTCAAATCATCAAGACCAGTGATGACAGAAACATTATGACACACACTGTTACGTAATATAAGAAATATTAAAAGAGATAAGAAAATACTCAACAACGCAACTGGCGAAGTTCGAATAACTTAATAACAATAGTAAGTTTGATACACACGGACAAACAGACTTTTTTTATCACACTTTAATGATCTCAAAATGTTCGTTGTCTATAAATAACCAAAAACGACCAATTTTAGATATAATTGTGTTATAAAGTTAAGGAAATACATAATTTATAGAGTACTCGCATAAACAATATGAAAATGATGTTTAAGTATGAGTTAAATACTTGAAAAAATACAGTTACGCCTTCCGAAGTTAATTTGGTTTTATTAGACCTATTTATTTGCATTCTTCTTTTTTGATGCATTATGCAAGTCATCAATCTTGTGCATTGCAATAGTAGACAAAATTAACTTCTTGTGCATCGCAATAATAAATAAAATGATGTCCATATTATTTAATCCTGGACCTCCTCAACTTGCTTTGATTTGTTAGGATCAGATTCTGGTTGAGCATGTTCGGATATCTCCAGTTATGGTCGGATAAGTCAGGGTGTTTGTGTTCAGCAGCAGATATATGTTATATTTCAGTAGGTTTATGTGAATCTCCACTGGATTATTTTTGTGTTTCCGCAGATTCCTGTGGCATTACAAACATTTCTTGATCCTGTTCATACTCCTCTGGAACTTCTGTCGATTCCCATGGCTGTGCAGACATATCTGCTCCACAACAGGGACAGGAAGTCTGTACAGACAAAGACATTCTTCCTGTCGAATCATGTAGAGCTTCTGTCGATTCCTGTGGTTGTACAGACCTTGTTGCTTCACAAGAGGAACAGGAAGACTGTGTAATCACAGGCGTTCTTCCTGTCGAATCCTGTGGAGTTTCTTTCGATTTCTGTGACTGCTCCGACTCATCTGGAAATTCTGTATATTCCTGTGGCTGTACAGCCGCAGAAGTTCTTCCTTTCGAATTCTCTGGAGCTTCTATCGATTTCTGTAGCTGCTCAGACTCTTGTGGAGCTCTCGTCGACTCCAGTTGCTGCTGTGACTCCTGTAGAGCTTCCGTTACTTTCAGTGGTTGCTTAGCCTCCTGCAGATTTTCTGTCAATTTCTGTGGCTGTGCAGACTCATGTGAAGCCTCAATCGATTCCAGTGATTGCTCAGACCCCTGTAGAGTTTCGGTCGATTTCTCAAGCTGTGCAGACCTTTCTGCTCTACAACAAGGACAGGAAGTCTGTACAGACAAAGAAATTCTTCCTGTCAAATCATGTAGAGCTTCTGTCGATTCCTGTGGTTGTATAGACCATGTTGCTCCACAAGAGGAACAGGAAGACTGTATAGTCACAGGCGTTCCTCCTGTCGAATCCTGTGGAGTTTCTGTCGATTTCTGTGTCTGCTCAGACTCTTCTGGAAAATCTGTATATTGCTGTAACTGTACAGCCACAGAAGTTCTTTCTGTCGAATCCTGAGGATCTTCTATCTCCGGTGGCTGCTCAGACTCCTTTGGAGCTCCTGCCGATTCCATTAGCTGATGTGACTCCTGTAGAGCTTCCGTAAATGCCAGTAGCTGCCCAGACTCCAGCTGATTGTCTGTCAATTTTTGTAGATGTGCAGTCTCCTGTGGAGCTCCCGTCGATTTCAGTGGCTGTTCAGACCGCTGCGTAGTTTCGGTTGGTCCCATTTCTTGTTCAGGCTCCTTTGGAACTTCCGTCGATTCCAGTGGCTGCTCAGACTCCTGTGAGCCATCTTCCGATTCCTGTGGCTGCTCAGACTCCTGCGGACCTTCTTTCGATTCCTGTGGCTGCTCAGACTCTTGCGGAGCATCCGTCGATTCCTGCGGCTCCTTAGACTCATGTTGAACAGTTGTGGGTTTCTGTAGAGCTTCTGTCGGTTCCAATGGTTTTACAGACTCCTGTGGAATTTCTGTAGAGTCTTTAAGCTGCTCAGACTCATGTAGAACTTCTGTGGATTCCAGTAGCTGCTCAGACTCCTGTAGAACTTCTGTAGATTCATGTCGCAGTACATTCTTCTTTGGAACTTCTGTCAGTTCGTGTGTCTGGTCAGACTCCTGTTGAGCTCCTGTCGATTCATGTGCCAGTTCAGACTCTATTGAATATTGCGCCTTAAGAATTTCTGTCGATTCCTTTGGCTGTTCAGATTCTTGTAAAATTTGCTTGGAATCATGAGTCAGCTCAGACTCTTGTAGAGTATCTATGGATTTCTGTGGTTGTTCAGACTCCTGTGGAGCTTCTATTGATACCTTTGGCTGTTCAGATTCCTGTAAAATGTCATTGGAATCATAAGTTTGCTCAGACTTTTGTTGAGCTTCTATCGATTCCTGTGGTTGCTCAGACTCTTGAGGGGCATCCGCCCATTCCAGTATCTGCTCAGATTCCAGTAGAGCATTTAACGAAACTTTTGGCTGTTCAGAATCCTGTTCAACTTCCATTGATTCCTGCAGTTGCTCAGACTCTTGAGGAGCATCTGTCCATTCCAGTATCTGTTCATATTCTAACGATTTGTGTGGCTCCTCAGACTCCTGTGGAGCATCCATCGATTTCAGTGGGTTTACAGACTCCTCTGGAGCATCCATCGATTTCTGTGGTTTCACAGATTTCTGTGGAGCATCCATGGATTTCTGTGGCTTCACAGACTCCATTGGGGTATCCATCGATTTCTGTGGCTTCACGGACTTCTGTGAAGCATTCGTGGATTTCTGTGGCTTAACACACTCCCTTTTAAGTTCCGTCGATTCCTGTTGTTGTACAGACCTTTTTCCTCTACGACAGGAGCTGGAAGTCTGTACAGTCATGGAAGTCTGTACAGTCACAGAGGTTTTACACGAAGAACAGGAGGTCTGTACGGCCAAGGAAGTCTGTACAGTCAGAGAGACTCTTCCTGTCGAATCCTGTACAACGTCTGTCGATTCCTGTTGCTGTGCAGACTCCAGTGACATTTCCGACGATAACAGTGACTGCTCAGACTCATGTGGGCTCTCCAGAGGCTGCTCAGACTCTTGTGTTGCTTCGGTTTGTTTCAGTAACTGCTCAGATTCCTGTGGAACTTTTGTCGATTCATGTGGCTGCGCAGACTCCTGTAAAATAAGAATTTCTGTCGACTTCAGTATCTGCTCAGGCCCATTATGACTTTCTATCGATTTCTGTGCCTGCTCAGGCTCTTTTAAAGGTTCTATTGATTCGTTTTGCTGCTCAGGCTCCTGTAAGCTTGTCGATGCCTGTGGCTGTTCAAATTTCAGTAAAATTTCTGTTAAATCATATGGCTCTACAGACTCCTGTAGAGCTTCTATCGATTCATGTGGCTGCTCAGACTCTTGTGGAGCTTCTATTGGTTCCATATGATACTCAGACTCCTGTTTAGCGTTCGTCGGTTCCAGTGGCTGCTCGGAATTTTGTGACGCTTCTGGCGATTCAAGTAATTTCTCAGATTCCTGTGTACATCCTTCTTTCGATTCCAGTGACTGGTTAGACTCCTGTGTAGCTTCCGTCGGTTCCAGTTGCTGCTCAGTTTCCTGTGTTGGTTTCGTTTGTTCAAGTAGCTGCTCAAACTTCTGTGGAACTTCCTTCGATTCCAGTGTTTGCTCAGATTCCTGTGTAGGTTTCGTTTGTTCAGGTGGCTGCTCAGACTCCTGTGTAGCTTCCGTCGGTTTCGGTTGCTGCTGAGATTCATGTGGAACTTCAATAGATTCGAATCGCAGATCTGTCTCCTTTGGAGCTTCGTTCGATTCTAATTGCTGCTCAGACTCCTGTGGAGCTTCTATCAATTCCAGTGGCTGCTCAGACTCTTGTGAAGCTTCTATCGATTTCTGTGGTTGTTTAGTGTCATGTGGAGCTTCTATCGATTTGAGTGGCTGTTCAAATTTTTGTAAAATTTCCGTTGAATCATTTTGCTGTTCAAACTCCGGTTTAGCTACCGTCGATTCTTGAGGTTGTTGAGACTCTTTTGTAGTATTTTTACATTCTTGAGGCTGTCCTGACTCTTCTGGCGCATCCGTTGATTTTTGAGGCTGTTCTGACACAGCTTGCGTCTCCATCGTTTGTTCTATACATTCCTCAACCGCTGGCTCCTCAACTTGGGCAATCGAAGTCTCCGGCTTTTCTAATTGTTCGGTTGCATGAGGTTTTGATTCCCTTGCCTGAATCAATGTTTCTGATAAAACGCCGTTTGGTTCAGCTTCTTTTTGATGAGAAATAACAGGGCTTTCAAATGCATCCACAGTCAGAGCTCTACGAGGTTTTTCAACTTCGCTTTTCACAATTGTAAATATTAAATGGTAAATCGGAAACCGTTCTACCTCCATTTGAGTTTTACCGTTGCCGGCTGCACTCCTAGACTGACCTTGTCGTTCTCCCACGCTGTCTTTCTTAGTTACTGCAAGAGTTTGGGCACATGGTATAGGCCCTTCTGATCTCTTTCCAACTAGATCGGTCACACTTCTCGATTCTTCTGGTTTTGTTTCCAAAGGCTCAGGCGGCCGTTTGGAATCAGACTTCTGTGGGGCTTCGTTCAATTCCTGTGACATCTCAGACTCCTGTAGAATTTCAGTTGATTTCTGTGGCCGTTCAGATTCCTGTAAATTTTCAGTGGTATCTGGTGGCTGCTCTGACCCCTTTTGAGCTTCTGTCGATTCCTGTGGCTGCTCACACTCTTTTGGTGCTTCCGTCAATTCCAGTAGCTGCTCTGATTCCTGTGCAGCTATTGACTCCTGTGTCTGCTCAGACTGTGCAGCTTCTGTCAATATCTGAGGCTGTTCAGACTCCAGTGGACCTTCAGTCGATTCATGTGGCTGCTCAGACTCCTGAGAACTCTCTATCGATTTCAATAGCTGCTTAGATTCCTGTCTAGCTACCGACGGCTCCGGTGGCTGTTCAGGCTCTTGTAGAGCTTCAATCGATTCTAATGGCTGCTCATACTCGTGTGAAGATTCTATCGATGTTTTTGGCTTCTCTGACTCCTGTGGAGATTCGATTGATTCCTGTGGCTGCTCAGACTCCTGTTCAGTTTCTATCGATGTTTTTGGCTTCTCTGACTCCTGTGGAGATACTATTGATTTCTGTGGCTGTTCAGACTTTTGTTGAGTTTCTTTCGATGTTTTTGGCTTCTCTGACTCATGTGGAGATTTTATTGATTCCTGTGGCTGCTCAGACACTTGTTGAGCTTCTTTCGATATTTTTGGCTTCTCTGTCTCCTGTGGAGATTCTATTGATTCCTTTGGCTGCTCAGACTTTTGGGAAGCTTCTATCGATACTTGTACAGATTCCTGTATTATTTCTCTTGAAGGTGGCAGTTCAGACGCTAGAGGAGCTTTCGTCGATTCTTCAGGATGTTGAGACTCCTTTGGACTTTTCTTTAATCCTTGAGGCTGTTCTGACTCTTTTGGCGCTTCCGTTGACTCTTGAGGCTGTTCTGACACTGATTCTGTTTCCAAAGGCTTAGAGGGATGTTGATTGGACTCTTGCAGTGTTTCCGCCGTTTCATGTGAACGGTCAATAGATTCTTGTGGCGTTTTAGCAGATTCTTGTGTCTGTTTAGCCTCCTCTGATGCTTCCGTCGTTTCCTGTGACTGTTCAAAATCAGGTGTTGTTTCCAAATGAGCTTGTGGATGCTCGCCAGCATCATGTGCTTCAGCACACTGTATCTGCTGCTGTTCAAATTCTACAGTAGTTGAATCTTCGACAGGTTGTTGTGAGCCTTTCATGGTAGTTGGCTCACTGCTAGGAGCTATTTCTTGTTCAGGTTTAACTGATTCTTCTTTAACTGTATCTTTTGCAGGTTTGTCAGCTTCTACCGCCTCTATGGTTACGTGTGGCTCTTCTAATGTATCACCTGGTTCTTGAACGGTTGTTTCCGTTGCTTCATCAGTTTGTTGTTTCGTTTCAAAATCAGTTACGTGTACCTCTACAGTCTGAGGAACGCTTTCAGCTAGCGTCTCCATCGTTTGTTCTTTACGTTCCTTAACAGCTGGCTCCTCAACTTGGGCAATCGAAGCCTCCGGCTCTTCTAACCGTTCAGTTTCAACATTTTCGTCTTCCCCAGCCTGAATCAATGTTTCTGATAAGTAATCGTTTGGTTCAGCTGATTTTTTATGAGAAATAGCAAGGCGTTCACCTGCATCTACATACAGACCACTACGAGGTCTTTCAATTTCGCCTTTCACAATTGTAAATATTAACTGGTATATCGGACACCGTTCTACCTCCATTTGAGTTTTACTGTAGCCGACTGCACTAACAGACTGACCGTGTTGTTCTCCCACGCCGTCCTTCTTAGTTATTGCAAGACTTTGGGCACATGGTTTAGGCCCCTCTGATCTCTTTCCAACTAGATCGGTCACACTTCTCGATTCTTCTGGAGAAGGTTCTGTCGACTGTTCAGCTTCTGTAAGTACAGAAAATTAATGGACTAAGATATATTCAATATACTGTAACCGAGTAATATCACAATTTATCCCAATGTCGATCTTTATCTTTCTCAACCAGTCCAGTCTGTAGAAACAACAGTCACGTTCAACCAAGTGTCCGAAAATGTTCCATATTAGTTTCTGTATGAAAAATGCATATCATAAGAATGTTTATAGGCTCGCGATTTGCGTAAATCTTTGAATAGAACAATGTCTGAAACGACACTGAATATTTATTATTTTTCTTGCGCACACGTGCGCTTTACTACGTAACAACAAAACTTTAATCTGTAATCGATTAATTATAATCTAAATAAATTAGTAGAAACGTTGGTGATAACACTGGCATTCAAATTAGTAAACTGATTAGTATTGTTATGTTATATGTAGTGTATGTTATTGTATTTTCTTTTAACGTTATTCTGAGTTTTTTTGTAAGAAATATACAAGAAATGCGTTCTTAAACACAACGAACTCAATGATTGAAAAGTGTTTGTTCCATTCCGCAAAATACAGTTAACTCTATGGGTAATTATTTGGCGGAACGGAACGAAACAACAGCATTCAGAACTCGGTTAAAACAAAAAAAAACGGTATATAGAGGTATTTTGTAATGAACAACAGTATTTCATTTAAAGACGCTTATCTGGCATTAGGATAACGTATTTTATGCTGATGTTGTATGTATCAATTCCGTGAGTATGTTATGAAGAAGACGATTATTTAAGAATGGTTACAGTTTACTTGCCAACAAGATTTATGTTTCTTCTACTACAATACAGACATTTATATAATAGGGAATTAATTTGATTTATCATATTTTATGTATACCTTGTTAGAATTAATGCATAAGGCAGACATAAAATAGTTTCTTATATCTCTTATATTGACACATATAAAATACGAAAGTGAAGAAGGCTTTTAAGGCCTAAAAGTTGGTGAGGTGAAATACATGTCACTGAAAATTTTAATCGTGTTTGGTATTGTTTTTACTTCATTTTATATTGACACATGTTATGCAACATGACGCTGTTGCTGTTCGCTGTTTATAAACATTCGTCTCTAACGTTCAATTATTTGTTTAAAAACATAACGAACAACTTTTTTCAATGATGTACACATTAAGAGTATTGATCAAACAGACGAAGAATCTGTAGTTTTATTTTATTTATTTTTTTTTTAAAAAAACGGAGAAAAGCTACTTTGTAATAGACATTGCCTGCACTTGCCTGTGCAGACTTATTTGTGACTAGAAAATTTATATTTTAGTTCGCCAGTTTCGTTTATTGACAATTTTCTTGATCTCTTTTAATACTTCTTATAATTTATGTCAACTCATGTCATATCCTCTCAACTAATATACAAAACGTTGAAAAGAAAAAGTGCCATGCCAAACCCATTTAACTAAATGACAGAAAAAACATCGCAATAAGTAAAAGCGAAATACGAGAATTTTTAAATTTAATGTTGTTGTATTTAAATACAAACCACAAATATTGTACGTCTTAATATGAAATTAACAGGTACAAGAAAACGTAAACGTGCATTCCCCGTTTGGTGCCCCATTACTTGTCCGTTCGGTCCTTTTGCAAAATCCTAATAACCGGAATTATTAACTAATGTCTTTCAAATATGATTTTTACTGTCTGAAAGTATTTATTATTACAACGAAAATCATAAATATGACCCATTTATTACATTCAATGTCGTATATTAACAATACATGAAGATATACGACCGACAAACCTTACCACTAAGAGTGGTGGCAGATTTTTGCCTTTCGCATTGGCGTGTTGACTGGGCGAAAAGTCGACAAATACAGTATTGCTACTTGGTCGTGCACATACAAAAGGCAGAAATCTTTCACCATAGAAATGTGGTTAAAAGATATTTTACATGTGTTCAGTCAAAATGTTAGCCTTCTTATATTTTACTTAGTTGGTTACACACGGACAAACAGACTTATTTTTATCACAATTTATTAATCTAAAACTGTTCGTTGTCTATAAATAACACAAAACGTACAATAATAGATATGTTATATAGTTAAGGAAATACACAATTTATAAAGCATAAATAATACAAAAAGAATGTTCAAGAACGAGTTAAATACTTGAAATAATACAAATACGCCTTTCGAATTTTTTTGGCATTATTATTTCTTTGCATTCGGTTTTTTTTTTATTTACATGCATTATGCAAGTCATAAATCTTATGCATTGCAATAGTTGACCACATAATCTTCGTGTGCATTGCAATGATAAACAAAATGATGAAGACTATATCATTTAATCCTGATCCACCAAAACTTGTTTTGATCGGTCGGGATCAGATTCTGGCGAGGCATGTTCGGATATCTTCAATTGTGGTCGGTTTAGTCGGGTTGTTTGTGTTCAGCAGGTATAATTTCATGTTTTATTTCAGAATGTTTATGTGACTGTCCACTGGATTCTTGTTGTGTTTCCGCGGATTCCTGTGGCGTTACTTATATTTCTTGGTCTTGTTCAGATTCTTGTAGAGATTTCGTCGGCCCTTTAAGCGTTTAACACTCCCGTCAAGTGAAACATCTTCCCAATCCTCTTGCTCCTCAGACCCTTGTGGAAATTCTGTCCGATCCTGAATCTGCTTAGATCTCCGTTTAACTTCTGTAAATTCCTGTCGCTGTACATTCAATTGTGGAACGTCTGGGGATTGATGTGGCTGGTCAGATTCTTGTTGAGTTTCTGTAGATTCCTGTGCCTGCTCAGACGCTAGTGGAGCTTCTATTGATTGCAGTTTTTGCTCAGACTCCAGTGGGGCTTCTATTGATTCCTGCGGCTGCTCAGACTCCTGTATCATTTCTGTCGATACATGTAGTTGTTCAGATTCCCGTAAGACTTCGGTGGAATCATGAGGCAGCTCAGACTCTTTTTGAGCTTTTATCAATTCCTGTTGTTGCTCAGGCTCTTGAGGAGCATCCGCAAATTCAAGAAGCTTCCCAGACTTCTGTGAATATTTTATTGATTCCTGTGGCATATCAGAATCCTTTGTAACTTCTGTCGGTTCAAAAGGATGATCATTATCTTGTTGAGATTCTATCGATTTCTGTGGTTGCTTAGATTCCCTTTGAGTTTCTATCGATTCCTGTGGCTGCTCAGACTCCTGTGGAACTACTTTCGATTCCATTTGCATATCAGAATCCTGTGTAGCTTCCGTCGGTTCCAGAGGCTGTTCATACACCTGTGACGCTTCAATCGATACCAGCTGCTGCTCAGACTTCTGTGGCGCTTTCATTGATTCCTTCGGCTTTACAGATTCCTGTGGAGGTTCCGTCGATTTCTGTGGCTGCTCAGACTTCTGTGGCGCTTTCATTGATTTCTTTGGGTTTACAGATTCCTGTGGAGGTTCCGTTGATTTCTGTGGCTGCTCAGACTTCTGTGGCGCTTTCATTGATTTCTTTGGGTTTACAGATTCCTGTGGAGGTTCCGTTGATTTCTGTGGCTGCTCAGACTTCTGTGGCGCTTTCATTGATTTCTTTGGCTTAACAGATTCCTTTGGAGGTTCCGTCGATTCCTGTGCCTCCTCAGACTCCTGTGGAGCTATCGATTCAAGTGACTGCTCAGACTCCTGTGGAAATTCTGTTGATTTCTGAGGCTGCTCAGACTCTTGTGAAGCAATTTCTGTCGATTCCTGTGGCTGCTCAGACATCTGTGGAGATCTTATCGATTCCACTGGCTGGCCAGACTCCTGTTGAGCTTCTATGGATTCCTGTGGCAGTTCAGATTTCTGTAAATTTTCCATGCAATCACGAGGATGCTCAGACACCTGTGGAGCTTCTATCGATTCCTGATGTCGCTCAGACTCTTGGGGAGCTTCCGCCCATTTCAGTGTCTGCTTAGACTCATGAAGAATATCCGTCGATTCCAAACGCTGCTCAGTCATCTGAGGAATTCTTGTCACTTCAAGTGATTGTTCACATTTCTGTGAAAATTCTGTCGATTCCTGTGGCTGCTCAGACATCTCTGGAGCTTCTATCGATTCCACTGTCTGCTTAGACTCCTGCGGAGCTTTTATTGATTCTTGTGGCTGCTTAGACACCTGTTGAGATTCTGTTGATTCCTGAGCCTGCTCAGACTTTAGTCGGGTTTCTATTAATTCTTGTGGCTGTTCAGACCCCTGGTGAATATCTGTCGATTCCTGTGGCAGTTCAGATTCCTGTAAAAGTTCCGTGTAGTCCTGAAGCTGCTCGGACTCCTGTTGAGCTTCCATCGATTCCTGTAGTGGCTCAGACTCTTGAGGAGCTTTCGCCCATTCCAGGGACTGCTCAGACACCTGTAGAATATCTGTCGATTCCAATGACTGCCCAGACTCGTCTGGAACCTCTATCGATTCGTGTGGTTGCTCAGACTCATTAAGAATTTCTGTCGATGCATGTGGCTGTTCAGCTTTCTGTAAAGTTTCTGTTAAATCATGTGGCTGCTCAGACTCCTGTTGGGCTTCTATCGATTCCTGTGGGTGCTCACACTTTTGTGGAGCTTCCGTAAAGTTTAGAAGCGGCTCAGATTCCTGTGGAATATCTATCGATTCCAGTTCCTGCTCAGACTCCTGTGGAGTTTCTAGCGATTCCTTTTGCTGCTCAGGCTCCAGTGTAATCTCCGTCTGTTTCAGTGGCTGTTCAGAATCTTGTGGAACTTTTGTCGATTCCTGTGACCGCTCAGACTCTTGTGGAGCTTCCGTGCATTTCAGTTGTTGCTCAGATTCCCGTGAAATTTCTACCGATTCCTGTTGCTTCTCTGACTCATGTATAGTATGAATCGATTCCAGCTGCTCAGACTTGTGTGGAGCTTCTATCGATTTCAGTGGCTGCTCAAAAGTCTGTTGAGTTTCTGTTGATTTCAGTGGCTGCTCAGACTTCTGATGAATTTTTGTCGATACCAGTGACTGCCAAGACTCCTTTAGAGCTTCTATCGATTTCTGTTGCTGATCAGACTCATTGAGAATTTCTGTCGATTCCACTGGCTGTTCAGACGCCTGCGGAGCTTCTATCAATTCCTGTGGCTCCTCAGATTCCTGTTGAAATTCTGTCAATTCTATTGGCTGCTCAGACTCATGTACAATTTCTGTCATTTCAGCTTTCTGTAAACCTTCCGTTGAATCATGTGGCTGCTCTTGTTGACCTTCAATCGACTCACGTGCCTGCTCAAACTTTTGTGAAAGTTCCATAAATTTCAGTAGCTGCTCAGATTCTCTTGGAATTTCTATCGATTCCTGTTGCTGCTCAGACTCCTGTTGTGTTTCTACCGATTCTACTGGATGCTCAGACTCCTGTGTAATCTTTGTCTGTTCCAGCGGCTGTATAGAATCTTGTGGAACTTCTGTCGATTCCTCTGGCTGTTCAGACTCTTGTGGAGCTTTCGCACATTTTAGAAGCTGCTCATATTCCTGTAGAACTTCTATTGATTCCAGTTGCTGCTCAGACTTCAGTTGAGCTTCAATCAATTCATGTGGCTGCTCAGAATCTGGTTGTGCTTCAATCAATTTAAATGGCTGCTCAGACTCCTGTGTAGCCGTTGTCTGTTGCAGTAGCTGCTTAGACTCCTGTGGAACTTCTATCGATTTCTGTTGCTGCTCAGACTCTGGTTGAGTTTCTTTCAATTCCAGTAGCTGCGCAGACCCATGTGTAGCCTTTGTCTGTTCCAATAGCTGTTCAGACACCTGTGGAGTTTCTTTCAATTCCAGTGGATGTTCAGAGTCCTGTGTAGCCACCGTCTGTTCCAGGAGCTGCTCAGATTGTCGTGGAGCTTCTATCGATTGACGTGACTGCTCAGACTCCGGTTGAGCTTCTTTCGATTCCAGTGGCTGCTCAGACACCTGTGGAGCTTCTTGTGATTCCAGTGGCTGCTCAGACACCTGTGGAGCTTCTTTCGATTCCAGAGGCTGTTCAGACTCCTGTGTAGCCACCATCTGTTCCAGGATCTGCTCAGATTGTCGTGGAGCTTCTATCGATTGACGTGGCTGCTCAGACTCCGGTTGAGCTTCTTTCGATTCCAGTGGCTGCTCAGACTCCTGTTCAGCCTCCATCTCTTCCAGTTGCTGCTCAGATTGCCGTGGAGCGTCTATCGATTCAAGTGGCTGCTCAGACTCCTGCGAAGCCTCCCTCTGTTCCAGTAGCTGCTCAGACTTCTGTGGAGCTTCTTTCGATTCAAGGGGCTGATCAAACACCTGTAAAGCTTTTTTCGGTTCCATTAGCTGCTCAGACTCCTGTGGAGCTTCAATCGATTCCAGCCGCTGTTTGGACTCTTGTGGAGCTTCTATCGATTTAAGTTGCTTCTCAGAACCATAAGGAGCTTCATGTGGCTTCTCAGCCTCCTGTGGAACTTTTGTCAATTCCTGTGGCTGTTCAGATTCATGTGGAACTGTCGATTCCTGTGGCTGCTCAGACATATGGGGCTCATACTTATGTAGAGCTTCTGTCGATTCCTGTGGCGTCTCAGACTCCTGTGGAACATCTGTCAATTCCTGTGGCTGCTGATCGGACTCCTGTGGAATTTCCGCCGATTCCAGAGGCTGCTCAGAATTCTGTGGAATGTCCGTTGTTTCTTGTGGCTGCTCAAGCGCATAGGGAGCTTCGGTCGATTCCAGTAGCGTCGATTTCAGTGACTGCACAGACTCCTGTGAAGCTTCCGTCGATTCCAGTGGCAGCTCAGACTCCTGTGGAATGTTTGTCAATTCCTGTGGTTGTGCAGACACCTGAAGAGCTTTCACGGTTGTTTCTGTTGCTTCATTAGTTTGAAGTTTCGTTTCAATTTCAGCTTCTTGAACTTCTTCAGTCTGAGGAACGCTTTCAGCTGGCGTCTCCACCGTTTGTTCTATACGTTCCTTAACCGCTGGCTTCTCAGTTTTGGCAATCGAAACTTCCGGCTCTTCTAATTGTTCGGTTACACCAGTTTCGGCTTCCCGAGCCTGTATTAATGTTTCTGATAAAACGTCTTTTTGTTCATTTTTTTGTTGATAAAGATCAAGGGCGATTTCAACTGCTTCCACAGCCAGAGCTGTATCAGGTCTTTCAATTTCGCCTGTTCCGATAGGTTGGTCAGCTTGATACCGTTCAACCTTCGTTTCCGTTTCACTGTAGCCGATTGCACTTTCCGACTGACCGTACCCCTCGGTGTCCTTCTTAGTTACTGCATGAGTTAAAGGCTCCTCTGATCTCTTTCGAACTAGATCGGTCACACTTCTCGATTCTTCTGGCGAAGGTTCTGTCGACTGTTCAGCTTCTGTAAGTATATAATATGAGTGGACTAAGATATATTTTATGTACTGTAACCGAGTAATGTGACGGCAATATCAGATAATGAATACCTGGAAATATTTATCCATGAAATGAGCGGCCTTGAAATTTAGCTTGTCTGATAAAAAACAGCAAGGCATCTAGTATTTATTGATCTAAAAATATTTTTATTTCAGATTTGAAAGTCTGTGCTTTAATATCAGAATTTATCCGGATGTCGATCTTTATCTTTCTCAACAAGCCGAGTCTAAAGAGACTACAGTCACGTTCGACCATGTGCCCGAAAATGTTCCAGTACGATATCAGTTTCTGTATGAAAAACGCATATCAAAAGCAGTTTGATATCATTTGTTTAATTTTTAAAAAAATCAGAAAGCATATTTCAAATGGAAAATAAAGTAGGCATTCTGAAGTAAAAAAATGATAATATGGCTATTTGACTTTCAAGATCTAGGAACAACAGCATAAAATTATTTTCATACGGTATATCTTGACTTAGCTTATAGCTTATTGACCGATTCCGATTGAGTCAGGACATTTGCTGCGTGAATTCGGAGAACCACTTACTTTGAGAGATATTAAAGCGTATGTCTGGACACTTCTGAGGCCGAAAATTTAGTACAAGAATTCGAGGGATCCCCGATTTGAAACATTGAAGTTTTAGAGATATCAAATAATTGATCACGTGGTACTGCAAGTGGCACGTGACATCGAATAACATTGCATAACCATGTCTTCCATGAAAAGCGTGAAACGGGAAGAAATTTCATCCACTTCAAAGTTTACGCTGGGTTTCTTTATATTTTACTTTTGAGCATATCTGGACTTTGACTTTTTTCGCTAGGTACAGGCCGAACTGGGGTTTCTTGGGTTACAGCCATTTCTGAATCTTGAGATTCCGTGAAAGAATCGAGAGGTCCGTTGGCACGTACCCTTGAAGTTTGAGATCGTTCAATACATTCCGCTAACTGTTTACTCTGGATAATATGATCCATTGAAATGACTCAAACCAACAGCTGTTCGAGTTCGCCGTTCATCCGTGAAACACAACCAAAGCGTATATTCGACTCTGTGCAATTCAGGGGTTGTTATAACGTGGATGGAAGTACGAGCACCAGAATACGTCTAAATTATTTACATGTAGCGTATTGACCGACCTGGGGCTTCTTGGGCCCCAGCCACTTCTGCGGCCAAGAATTTCGGGCATAAACTTGAGGGGTCCCTTTCCACGAAACCTCGAACTAAGATATATCAGTGCATTAAGATGAGAATATAGAATAAGACTTTTTCGCGATGAAGCACATTGACCGACCTGGGGCTTCTAGGGTTACAGCCACTTCTGACGCCCGTGTAGAAAATGTTAAGTTTTATGTTAAGCAGTTTACACGTCCCCAAACGGAGGATGCAAATTTAAATATTTTTTGTAATATTGTTCAACAGGTGTAGTTCTACATTTTTTTTATCAACTTCTTTATTTGAGAAGATATTTGAAAAAAAGGGATCTGACGTGAGAGGCCATGTAATAAAAGAATACCGTTATTAATGGAGATATTGCACATAGTTCATAGATTAACAACAATTTCTAGGACCTTAATATTTTTTCAGTCAGTGGTGGTCAATGAACATCTCTGAAGACCCTTGAGAACGATATTTATCGGCGGCGTGGACAGTAATATGCATTTCCATTTCTGCCCATGAACAGGCTCAATCACACCAAATCTTCTTAACAATTTACTTTGATATTTGCCATGTTGCCTTTAAAGTCCCCTTTTTCATCTATTTGTATTTAATTCATGACAAAGGTTTTCGGATTATATTTATCACATGAAATAAGTTAAAGTAACTGCCGGGCAAAAGTGTAAGCTTTCTGTTACATTTCAAACAAAAATTGATTTCTCCTCATTAGTCTTACATTAACGATCCTTGCGTCTATTTTGATCGTGACTACCTCCAATGTTTGTTAACATTCGATTGAATATTGGGGACAAATATTTTAACGCTGCCAGTAGCAACTATGTCATGTTGTATAACTCAACTAAAAAAACTATATCATACAATTTATGTATTACGTTCTAACAACGGTTTGCATGTAAGTAAAATATGTTTGCTTGACTCGCTCGTTCCTTCATTCGCAAAATTAAAAGTTTAATCATAAAAATTGTAAATGAGACTTGAACCATAGCACATGCTTCAGCCTGGTACTGTGTTACAATGTTCATTAGAAGATGTGCTTTTAATAATATATATATATATATAGATGTGCTTTTAATATATATATATATATATATATATATATATATATATATATATATATATATATATATATATATATATATATATATATATATATATATATACAGAAATATCGTCAGATATGGGGTCTCTGTAATAAACCTTAATCAGGGGTTGTATATATATACTAAGAAATGTGGTAAGTTACGGGTCTTACTTCGATTTTATACCTATATGTGAGGTTCTATAAAGGTTACGGGGTATATATGGTACCCCGCTAATTAAATGTCACTTCTATGCACTATCTGACCTTGTAAGTACTATAAGCTGTAATATGGAAATTTGGTTTATGATAAAAAAAAATTTCGGGTTTTTTTTTATAGACCGAAAATAAATTTCGATAATAAACCGTGTTACGGGAATAAAGTTTATCGTACTTAAGAAGTCCGATTATGCATAGAAATGGCATTGAAAATTACGGGGTACCATATATACCCCATTACTTTATAGCACCTCACATACAGGTGTAATATCGAAATTAGACCCGTAACTTACCACATTTCTTAGTATATATATATATATTCTCTCAACGTTGGAAAGTCTTTGTTCCGTTGCGTTCCGAAAATTACAATTATCTGTGTGGATAATTGTATTTTGCGGAACGGAAAGGAGCAATAATAATTCAGTTTTAACACAAGAAAAATCATCAAGGTATAATAGGAAGTTGTATAAAGGTAATTTAATGAAAAATCATTTTCCATTTAAAGATGCTTATCTGGCATTATTACGTATTTTATGTTGCTTTTATGTATAATATACTCATGAATGAGTTCAGCACAGTACAGCGTGTATCTGAAAGATTCATACAAGACAGATTAATAAATCCGTAACCCACAGTCTAGTTTTTCCGATTATGTATTTTTGCAGCTCCCCATGTTCTTTGTGACGTCATAGCTGCGTCACACTACGTTGTCGTAATTTACCGGTACATACCGAACTCCAAAAAAGAATTTCGGTCGCTATTCTTCTACCGTTACGATATTCTTAAGCCATTCATAAAATTTCTACGCCATAAATTTACTATCGCTTTACTAAATTTATAGGTTCAAGTAAGCCAAGTTGTAGACTAAACTTTTGTTGTTTTGTGTATTTATATTTGTTATGAGCGAGAAGGGTATATAATAAAAGGAACATTATGACAGTTTTCAGTCTGTAGATTCGTATTCTTTCTCCGTGTGTATGTAAACCACATCAGTCTCGGCCTTCGGTCTTGCCTGATATTGTTGACATAATCAACTCGAAAAATACGAACCTACAGACTGCATAATGTTATAATATTCCATCTATATCTCCTCGTTCGAAGTTCGACCAACCGATATATCCTAGTTGGACACACACGGACACACAGACTTATTTTATCACAGTTTAATAATCTAACATGTTCGTTGTCTATAAAAAACATAAAACGTACAATTTTAGATAAGTTATATAGTTAAGGAAATACATATTTTATAGAGTACTCGCAATAAATAATACGAAACGTATGTTTAAGCACAACTTAAATGCTTGAAATAATACAGTTACTCCTTTCGAAATTAATTTGGCATTATTTTTTCTTTGCATTCTGTTTTTTTTTATTTTCATGCATTTTGTGCATTGCAATAGTAGACAAAAATGATCTTCTTGTGCAATAATAAACAAAATGATGAAGTCCATATTATTTAATCCTGGACCGCCTCAACTTGCTTTGATTGGTCGGGATCAGATTCTGTTTGAGCATGTTCGGATATCTCCAGTTGTTGGTCGGTTTGGTCGGGTTGTTTGTGTTCAGCAGGTTGATGTGACTCTCCATTGGATTCTTGTCGAGTTTCCGCAGATTTCTGTGGCGTAACATGTATGTCTTTTTCCTGTTTAGACTCCTGTGGAGCTTCCGTCGGTTCCTGTGGCGTCTCAGACTCCTGTGGAACTTCAGTTGATTTCTGTGGCTCCTCCGTGCCCTGTGGAATTTCCTTGGATTCCTGTGGCTGCTCAGATTTCTGTGGAACTTCCGTCGATTCCTGTGGCTTCTCAGCGTCCTGTGAAACTTCCTTCGATTCCTGTGGCTGCTCGGACTCCTTTGGAGCTTCCGTCGATTCCTGTGGCTTCTCAGCGTCCTGTGAAACTTCCTTCGATTCCTGTGGCTGCTCGGACTCCTTTGGAGCTTCCGTCGATTCCTGTGGCTCCTCAGCGTCCTGTGAAACTTCCTTCGATTCCTGTGGCTGCTCGGACTCCTTTGGAGCTTCCGTCGATTCCTGTGGCTCCTCAGCGTCCTGTGAAACTTCCTTCGTTTCCTGTGGCTGCTCGGACTCCTTTGGAGCTTCCGTCGATTCCTGTGGCTCCTCAGCGTCCTGTGAAACTTCCTTCGATTCCTGTGGCTGCTCGGACTCCTTTGGAGCTTCCGTCGATTCCTTTGGCTGCTCAGACTCCTGTGGAACTTCTATCGATTCCTGTGGCGTCTTAGACTCCTGTGGACCTTCCGTCGATTCCTGTGGCATCTCAGAATCATGTTGAACTTCTGTCGATTCCTGTGACTGCTCAGACACACCTGGATCCTGCTCAGACTGATGTGGAACTTCTGTCGATTTAAGTGGCTGTTGATCGGACTCCTGTGGAACTTCCGCCGATTCCAGTGGCTGCTCAGAATCCTGTAGAATATCCGTTGTTTCCTGTGGCTGCTCTAACGCTTGAGGAGCTTCCGTGGATTCCAGTGGCGTCGAGTCAAGTGGCTGCTCTGAATCCTGTGGAGTTTCCGTGGATTCCAGTGGCAGCTCAGCCTCCCGTGGAACTTCTGTTGATTCCTGTGGTTGTGCAGACACCTGGAGAGCTTCCGTCGCTTCGAGTGCCTGCTCAGACTCCTGTGGAGCCTCCGTCGGTTCCAGTGGCGGCTCAGACTGCTGTGGAACTTCTGTCGATTCATGCTGCTGCTCAGATTCCTGTGATACTTCTGCGGTTTCCTGTGGCTGCTCAGACTCCTGTGGAACTTCTGTAGATTCCTGTGGCGTTTCAGCAGATTCTTGTGTCTGTTTAGCCTCCTCTGATGCATCTTTCTCAAATTTACCTACTTGTTCCTCTTCAGTCTGAGGAACGCTTTCAACAGGCGTTTCCATTGTTTCTTTAATACGCTCCTCAACCGCTTGCTCCTCAACTTGGGCAATCGAAGCCTCCGGCTCTTCTGATTGTTCGACTACACCAGCCTCGGCTTCCCGAGCCTTAATTAATGTTTCTGATAAAACGTCTTTTGGTTCAGTTTCTTGTTTATGAAGATCAAGGGCGATTTCAACTGCTTCCACAGCCAGAACTGTATCAGGTCTTTCAATTTCGCCTTTCACGACAGGCTGTTCAGCTTGACACCGTTCCACCTCCATTTCCGTTTTATTGTAGCCGACTGCACTCTCCGACTGACCGTATCGTTCCCCCTCGCTGTCTTTTTTAGTTACTGCAAGAGTTTGTGCACTCGGTATAGGACCCTCTGATCTCTTTCCAACTAGATCGGTCACACTTCTCGATTCTTCTGGCGAAGGTTCTGTCGACTGTTCAGCTTCTGTAAGTATATGAAATGAGTGGACTAAGATATATTTTATGTACTGTAACCAAGTAATATGACGGCAATATCTGATAAGCATTCCTGAAAATATTTGTCCGTGAGATGAGCCGCCTCGAAATCAAGATTGTCCGATAAAAAAAACAGCAAGGCATCTAATACTACATCTTCAAGATATATTTTATTTCAGATTTCAAAGTCTGTGCTTTAATATCAGAATTTATCCCGATGTCGATCTTTATCTTTCTCAACAAGCCAAGTCTATAGAGACTACAGTCACGTTCGACCAAGTGTCCGGAAATGTTCCATAAAGATATCAGTTTCTGTATGAACAATCAAACGAACAGTTTTATAGACCCGCAGAAATCTTAAAATATAGATAAAATGCTAGCGAACACAAAGATTATGTATTAGTTTTTTGCGCATACGTGCAACTTACTACGTATCAACAAAATCTTAATCTGAAATCGATGCAATATAATCTAAATAAATGAGTAAGAACATTGATGATAACACTGGCAGTCAAAGTAGTAAACTGATTACAGTGGTGTGTTATGTGTATTCTCGGTATTTTTCTTTTTACGTTATTCTGAGATATTTTGTAAGAGACATACAAGAAATTGGTTCTTAAACACAACACTGGATGATTGTATATCTGATCTTTTTGCAAGACTAAGCAATACGCAATAATGTGCAAATCCCAATAGTGCATCTAATAATTTATCGCGCTATGTTTCCCCAAGACATGTTATTTTACAGACATTTTCTAAATTATTCAGCACTTTTGTATAATTTGAAAACGATGGTGTTCTATTATCAACAGAATTCGGCGAGAAGCCGGCTAATAAATTGGCTGTACAGTGACATTAAACAAAATAATCGATCAATATTCTCAAGCTAGCCTGATAGGTAACAAATGTTATGTCTGGCTCACTTTAACTAAACGAAATCGATACGTCTCAAGTCAAACAATTTGGATTATACAATGATTTTTATTTCTTCGCCCTTCAATGTAAAGCTACCTTGTCACACAGTTCGGGGCGAAATTACTGCGTTAGTATCACTGTCACATCATTGGCTTTAAATGTATTCACTCGTATTGACCTTGTAAGAATATGATATTACATCACATTTACTTTTTTATTTAGGTCGTCTACAGTTAATATTATACATTATTCTACATCTAATAAATTCATCCAATTAGCGTCCTTTAATTGTACCACGTGACCGTCAAATATTTTCCCGTATTGGATCCAAAAAAGTCCGTATTTTTTTCATATTGGATTATTAAGTGCAAATGCACTTTACCATTGTTTTACTACGATAAAAGCCGTTGACCGTAAAAATGATCCGAATTAAAAGATACGAGTATGAAATGAAACAAATCAAATGTATGAAGTAGAATAATTGCAGAAAAAAGTGTTTCAACTGAAGTTACTATCTAGAAATAAAATTTAATGAGTCAAAGTGGCGTCTGTGTTGCCAAGCAATATCATACATTTGATGCAGGCAATATGACGCAACTTGTCAAGTAAGAGAAATGTAGAACTTAATAAAATATTGGACCGTACAATATGGAATATATATGGAATAGTCTTTAAACGCTTGAAAAGTCATGCTTCATTTATTAGATGTAGAATAAAAAGGTTATTAGACGTTTTACTGTACAATACGGGATATATTTGGACTCGTACACAGCTTGAAAAGTCATATTGGACTCGCCTAACGGCTCGTCCAATATGACTTTTCAAGCTGTGTACTCGTCCAAATATATTCCCGTATTGTACAGTAAAACGTCTAATAACCTATAATTATATTATTTGAAAACATTTAATATTTTCATGCTGATACATAAACAGTAACGTGTCTATTTTCCTGCATTATGTCATAAATGTAGACTCTGATTGAACTGTGATATTCGGTACTAAACTGCTTTTAAGATGCATTAAGCATGATTCTGTGACTAAATGGCGAGAAGTATAGATCATGATCAGACTGCGCGAATGCACGAGGTAATCTGGGTATACACTGGTCGCATAAGCCATACATCTTTATGTCTCATAACTCTATAACGGGAAAAGATGTTATAGTAAAAACATTTTATATTAAAATATTATGTAAAATGATGGATCATTGATGGAAACGGTTCAGTTGTTTAACATCTTTTGTGTCAAACCTTTTTAAGAATTGTATTTTATTTATGTATTTTTTTCAATTTATGAGTTTTATTTAAATACATACAAAAAGCTTACTGGAGATGCTGTGATTTAAATAACAGATACTCTAGCATTTCAAGCGAAAAAATGCTTGCTCTGTAGAACTACGTTAATATTTGTCGGTAGCAACAACGCCTTATTTATACTAGAGATTCAATCAAACTAAACTTTAGTAATATTGATAACTCAAAAATTCTTCTAAAATTCTTTTGCATGTAAGAGTGAAGATATTTCGAGGAAACAAACATATGTTTGTAAAGATCCTGCACTGGCTGGATTTATTATGGATGACTCATGTCTAGGTTTCAGGCTCACAGAAAATAATTTTGTGAATAACCGATACAGTTTACGATGTTATCTTTGAAAATAAGGTACGAACAGTATTTACATATGTATTCATGCGGTTTTCATCTTATGCACAAAATAACATTTAGACTGCTGAATCTTGACTCATTAACCGAAATGAAAATTATGTATCAGTATTAGTCTAAATGAGATATTTATATAATCTAGCATATGGCGCATGCTTTAGTTTGTGGATATAATCAAGGTTGCTTTACGTCTAGGATAGGGTAATCGTTACAGGAAAACAAACTGTCACCGTGATTCATTGCATGTCTCGAGTATTTTAGGAATGAAGGATAAAGTATATTAATTAGAGGTGTTGTAATAAAAAATAATTAAACCATGAATGATTATAATATATGTATATTAGGTAGTGATCATTTAGCCAATTTCAAAAACTAGATGATGATGATGATGATGATGATGATGACATTAATGGTGGTGGTGGTGGTGATGATGATTAGGATTATGATTAATTGCGAGATAAGCAATCATTCGCATTCACCTTGGTCATTTTAGAATTATCATCATCATTATCATCATCATCATCATCATCATCATCATCATCATCAGGTTTAAGTAATATAGCATGTATCCAGAATTCTTCAAACAATATTTAACCGATGTCGGAATCAATAAAATTAACTAAACCAGTAAGCTTCTTAACCTAACTGGATGATATCTCAAACAACTGTATCTAACAAATAAATCTAAAATATGAAATAAACGGCTGTTATCAGCACGACAAGAACCTATTGCTTCATAATTTAATCTACAAGTATTACATGTAGTTCAAGTCAATGTTGTGTTCGTGAAATTACTCAGAAAATGAATATAATAACAGAAATTTATCTTAACTTCGACAATTTACATATAAATGTAAGATATATCCATACATAGTGTATTTTATGTCATTTCGTTGAATATTAAATTGAGTAAATTTAGTCAAAATATGTTAATTTATTCTACATTTTATAGTCTCACCTTTTTTCTTCACGTGGAATATCCTCGACAGAAAATTTCCCATGTTGTTACGTTAAACTGTTATATCAAAGTACACACACTCAATCAGATAAAGCAAATTACGTGAAGTTCAAACAAAAGTGTTTTAAATAATCCCAAATTTAAACAAGTCTGATTCTAGTTCAAACTAAAACTTTTATTCCACGAGAAACAATGCCTCGTGTGTATCTATCCTTGTTGTAAGAGAGAAAGTTTTGATACGTTGTCCTGGTAACCGTTTGTTAGTAATAGTACAACTCATACATTATTTACGTGCACTACGATTCTTGATTTGAAAATAATATGTTCCTGCAGCTGCACTGGGCTATCTCAACATACGATCTTTCCTCTCTTAGTTTTGGTCGCATTAGAATTGCGTTAAGAATGTTGTGACCGTGATGGAATAGCGACAGAATTCAGTGACCCAATTTATGTGAACCACGTACTTTTAGTCAGCAAAAAAAACTGATTTTAAAATTTATAATAAGCATTGTTGTATCTTACTTCTACTGGGCGCAAGACCATAAAACTGATCATGCTTGAGATTTGAGACCGGTCTCCTGATTAAGTTTTATGATATTGGACCTAGGCATTACTGGTGAGGTGACGGAGGCGACGATTTACAAATCTATTACTGACAGAACACAATCATTAAGTTCTTTTTACTCAGACCAGACAAAGCTACTGTTTATTCTTTTGTATTCATGGTTCACAAGAATTATAAATACATAGCGTAAAGGTATGTAAAAGTGTATTTAAGTGCTTAGGAGCTCGCATACCGCAATAAAGTATCTGCGAGTGATTACGCAAATATGTATGATATGAAAGATATGCGCTGTGTCTGGAGATTTGCCAGGCTCGGAATTTTATTCAGACAAGGGAAGCCTGGAGAGTTACTTCCGTAGGACCGTCCACAAAGGGTGCGTCCATATTCTTCACACACTCACTTCCTGCACACCTCTAAAAATCTTCTATTTTGTGAACAAATTATTTTTTATGTTACTGTGAGTATATAGAGGTTTTTTTTCATTTTCTTCTTCCATTTTCGATAACTTCGTATTTCGGCTTAATCCCTTTCGCTCTACCCGTTCCTCTCACCCGCGTCCACCACGCACACTTCCTTGCTAAAATCTGCCTACTACGCGGCTTACTATGAACTATTCGGACTTTTACAGCTATTGTGTGTCATGATGACTAACGAAAGGTGTGCCAACCAGTTAATTGAAATCAGATGTGACTATTTATTCTGGAATACAGATGTTACATTGACGAAAGATCACGTTACCAAGAATATTTCGGTTGCATTCTCCGTCCACCAAAATGTAATCAACAGCTTTAATGGCAAAATTTACATTAGATGTAATTTGGTCCATATTTTTGCATAAAGTAACATTTACAGTTAATTAGCCACTTAGTTTAACAACGACTCTGCATAGTAAATAAAAGTTCATCACGCACACGTGGGGAAATAGCTGTAGAACCGTGCTTTGTTCCGTAAAATTGAAAAAAAAAACTTAAAATAATTTTTGTCAGAGACATAGATGAGTGCAAAGTGTACTTATTATTCAATTGATACTTAAATACTTTTCATGAGAAGATTAACCCGTATTATCATTAAATTTGTTGAAAGCAAACATTTTTATTTTATATTTATTGACACGACTGAATAAAGTAAATATTCAACACGTGCAAGAATCTGACACTTATCCATTGATGGCGGTCATCGTCATCAAACGATTGGTCAAGCCCACTGTGAATGACCTTTAATGCATATTTATACCAAATGTGAAATTCTACAAATATCTGGCAAAACGAAATTGGAAAAATTAAATTTTGTTGCCCTTTCGTGGCTAAGAACAAACTGAAAACAGCAACTAAGCGGAGCTGTTACATGCAGCTAGTAAAACCAACAGCTCTAGAGACAACTTGACAAGCGTCTGGTGAAAGTGAATGTTCCATCATTTTTATATTTCCAATCTTGATATTAAAGCAATAAAAGGTCAACCATCAGAGAGCGTCCTAGAGAATTCAAGCAAAATCTCACAATAACCGTCTAACTTTCTTTGAGCTTATCTTATAATTTAGCTTGATCTTAATATCTTTTAAATTAACAAAAAGAATAAAGAAAGTTCTGTAATATCATGTCGAAATGCAAATAAGATAATTTATGCAGCCTCTTTCATTCTGCGTAATAAAACCCAAAAGAATTTAACATTAAGGAATAAACTACTATTTTAATGCCGTAAATGAAAATGCAACAATAATTGCCCATTTTAAATTCACGTTATCAGCCAGCAGACATCCTTTACCTTTAGGAATGATTCAATTTAAGTCTGCACGGCTGTTTGATGTTAAGTAATTAACGATTTCATAATGATATGGGCCCATTATGAAACCTGGTGACGGCAATTCATTTTCAATCGAATTTTAAAATTTAAGACAATTTTATGTTATCTGTAATTGTTTACCTTTAACTGCATTATACATTATAATACTGTAAACAATTTACCAACGAACGCATACACACCTCCCGTAATTCCTCGTAGAGCTAAATTAAATTATCAACCCTAACACTTTGAGGAAGTCGTGATGCCATTCACTAACTTATTGCACCAATAAGTTTTAAGTCAAATGACAAATTCTGAATGAGAAAATCTAACGAGAAAGAAACACTCATCAGGCTTTTACTTTTTATACCTAAAATTATGAAACTGTCATATATTGATTGTTTTGCCCCACGTTGCATATGATTAGGTACTAGATTATCTAGATCCGGAACGTTTCAAATGTTACAACATGTTGCAAATAAAAAATGCACCTTCAACCATGTGTCAATCGACGCAAAAATCTCCCAACATTCCTGTTCAATGAGTTTTCTGTTCATTATCTTAAAGACTTTTTGCATTTGATAAACTAGATAATCGAATGTTATAATTATTTTAAAATTTTGTTGGCGCAAAAAATACAACTTGTTTAATTACTTTCATTAAATTGCCGTGAAAATACTCCAGATTTTATTTACAAAAAAATCATAACAAGGGCTTACCTTTCAAATGCTATCTCTCTTTTTCCTCAAAATTTTCGACTAAAGTTTTAAAAGTATAGTTTCAACGATAAACTGGACCCAGCTTTTGCCTACAGCTGAGCTCTCTCCACTGATCCAATTTATACATAGAATTCATATCGATTTTTGATATGGCACCTTTCAAACTCGTTCACTTAAGATGAACTTGTTCATCTATTTACCATATGCGTGGCTTGTCAATTATTCAGTGCGTATCTGGTGTTGTATTAAGTTGGGTATTTTTGTTATAATGTATTTGGCAAGTTTTATGGAACTGACACATGATACAGCAAGTTTAAGTCTAGACAGTAATGCATATAATATACCACTTTTCGCCCAGTATTGTGTTTCTCATCTGCCTATGCACAAACACATCTTCCTGTTTGTGTTTACTACAACGTTCCTTTAGTATTTAAGCGATCAAGTTTAATTCCATACCCACATTATTTGGATTTTATGATATGATATCAAATGGATAAAAAAAATTAATGATTCAGCCAACACTTGTTAAAAGCATGTGATAAATAACATACTCAGGGGTTTCAAAAGAAGCAAATTCGTGCATTTTGATGCAAGCAAATTTGACTTTTTCCACTTCGACCCCATCTGAGCTTGGGGTCGTTTTAATGTAGGATAATGTTAGGAAAGTGATTAAATTATGCAATAAAAATATATATATATACATATCATGTCTATTGCATTTCAGAGATGAAATAAATATTTATTTTACTCTTGTAAATAAAAAAATGAATTAGAAACAATTTTTATCAGTAGTAAAGTTCACTGAATACATGTACAAAATATTACTTTGCACAATTTGATAATAAACCCTTGAAAATTCTCAACGGTGGTAAATGGCCCCTGGTTTTCGAAAGCTATTGAAATCCCGGTCGCTTCATCACTTGTAACTGACTAAAAAGTGCATAAAACTCCATGTATATTTTTGTGATACATTTCAGGTGCTGCATTTCAGTCCAATGTATTGAAAAATGAATAACAATAAGATTTTGACAGATACTGTACATAATATATTAATTTGGTTTCTTGACAGGGAATATGAGGATATATTGCCGGTTTAGGCGTCACATTTCCCCAGCCGTAGAGGAGGGATAATATGACACGCAGACCGGCAATATATCCACATATACCTTTTCAATAAACCAAATGCATGTAATTGTTTTATTATACTGCAAAGCCTTCAGGCAAAAGATAGTTAGATAGCGTTGTTTTTTATATACTTCGCTCATTTAATTCCGAAAGGCTTATTTCCCCGCTAAGAGCCTCAATATTACATGTTTAGACGTCATAAATACCTCCATAACGTCACTTTTACAGTTTCAATGGACAATTGATTCCAAATTTCTTTTGAAAAATAAGGAATTTTCTGATCGTTTTCAAGTTTGTATTTTTTTCTTTAACAATAAAGTTATCCCTAGGCACATCCAGGAAACATTTGACCTCGAAAATACATATGATTGACGTTGGACCACAACGTCGGATCAACGTTGGATTTGGTTCTAACAGCCAATTAAAACAGCCGTAATATCACGAATTCTTCTAATAATTTCTGTATTAAAAAGTGAATTTATGTGTGTAAATATAAGGTTTGAATCGATATTTGATGTTTTTCATTTGGGTATGAAAAACAGTGGGATTGTTTAAAGTACACGTGAAGCCCAAAGGGCATCACATACTTTAAACAACGCAACTGTTTTCCATACCCATATGAAAACCAGCAAATATCGATTCAATCCTTAAATATTTACACTTCAACATTGTCCTCTAAGATGAAGTCTTATTTATTTTACGAATCATAATTTCTAATAGTTAAACAGTGTGACCTATTACTTAAAAAGGCGTAACTTCAGTAAAACCGTTCACAATTTATTGCACGTTGCACAATGTGTTGACGTATGACTTTCTACGAGTTGCTGCGAAAAAGCGTGCCGTCTTCACTTTGTCTCCAACGTAGCTGTTCCCACAGCCTTTCAAAAAAGCCGTATTATAACGTCTCATAATTATAATTATAATTCTTCTCATAATTTCTGTATAAATGAGAGCATTTATGTGTGTAAATATAAAGATTGAATCGATATTTGATAGTTTTCATTCGGGTACTTTAAACAACCCAACTGTTTTCTGTACCCAAATGACAACCATCAACACGGAACTTTTTTCGGACAAAAAGTATTTCATGTAATGGTCATGAATCTTAACTAAATTTTAACAAAAACTATATTTAAAAAGTAAGAATACAAATACATACTTGCTAATCCATCTTTTCTGGCAAATACAAAATAATATGATGTTTCCGCTCCTGTGTTTGTTTGGCGATTTTGTCCCTGTTCTTTGTTCAAAATGGCGCGGATTGTTTACATTTAGATTCGACTGCACATGTTTCGATAATATCCCTTCCATTGCAGAGCAAAACATTCCAAATAAATTTCTTTGGAATTTTTATATTGTATTTATGCATGTGTTTTGATAATATTGAATATATCGAGGGTTGCAAGCAAGATTGTCGTAACTAAATTGAAATAAAGAAGGAGTTACGACAGTCTTGCATGCAACCCTCGATATGTAAAATATTAGTCATTCGAAAATAGCGGGTTAAGAAAGTGAAATATCTGACCTTTAACCATCGCCAACCTGACGTTATTTGCAAATAAATCCGTATTTGACAGTGTCGTTTTCCGATTCTGTATTATTTGCAGCTTCCGGTAGTTTCTATGTCCCAAAATGGCCGTTGTTAAAACGCGATATTTTCACAACTTTTGATTTGTTGACATCATAGACGCTCTTTCTTTAAAAATCGTTGATACTAATGACCTTTACAACTCAGAATAATATGAAATCGTCAAAAGAGTGAAACAAAGTTTGCCACGGTAAACACTTCCAGCATCTTCAGGTCTTGTCCAAATCTTGTTGTTATTGTTGTTGTGTTAATCCTTCGAGTATTTTAAAGATTTGAAACATAAATAGAATCTAATTCTTTATCTGACAGAATCGATCGTGGCGCTAGAAAATGTAGAGATTCATGCTTCATTGTGGCGTAATTGCTTACATCAAATTTCGCTCTTGATTACTGATTTAGTGTTCATTAAATTGAGAGTGAAATAAGGGTAAATAATAAACGGGACATTATGACGGTATGCAATCTGTAGGTTTGTACTATTTCTCGCTGCTTATGTAAACCACATCACACTCAACCTTCGGTAACGCGTGATATTGTTTTCATACCCAACTCGAAAAATACAAACCTACAGATTGCATACTGGTATTTTCCATTTGGATTTTGGTCGCCGACGTCGCGACCAAATCCAACCTAAATCCAACGTCGCTATGACTTCAGGTGTTTATGAAAATAGTATTTATATTATGCAAATTATGTACAGTATGTACAGTATGGTGCCAATACACAAATTATGTACAGTATGGTGCTAATTGAAAATACCCAGCAAACACCCGACATCAGAACGACGTTTGATTAAGGTTGGATTTCGGTCACGACGTCGGGGACCTAAATCCAACGTTAACCGGTTAAAGGTCAGATATTTGACTTTCTTAACCTAGGTGGTCGTCGAAAAATTATTTTCGAATAACTAATATTTAATTTATTTTTCAATATTTTCTATACATATACATAAAATACAATTAAAAAATACTATAGAAATTTAGTTTTTAAATTTTGTAACGTATGGTTTGCTGTGCAATGGAAGGGATATTTTCGAAATATGTGCAATCGAATCTAAATGTAAACAATCCGTGCCATTTACAACAAAGAAACAAAGAAAAAAACAAAATCACCATTTGAACAAACACTGAACAAACACGGAAAGAAAAGATTATTTCATACAAGAAAGAGAAGAAAGATTAAGCAAGTATATTTTCGTATTCATAGTTTTTTTAAATCTAGTTTTGTTGAGATTCATGCCCACTCCATATGTTAAACACGTGGAATTGTTTCGTCCCAAAAGGCTTCGCTATTGGGCTGTTGTTATGATACAGAGCTCATAAAACGCATTAATTTTAGAAGAGAAGGTAAGAGATGAATTTAAAAAACGCCCTAAAGGTGTTTGTTTCAATAGTGTTATAACTCTTATAGTTATTACACTGATAGTTATAAGACAGGGGAAGAGGTTAGATTTTGGCGGGATTTCGGTCGGTTTCTGGTCGAAATATGGTTAGATTTTGGTCGGAATCCGACGTCAAAAACGTCTTTTTCCGACCAACGTTGATCCGAAGTCGGGGTCCGACGTCAATCCTGTCTTTTCGACGTCAACTGTTTCCTGGATAGTATACTATTGATACTATTTCAATTATCACCACACTGTACATAATTATATAAATACCCCTTAATAAAATAGGAGATCGGCTAAAAAACAAGAATATTTCATCGAAATTTAAAACAAAGTGGCGGGCGAAAACAAAAAGGTGGGAGGTCAGAGGGGGAATTAAGGCACGTGCATTTCATATCTTCGACCGATGCTTAAATACATAAATCAACGGCAAATTGTCTGATCAAATTCAATTAAATTTCTTTGCAGTATAATAAATAATAATGATCAAGTGATATTACCTTCCGCAGATTTAAGTATGTCCTCGGCATGTTGGGGAAGGGAATCGTTTCTTGCAAGGACCAACCGGGCTTGCTTCTCCAGGAGCTGCTGTAGATAGGAATGGACGGGCAAGGCGGCTAACTCTTCTAAAATAATTAGAGCATTTGGTTTAAGAATATTTCGCTCCCATGGTAATTCTCATTTTTAGTAAAAAAAGCAAAGTATTCATATTTGGATTAGCCTATTAAGAAAACACAGCCTCTCCACACAGCCAGAAGGTTAAGAGGAAACAAGATCATTGTTTTGTGGAGTTACCGCCTTGGAACGGTCAGTGGCAATTTTTTTACCTAGGCTGTAGGGCCTATGGTGCACCAACCAAAGTCTTAATCCAACAGGTTTCCAATATGAACAAACAAGTACACGTTGTCTTGGTATATTAACTGTGCTTTTGCATGCAGCAAGATGAATAGCATCAACTTGACAATATTGCATGCAAAATAGCACACGTTTAAAACACAATACTCTAATGACACTGTCAAAATAAAAAGACCTAACTGAGACCAGAGTACCTTCGGTAAAATCAGCAAGAACATAAGCGCAGAAATAACAGAAACTGGCCGAGCTACTTCATTTTACAAGATTTCCCTTTGAACCTTAATGATCTCCCAAACCTCAGACAACATCTTGCCAACAGAGGTAAAAGTGATCAATTAAAATTGAGTTAATCACTAAGCATGCATGCAGAGCGCTGTAGAACAATATCGTGTGGGTTTCCTTTTTTAATTTTCCATATGTTTTTACGAATAACGTGAAGAAAATAATATTGCCGTTATTTTTCTATAATTTATTAATATAATCCCCATAGAAATACTTTGTAGCATGAGGGTACTCTTTTTCGTCAATTTTTTGTGGTATCTTATTTGAAATTGATATTCTTATAAAAAAAACTTGCTCTCTTTACCTCGCAACATTTTTTGCTGCGTGGGGAGGCTGTTTTTGGAGTGTGACGATTCCTGATATGCATATTTCACTTTTTTAAGTTGTATTTTTGAATTATATATGGGTATCGGCGATTTCGTTCAGAAATTTTTAACATTATTTAATAAAACAAGCTGTGAAATATAACCCCGTAAGATTTCTACGTTGGACATCACCGGTGACCGTCTAAAATGAAAAAAAAATATTTTAGTTTCAACTTTGGTCTTCATTAGAGGTCCAATATGGTGCAGCTCTGTACTAGGACATATTGACCGGGTTGTTTCCTTCATCGTGTACAGAGTGTGGCGTATTGATTGAAGCTATTAATAATAGGACAGATAGGGTTTTGGACTATCGTTGACAAATAGGTACACTGGTCGCAGAACTGATCCTTCAATCTAAGATTGCAAAAGTGCTGGTCCATCGGGGTCTCACCTTAACCTGGGGGGGCCACTATTGTCTACCTGATTAGATTGTGTGTTGAGAGTAGGTTTAAAAGCGTTTTGCTCGAGGTTACATGATGCGAAACCTTATCAGCAGGCGTCAATACGTCTTGAATTCATTTCTTCAAATTTCGAAAGTTAGAGGTGTATGTATTTTACTTGTTTTCATGTTATGAAACACTGGCAAACACACATAATGAGTGTCGAAGATTTTGAAAAATAGACAAATATAAATGACATCAAATAAATAATTTCAAATGTATAATTGTTTCATACGTAATTTTAACTTAACAAAAAAGTTAATTATATTAATATGAAACATTATTACAGAGGTAAGATCGTTTACCTTTTTCTTCCAGCCATTTTTCCGCCAGATATGCTGCAGCGAAATTGTAAATATTTGGTGGATTTTCGCGTACAATCGCTCGACCCAGTCGTTCAAGATACAGCTGGAACCTGGGCGGTAACTTGTGTCTCCAGTACCGACGCTCCGGCGTCGCTGCCATGTTAACGCCAACACCAGAAACGCTTACTGTAAGAAATGTTTAAAATTAAAACTGGCAATTTCTTTTCGTGAAAACACAGAACATAAACAGATGAAAACGGAACTTTGAAAGCCATCGAACATAACAAATATGAAAATATAGCAGGCTTGACTGAACCTGTTCATGGGCAGCAATGAAAGTACATGGCCCAGCCCCGGGTTGATTGCAACTCAATATTTACACCAATAAAAAGTACAATGTCAATCCATCGCAAACGAAAGTTGGCATGAAATCTTCAGTGAGGTATTTTCTGATTAAAGCCATCCAAATTCAGCGGCGTATGGGCACATTTAAACGAATGGGTTTGCCCTAAACGAGAAAAAGTGGGCGGAACTGAACAGAACAGAATTTGACAGGTGTTTTGAGAATATAAAACTTGCACCCAATGGCAAAAGGTAAAAAAAGCAGGGAGTATATCCTTGATGTGATCAAACAAAATCAAACTCGATATTGGCTAGGATATTGAAACCACTCAACTTACAACAGATATTTTAGAAGTACTATTAACATACACAAGTATTGTGCCAGACGACCTTCAAGAGACGTTACTGACTGAATATTCGGAGAGGCATTTAAAAGCTTCCAAGCGGCACAAACAACGATACTTTATTATTGAAAAGATAAAAATTGGAAGCCAACGAACACTAAAAATATGAAAATATTACAGGCTCGGTTTGATTCAGCCTGTTCATGGGCAAAATAACACTGCATAAAACTGCCCGTGCCGCATAATCATTGAGCGCAACTCATTGAGTCAATATATACACCATTTAACATTACAATGTCGATCCATCTCAAATGATGGTGTGCATATGTCGGTGAACTCGGAACATACTCATGAAAATAACGGGGGAGTACTGCACTTTAACGGGCGCTAATTTACGCGAATATTCACGTGACTGAGTCTAGTAATTGTTTTTTATGGGGGCTGCCGCCCCCACACCCCTGCTTTTTATCGCTCAAATGCCGCTGGACTTTTTGACAGGAGTTTGACAGGAGATTCAAAATGGCTGACATTGTAAACAACAACATGGCTGACCTGCGCCCGCTAAAGTGCAATCTAGCCACGGACTCAGTGTGATCGAAACATTTTTAGAATTACTTGAAATTGCAAATTATATTTTCGAGGGAAGTTGATCTGTCACAAATGAACACTGCTATTAACAGCCCTGAATCGGGGTACAGAGAAAAGTTTGATGGACGCTACAGACTTTAGTAGACGGCTGTTGTGAGAGCAAAATGAGAAGTACCCTGTTTAATTCAGTAAGTCTTTTTACAGGGATTATTAAAAACTGCCAAATTCCTTTAATATGCGACCCACCTACTCTCATCACCACCTTTCCCCCGTCCCCAATGATCACAAACGGTATCATGTACAGAATCGTAAAACAAGTTTGCACACGGCCATGCCTAAATTACTAAATCTTTATCCACTCCAGTTCTAAGTCTCATGTTAAGGTTTATTAATTACTCGTGCTCAGAAGAAGTTATGGGATTTTATTTATTGTAAGGTAATTATTTCGCTGACTTTCATCCCGATCAAAACGAAGACTGGCTTGGTGCAGATTATTAAAATCACAAATGCAACCAAATAATATATGTCTTTGGCTGTTTGAAGGTCAAAAGAAAACAAAATCGTCTTAAGTTGGCCAAATCGTGATTGCCAGCACCTTTCTGGACCTAACAGTCCGGTCACGAATTTTCAGAGAATTTAGCTTGACTGTAAATTCGGTGTGCGTTGACTGATTACGGTTCCAATCTATCAAAACAAATAAAAAACGATGTGTTATCCAGTGTAGGCACTAACATAACTATACATTTTATGGGAGAGTTTTCGGCCAGTTTATACAAATTTTGGAGAAAGCTGGGTCCGTCTCCAAAGCTCCTGTGTGCAGAACCCCTTCTGGGTCCGTCCCTGTTATTTTTAAAGAAAAATGAATCAAAGTCAAATATCTTAGATTAAATATGTCATAAAAATACACGATTTCTTAATTTCAAATAAACTGATTAATACCTTTCTATACGATAACCCGCAACAATTCTGAATAGATCGATTTAAAAAAATACTTCTAAAGAATCAATCTTGTTTATGTTGTTGCGTTGTAACGGACCGTGAAACGGCGGAAATGACATCATCAATAATGCCAAAAAAAATGAAGTGAATATTTTTTAGTTAAATACTTAAATATTACGATAGGCTTAAAAATAAAGCTCATTCTGATTCCATTTGCTAAAACTTAAGTAATCGGAATAATGAATAATACCGTTATTTTAGAACGAATTAAATAGTAATCAAAAATAATCACTGCGATACTGTAACCAGGAAGTCAAAACAAATCCAAACACGAGCGGTGTCTAACCACATTAACAATGTGTCTGAAAATAAATGTTTGAAAATAGTGACCATTGCCAGTTAAGGTGACTATTTTTTTCTGAAATAACTAATTAATTGATAGCTACTTTTAAAACCATGTTGGCATTTTTCCTGCATATATAAAACATGAGTAACCGTCCACCCCTCCCCCCACCGAAAAAGGCAGCACTTTGGCTAGAGCTCAGGTTAACGGACCCCTAGTACCGCAGGCTAGTCAAGTATCTTGAATACTACAAGAGCTGTCTAGAGGTCCAGTCATTGGCATAAAGTTCCAAATATTTGGGAACCTGTGTAGTCCTATAAATTAGTCCTATAAACAGGTCTAGGAAACGGCTGTTTTTACAGACAGTCTGTAAATTTACAGACTGTCAGTTTATTTATATATAAAAACATCTGTAAATTTATGGACAAGGGTCGTTTCAAAAGGTTTCAAAAATTAAAATCTTGGTTCTACACCACACTGGGATAAAAATGAATGAAAATCTACAAATAAATTAGTATTTCTCATTGTAAATAAACATAACTTTTTTAAAGAGTACATTATTATGTTCAAATAATTATGTGAAATGTTGTTAGGTCATCGATGACTATGTTGGAGAGGAAATGCCAGTGTGAACAACTTCAACCATTTATATTTATGTCCTATGATATGCTCTTTTCTATCAGAATCAACAAATATGCTTTAGATTTAAGAATTTCTAAAATGAGTCAACTTTTGTATCAACCCTTGTCCACAAATTTACAGACCGATTTATCTATTGATTAAACTGACATTCTGTAAATTTACAGACAGTCCATAAAAACAGCCGTTTCCTAGACCTGATAAATATGACGTCGTAAATGCTTATTTACCATTTTTTTATTTTATGGCAATTACGACGTCATATCGCCGAACACAGTTTTGCTGTTGCATGTTCCGACCGATTTTCATATTACTCTTATTCTTGCTTCAGACACAAAATTACTTACATTATCCAGTTATAAACTACAATAATCCATTTTAATTTCAACTACAGTATTTTTGTATATGCGGCTCTCAGCTGTGTAGACATTGATCGATTCTGATTGGCTCACGCAAATCATGCAACCGCCTCAAAGTTAGCCTACAATAGTTTGATTGTTTTTCTTTCTGTTTAAAGGACATAACCTGACTATTGAAAATATTATTTTCGTCTTCGAAATTTTAACGCAACTGTCAATCAGGAATATGTCAAGTGAAAGTTCTGCATACAAGTACTTGAATATAATTTCTTACCGGATTTAATTCATGTTTACCGATGATTTGATGCTTAAAGGTTAATTTTGTTATATATTTTCAGTGTCTAATCATTTAAAGCTGAAATTATGACTTTCTGTAAACTTTTTGTTAAAACTAAATATGCGACACGTTTTTGATGCATCATGTTTAGAGGTAACGCTTGCCAATAAATGAAAAATATAAAATGTCAAAATATTAAATGTTAAAGGTTAAAGAAGCATGCGTTCCTCTAAATATATGGAGTATCCTATAAATATGACGTCGTAAATGCTTATTTATCTTTTTTTTTATTTTATGGCAATTACGACGTCATATCGCCGAACGCAGTTTTCCTGTCGCATGTTCCGACCGATTTTCAGTTGGGACAATTTTCTAAGTTATCTGCAAATTTACAACATGACAGGCCTAAATATAGCAATATTTCATTAATATTACTCTTATTCTTGCTTCAGACACAAAAATTACTTACATTGTCCAATTATAAACTACAATAATCCATTTTATTTCCACCACAGTATTTTTGTATATGCGGCTCTCAGCTGTGTAGACATTGATCGATTCTGATTGGCTCTTGTAAATCATGCAACCACCTCATGTTATACAGTAATAATTGGACGAATTACAAATAAATAGATGTTTTTATAATATAAATCATACTTCCCCATAAAATCAGACAGAAATTTATATTTTCTTGATAATTAAAGTTGAATTACAATAGTTTGATTGTTTTTCTTACTGTTTAAAGGACATAACCTGACTATTGAAAATATTATTTTCGTCTACGAAATTTTTTTACGCGACAGTTTAAGTCTTACTGTCAATCGGCAAAGTCAAGTGAAAGTTCTGCATACACAGTACTTGAAAATAATTTCTTACCGGATTTAATTCATGTTTACCGATGATTTGATGCTTAAAGGTGAATCTTGTTATATATTTTCAGTGTGTAATCATTTAAAGCTGAGATTATGACTTTCTGTAAACTTTTTGTTAAAACTAAATATGCTACACGTTTTTGATGCATCGCGTTTAGAGGTAACGCTTGCCAATAAATGAAAAATATAAAATGTCCAAATATAAAATGTTAAAGGTTAAAGAAGCAAGCGTTTCTCTTAATATTAGGAGTAGGAACCTGTGTTAATTGAATAAGCCCAACTATTTGCACGCAACAAGGGCTTTTCTATATACGATGGCCGCCCTTTGCGCACAACCCAGTTAGCATTCAAATCAATGCGGAATATTTTCCTTCTATGTCTATATGCCAGCGATTAAAATCATTGTCGCAATGTTTGAAGGCTTGAAATAGTTTTTTAAACCTTACATATCTTAAAAAAATTACATACCTGAAAAGCCACATTCAAGTAGAATCAATATATATGTTACTCTTTATAAGTAATGTTTTCATTTTTTATACAAAACTCTTTTTAACCTCCACCCATGTCAACAAATTTCAATTACGCCACTTAAAGTTTTCCTGACTCACTTTTATCGATTATTTTCACCGTTACCAGCTTGATAGATGTACTGCGGAAATTCATGCTATGGTTAATACAAAGCAATTTATGGATAAAGATTTGATGAATAAAAGAAGGTATAACTATTTGAAAATATAATTAACAAGGTAATGTACACAACATTATTCAAGATACAATGGAAACTTCATATAGCAGGGCGGGTATCTAAACAGATGAAAAAAAAGGACTTTGACAACCATCGAACATGACAATAAGAAAATATTGCATTTCTGCATATTCAATTTAGTTATTACATTATCTTGACCTCTTGTGTACGGCTACAGATTCTCGAGCATCTCAAAGCCAAGACCATGAAAGAACAGATGCCCTTTAGTTCACCATGTAAAGAAAACAACTGTGAACTATGTGGCTGTGATATATGTATTTATGTTGTAGTTTTTGCCACTCCAAATGTGAATGTTCCAGAAAGCTAAACTATATAGAATCCGCTGTGCTGTAAACTACTGGGTTTGCTCTTTAAGCAATGTTTTAATAGCATATAAGTTCCGTCAAAAACACTTGATCAAGTTAATGTGAGTACGTTATGAGTTTTTCTCTGCGTTCAGTCTCTCGAATTGTAAAAATATGTTTGAATAAAAAGAAACGTTTTCATTGGTGATCTGGTTTGCGTATCAACATGTAAAGGGCATATACCGTGGTAGGTTTAACAAGTTATTTTGTGGAATATTCGTCATTTTATTGTTACTTTTATCATTATTTATGTTTTATAACGATATTTGAACATACCAGTGTTGAAATTTTCACATGGGAGTGAAAATAAAAAGAATTTAAATCGGGTCGATTTCCACCACAGTTTTGATCCTAACTGCTTGAGACATAAAGGACAGACATCTATAAAAAAAATCAGTATGCTAATGTGTCTGTGCTTGCAGTCGAATTATTGAGACTATTTATTGAATATGCTGATAAAATTTCCTGAGAATATATCGTTTTAAAGAGAGATTGCATGTGTGCTGTTTGATCTTGGGTCTACACTGGTTGAAAATGTGCTAGTATTGTGACTAGTGCTCAGAAGGGGTTAGATTTGAAAACACAATGAAACTGTGAATAAAATGTGATCTGATAATATTATCTGAATGAGAACAGTTGATCTCACATACTGACCCAGTTATATAAATGACCCAGTTAAATAAACATATGATTGATAAAAATAAGCATCACTCACTAATCAAAAGTTATCAGTCAGGACTGGTATAATTAGTGGATGTACAAATGGTGAAAATTGATTTCATAAAATTGAATTGCATGCACATCAAAAATTTAAAAACATTAAGGACAATTGTTGGAAGGTTGCCTTTCTTTTTTTAACATTTCCTAAAGGCTTTTCTTCAGGTATTTAATTACCTGCGCCCTTCCCTGCAGCAGTATTATCCTAGCTATTTCCAGTGACACAAGTGGTGTTTCCTGTTAAATCAAAGCCCACCCCTTTTTAATGCCAAATGCTTGCACCAAATAATGTAAATCACAAATCTATGTTCATAAATGCATAAATGAGTTATTGTCACAAACGTTATGTTTTCTCAATGGTATCCAAAGTCATGACGTCACAATAACGTTATGTAAAGTTCACCAAACATATTAAATGAAATATTCAAACATTAAACAAATTCAACATTTCCTGGCCTCACTTCCTTTTTCTTTATTTTTTATCAACTCCCACTGCCACCACCTACACTCACTTTTTGACATGCCTTTCAACACACTGGCTTGATGCACAATGAGTAAACAATGCATTTTAGCTTGTTTTAAGAATTCCAAAAGTTCTTACATTGTTTGGGTACTGCTAGTTCTGGTTAATAAGTAGACAGAATGTGACAGTGATAAGCTTTGTCATATTATATCTATTAAAAATGATGTACAAGTTACAGAGCATTTTATAACAGATTTGAATGTTTCTAATTTCAGGTAACGATGGGTGAAGGAGCTTTGGTACAGATAGATGTTGATGATCTGCTGTGGTTGCTGGTCTCATGTTTCATCTGGTCAACATTCTATTTCACGCTATGTATTGTCAATCCTAAACGAAGCTACGAGTGGCACATCCGCATAGTCACCCTGACCCATGCCACACTGATCTCTGCGCTTGGGGCGTATGGGGCACTAGTAATTGGTCCATGGCCTTTCACAAACTCAGGTAATGTAAATGTTGTAGTTTGTGCAAACAGGTTACAAAGGACAAGACTAGTTGTTCCAATTTGCATAGATTGCAAGACTTTCTATATGAAAAAATCCAAATAGTACACAAATACTTTTTGCTGATCATTTGCAATATACTTTGATACGAATTCAGAGTGTACTGTTTTTTTTCATTCCTATATTTAAAACAATGTTCATGTGCCTATTATTTTTCGGTTTAATTTTTTATGTTTAAATATAAGTTTTAAGAAAATAATAATAGAAAAATAACAAAATAAAAATAAAAGAAATTATAAAAAAGAAATGAATTTTTCTCCCATGTCATATTGTTAAAAGTAGCTCTGGCAGGTTGAATCACAACTTGAGGACTTTTTAAAATCACCACTAGTGCAAGAGGTGAAACTGGGTTCTCTTCTCATTACTGGTTTTAATTAATTTTCAGGAGGTCCGAGCACGCTATACCAGCATTCTGTAATCATCATTTCCTTGGGATATTTCCTGCTGGATTTTTCTTGGTGTCTTTACTTCAACACTGAAGGTAATAATGATAGTTATATTGACATTTACATTATAACCCTTTACACCATAGATACACTTTTATTGCAGGGACAAACTGTGTAGATCCAGATCAGCTGGCACATTCATGTCACATGATCAGGATCTACACTGTTCTTGGTCAGAAATAACCTAATGACTCGAAGCGAACAGTGACGATCCTGATCAGACCGCATGGCCAAGACGGATATGAAAGTTTATCTGGATCTAAGTTTATCTGTGATAAAAGGTGTATACAAAAAAGTAACAATATAGTAATGGGTTTTTACTGTACGCTGTGAATGCAACTTCTATTCCATGTGAAATTATTGTAGATCCAGATCAGCCTGCTCATGTGTGCAGTCTTACAATAAGGTGAACAGTGCAGATCCAGGTCAGACTGCACTTTAAAGCGACTGGTCTGGATATACTATTTGAACATGATCAAAGGTGTACTCTGAGGGAACACAAGTTAAAGATGTTCCTTGAGGAACTGTGTTTAAAACATTATGTTTGGGTAATTATATTAAGTATTTGAGCTGTAAAAATGTATTTAGAGATGTTTTATAATGTCTTTGTCAAGTCTGTAGAGAAAGTTTTTTAACCCTTTACTCCATATATAAAATTATATATATATAGATTTTAACACATGCAAACAGTGTAGATCAAGCTCACCTGGCACATCTGTGCTATCTAATCATTATCTACACTGTTCACTTCTTGGTCAGAAAAAAAAATACATCAAAAAGTTAACATTGTAGATCCTTATGAGACTCCATTCCAGCTGATTTTTATCTAAGTATAAAAAAAATTAAATAAATACACAAAGTACAATTAACAGTAGTAGAAAGTGAAAAATATATACATTTTGTTGTTTTTTGTAAAAAAGGCAAAAGTATCACTAAGACATATTTTCCCATAAGAATGTGCAGGTTTTTTTTCATGAAATGGAGATAAAACTAGGTTATGTTTCAGCAATGGAATAGTAATGGTAGTCTTTTGTTCTTTTGTTTTAGGAGCTGTTATGTTAGTACACCATTGTTTAAGTATAACAGGGCTGGGTGTATGCTTCATGCTTCGTTACTATGGTATCGAGATGATAACAACACTGTTTGGCACGGAGATCACAAACCCGCTGCTGCAGCTGCGCTGGTTTCTCAGAGAAACGAACAACTATGACACCTTACTCGGGGATATTGTAGACATAGCCTTTATGACATTGTTTGGACTTTTTAGAATTGGGCTTGGATCTTTATTACTTTATTGTTACTTTGGTCAGGAGACGACTGACTGGCTGGGTAAACTTGCAGGCGTGCTTATTTACAGTTTAAGTTGGGTGTTTTGGGTTAGTATTGTACAATATGGGATCAAAAAGTACAAACGCAGGCGTGGAAAGTCAAAAGCAAACAATCAATCAAACTCGGTTTCAGCTACATGCAATAACAATCATTCTAGTGATAAAATCACAAGTGAACACATGTCAAACGGAAGTATTCATGTCAATGGACATATACAGGGTACAGAAAATGGCAGTCTTTCAAAAGAGGGTTTGCACAAAAGGCATGTTAATGGTTGTGTGAATGAAATTACTGAAGGAAATCTTGTTTATGGACCAGATCTCAAGGAATGACTTTGTTAACCTTACACATTTATTTTATTTCCATTTTAGAAACTAACAAATTGTCTGAAGATTGAACAAACCTATTGCTTAAATTTTTAGCTCACCTGAGCCGTAGGCTCAGGGTGAGTTATAAGAATCGATCAATGTCCGTCATCTGTCATCCAGTGTCCATCCACACTTAGTTCGTTAACACTCTAGCGGTCACATTTTTGCCTCGATTGTTTTGAAACATGGTCAGGATGTTTGTCCCAATTACTTCTCGGACGAGTTCGAATATGGGTCATCTGGGTCCAAAAACTAGGTCACTGTTACTAAAAATAGAATTTTCTTGTTAACACTCTAGCAGTCACATTTTTGCTCCGATAGTCATGAAACTTTGTCAGGATGTTTGTCTCAATGATTTCTCGGACGAGTATGAATATGGGTCATCTGGGTCCAAAAACTAGGTCACTGTTACTTAAAATAGAATTTTCTTGTTGACACTAGCAGTTCCATTTTTGCTCTGATAGTCATGAAACTTGGTCAGGATGTTTGTCCCAATGATTTCTGGGACGAGTTCGAATATGGGTCATCTGGGTCCAAAAAAATAGGTCACTGTTACTAAAAATAGAATTTTCTTGTTAACACTAGCAGTCACATTTTTGCTCCGATAGTCATGAAACTTGGGTTGAAGGTTATAAAACTGAGTTTGGAAACCAGTCTCAAATCTCAAGCATCTGATTGGCTGAAATGGCGACTGGTGGTCGCCATTTCAGCCAATCAGATGCTTGATATTTGAGACTGGTTTCCATGCTCAGCTTTATAACCTTGGGCTTTGGTCAGGATGTTTGTCCCAATGATTTTTTGGACGAGTTTGAATATGGGTCATCTGGGTCCAAAAACTAGGTCACTGTTACTAAAAATAGAACTTTCTTGTTAACACTCTAGCGGTCACATTTTTGCTCCGATTGTCTTGAAACTAGGTCAGAATGTCTGTCCCAGTAATTTCTCGGACGAGTTTGAATATGGGTCATCTGGGTCCAAAAACTAGGTCACTGTTACTAAAAATAGAATTGTCTTGGCTGTAAATTTGTAATTTCTTATTGGATTTCAGAATAACTTGGCACAAATGTTCGCCATGACAAAGCGTGTGAAGAGTACATTACCCATGCCAGTTGGTCCAAGGTCACTGTTACTAAAAATATAATTTTCTTGTTAACACTCTAGCGTTCACATTTTTGCTCCGATTGTCATGAAACTTGGTCAGAATGTCTGCCCAGTAATTTCTCAGACGAGTTCGAATATGGGGCATCTGGGTCCAAAAACTAGGTCACTGTTACTAAAAATAGAATTATTTTATATTGGCTGTAAATTTGTTATTTCTCATTGGATTTCAAAATAACTTGGCACAAATGTTCACCATGACAAGGCGGTGTGTCAAGTACAATACCCATGTCAGTTGGTCCAAGGTCAAGGTCACTGTTACTAAAAATAGAATTTTCTTGTTAACACTCTAGTGGTCACACTTTTGTTCCGATTGTCATGAAACTTGGTCAGAATGTCTGTCCCAATAATTTCTCTGACGAGTTCGAATATGGGTCATCTGGGTCCAAAAACTAGGTCACTGTTACTAAAAGTAGAATTATCTTGTCTTGGCTGTAAATTTGTTATTTCTCATTTGATTTCAAAATTATTGGCAAATCTGTTCAACATGACAAGGCGGTGTGTAGAGTACATTACCCATGCCAGTTGGTCCAAGGTCAAGGTCACTGTTACTAAAAATAGAATTTTCTTGTTAACACTCTAGTGGTCACATTTTTGGTCCTATTGTCATGAAACTTGGTCAGGATGTCTGTCCCAGTAATTTCTTGGACGAGTTCGAATATGGTTCGTCTGGGTTCGAAAACTAGGTCACTGTTACTAAAAATAGAATTATCTTGTCTTAGCTGTAAATTTGTTATTTCTCATTGGATTTCAAAATAACTTGACACAAATGTTCACCATGACAAGGGGTTGTGTCAAGTACAATACCCATGTCGGTTGGTCCAAGGTCAAGGTCACTGTTACTAAAAATAGAATTTTCTTGTTAACACTCTAGTGGTCACATTTTTGGTCCTATTGTCATGAAACTTGGTCAGGATGTCTGTCCCAGTAATTTCTTGGACGAGTTCGAATATGGTTCATCTGGGTCCAAAAACTAGGTCACTGTTACAAAAAATAGAATTATCTTGTCTTGGCTGTAAATTTGTTATTTCTCATTGGATTTCAAAATAACTTGGCACAAATGTTCACCATGACAAGGCGGTGTGTAGAGTACAATACCCATGCCAGTTGGTCCAAGGTCAAGATCACTGTTACTAAAAATAGAATTTTCTTGTTAACACTCTAGTGGTCACATTTTTGCTCCGATTGTCATGAAACTTGGTCAGAATGTCTGTCCCAGTAATTTCTCTGACGAGTTCGAATATGGGTCATCTGGGTCCAAAAACTAGGTCACTGTTACTAAAAGAAGAATTATCTTGTCTTGGCTGTAAATTTGTTATTTCTCATTGGATTTCAAAATAACTTGGCAAATCTGTTCAACATGACAAGGCAGTGTGTAGAGTACAATACCCATGCCAGTTGATCCAAGGTCAAGGTCACTGTTACTAAAAATAGAATTTTCTTGTTAACACTCTAGTGGTCACATTTTTGTTCCGATTGTCATGAAACTTGGTCAGGATGTCTGTCCCAGTAATTTCTTGGACGAGTTCGAATATGGCTCATCTGGGTCCAAAAACTAGGTCACTGTTACTAAAAATAGAATTATCTTGTCTTGGCTGTAAATTTGTTATTTCTCATTGGATTTCAAAATAACTTGACACAAATGTTCACCATGACAAGGGGGTGTGTCGAGTACAATACCCATGTCGGTTGGTCCAAGGTCAAGGTCACTGTTACTAAAAATAGAATTTTCTTGTTATCACTCTAGCAGTCACATATTTGCTCCGATTGTCATGAAACTTGGTCAGGATGTCTGTCCCAGTAGTTTCATGGACGAGTTCGAATATGGGTCATCTGGGGTCAAAAACTAGGTCTCTGTTACTAAAAATAGAAAAATCTTGTCCAGCCTAAAAATTTGTTATTTCTCATTGGATTTTAAAATAACTTGGCTCTAATGTTTACAATGACAAGGTGTTGTTTCGTGTACAATACCCATGCCTGTTATTCCAAGGTCAAGGTCACTGTTACTAAAAAAAAAATTTTCTTGTCTGGGCTGTAACTTCCTTATGAATGGAGTGATTTAAATAACTTTACATAAATGTTCACGATGACAAGGGGGTGTCTTGCGTACAATACCCATGCCTGTCGGTCTAAGGTCAAGGTCACTGTTACTAAAAATAGCATTTTCTTTTCCAAGCTGTAAATTTGTTGTTTCTTATTGGATTTTAAAATAACTTGGAGTAAATGTTCACAAAATTGAGACGTTGGGTCACGTACAACACAACTTTGTTGTATTCAGGTGAGTGATAAAGGGCCATCATGGCCCTCTTGTTTTATGTTGCAACATGTATGAATATTAACTTACTCAAATTATACCAATAGACTGTGATTATCATTTTATAACATCATAGGATGTATCTTGAGTACACATAAATTTTAGGTAAATTGATGTGTGTAAATTGTGCAAAAGGATGACCCAAAATGCATTTGCACGGAATAGTACATTTGTACCATTTGATTCTGAAATTTCAAACATGGATGTAAAACTTGGAAAATAATATATCCTAGTTTATATTTGCCAGAAAATCTTGTAAGGTAGTTTATGTTGACATCATGTTGTAAACGGACAACACAATTATCACTGTTGTTTCAGTTCTGAAATTCTGTAATTTGTAGTGGTTTTAAATTTGTAGATCAATCTTCCCACATGCCCATAATATTTTGAACCCCACAAATTTTCAATTAGTAATTTATATGATACTTATTATTTATCAGCGTGTGTTGTTTTTAGCTCGACTATTCGAAGAATAGGGGAGCTATCCTACTCGCCCCGGTGTCGGCGTCCGTTAAACAAATGCATTAAACAAAAAATGCACTTTGGTCCATAACTTGAAAACTACTTTTGATATCAACTTGAAACTTGAATACATATATTCACCATCAAATTCTACATCATTACCAACAAGACCCATAACTCTGCTACAAATATTTTTCAAGTTATGCCCCTTTTTCACTTAAATTTTGCGTTAAGGAAAATATGCACTTTGGTCCATAATTTATAAACAACTTGAGATATCAACTTGAAACTTGGAATATATATATTCACCATCAAATTCTAGATCATTACCAACAAGACCCATAACTCTGCTGTCAATATATTTCAAGTTATGCCCCTTTTTTTAGCTCACCTGAGCACGAAGTGCTCATGGTGAGCTTTTGTGATCCCCTGATGTCCGTCGTCCGTGCGTGCGTCGTCAACTTTTCTTCAAACGACTTCTTCTCCTGAACTCCTGGGCCAATCTTGCTGAAACTTGGCAGGAATGTTCCTTGCATGAAGCTCTTCCAAAGTTGTTCAAAGAAATCAATTCCATGCAGAACTCTGGTTGCCATGGCAACCGAAAGGAAAAACTTTAAAAATCTTCTTGTCTGAAACCACAAGGCCTAGAGCTTAGATATTTGGCATTTAGCATCCTCTAGTGGAACTCCACAAAGTTTGTTCAAATTATTTCCCTGGGGTCAAAATTGGCCCCGCCCCAGGGGTCACTTCATTTTACATAGACTTATATAGGAAAAACTTTAAAAATCTTCTTGTCTGAAACCACAAGGCCTAGAGCTTAGATATTTGGCATTTAGCATCCTCTAGTGGAACTCTACAAAGATTGTTCAAATGATTTCCCTGGGGTCAAAATTGGCCCCGCCCCAGGGGTCACTTCATTTTGCATAGACTTATATAGGAAAAACTTTAAAAATCTTTTTATCTGAAACCACAAGGCCTAGAGCTTAGATATTTGGCACTTAGCACCCTCTAGTGGAACTCTACAAAGATTGTTCAAATTATTTCCCTGGGGTCAAAATTGGCCCCGCCCCAGGGGTCACTTCATTTTACATAGACTTATATAGGAAAAACTTTAAAAATCTTCTTGTCTGAAACCACAAGGCCTAGAGCTTAGATATTTGGCATTTAGCATCCTCTAGTGGAACTTTACAAAGCTTGTTCAAATGATTTCCCTGGGGTCAAAATTGGCCCCGCCCCAGGGGTCACTTCATTTTACAAAGACTTATATAGGAAAAACTTTAAAAATCTTCTTGTCTGAAAGCACAAGGCCTAGAGCTTAGATATTTGGCATTTAGCATCCCCTAGTGGAACTCTACAAAGATTGTTCAAATTATTTCCCAGGGGTCTAAATTGGCCCACCCCCAGGGGTCACTTCATTTTATATAGACTTGTATAGAAAAAACTTTAAAAATCTTCTTGTCTGAAACCACAAGGCCTAGAGCTTAGATATTTGGCATTTAGCATCCTCTAGTGGACCTCTACAAAGTTTGTTCAAATTATTTCCCTGGGGTCAAAATTGGCCCCGCCCCAGTGGTCACTTCATTTTGCATATACTTATATAGGAAAAACTTTAAAAATCTTCTTGTCTGAAACCACAAGGCCTAGAGCTTAGATATTTGGCATTGAGCATCCTCTAGTGGAACTCTACAAAGATTGTTCAAATTATTTCCCTGGGGTCAAAATTGGCCCTGCCCCAGGGGTCACTTCATTTTGCATAGACTTGTATAGGAAAAACTTCAAAAATCTTCTTGTCTGAAACCACAAGGCCTAGAGCTTAGATATTTGGCATTTAGCATCCTCTAGTGGAACTCTACAAAGATTGTTCAAATGATTTCCCTGGGGTCAAAATTGACCCTGCCCCAGGGGTCACTTCATTTTGCATAGACTTATATAGGAAAAACTTTAAAAATCTTCTTGTCTGAAACCACAAGGCCTAGAGCTTAGATATTTGGCATTTAGCATCCTCTAGTAGAACTCTACAAAGATTGTTCAAATGATTTCCCTGGGGTCAAAATTGGCCCCGCCCCAGGGGTCACTTCATTTTACATAGACTTATATACTAATATAGGAAAAACTTTAAAAATCTTCTTATCTGAAACCACAAGGCCTAGAGCTTAGATATTTGGCATTTAGCATCCTCTAATGGAACTCTACAAAGATTGTTCAAATTATTTCCCAGGGGTGTAAATTGGCCCCGCCCCAGGGGTCACTTCATTTTATATAGTCTTGTATAGGAAAAACTTTAAAAATCTTCTTGTCTGAAACCACAAGGCCTAGAGCTTAGATATTTGGCATTTAGCATCCTCTAGTGGAACTCTACAAAGATTGTTCAAATGATTTCCCTGGGGTCAAAATTGGCCCCGCCCCAGGGGTCACTTCATTTTGCATAGACTTATATAGGAAAAACTTTAAAAAATCTTCTTGTCTGAAACCACAAGGCCTAGAGCTTAGATATTTGGCACTTAGCACCCTCTAGTGGAACTCTACAAAGATTGTTCAAATGATTTCCCTGGGGTCAAAATTGGCCCCGCCCCAGGGGTCACTTCATTTTACATAGACTTATATACTAATATAGGAAAAACTTTAAAAATCTTCTTGTCTGAAACCACAAGGCCTAGAGCTTAGATATTTGGCATTTAGCATCCTCTAATGGAACTCTACAAAGATTGTTCAAATTATTTCCCAGGGGTGTAAATTGGCCCCGCCCCAGGGGTCACTTCATTTTATATAGACTTGTATAGGAAAAACTTTAAAAATCTTCTTGTCTGAAACCACAAGGCCTAGAGCTTAGATATTTGGCATTTAGCATCCTCTAGTGGAACTCTACAAAGATTGTTCAAATTATTTCCCTGGGGTCAAAATTGGCCCCACCCCAGGGGTCACTTCATTTTGCATAGACTTATATAGGAAAAACTTTAAAAATCTTCCTGTCTGAAACCACAAGGCCTAGAGCTTAGATATTTGGCATTTAGCATCCTCTAGTGGAACTCTACAAAGATTTTTCAAATGATTTCCCTGGGGTCAAAATTGGCCCCGCCCCAGGGGTCACTTCATTTTGCATAGACTTATATAGGAAAAACTTTAAAAAATCTTCTTGTCTGAAAGCACAAGGCCTAGAGCTTAGATATTTGGCATTTAGCATCCTCTATTGGAACTCTACAAAGATTGTTCAAATTATTTCCCAGGGGTGTAAATTGGCCCCGCCCCAGGGGTTACTTCATTTTACATAGACTTGTATAGGAAAAACTTTAAAAATCTTCTTGTCTGAAACCACAGGCTGAGAGTACTTTTGTAGTCAGGTGAGCGATATAGGGCCATCATGGCCCTCTTGTCTTATATATTGTGTTAAGCAAAATATGCATTTTGCCCATAACTTTAAAACTACTAGAGATATTGCCTTGAAACTTGAAATCTATTTTCACCATCAAAATCTTCATCATAACCAACAAGACCCATACCGTATTTTCCCGCTTATAAGGCGATCCGCTTATAAGACGGGACCCCTACTTTGCCGCCAAAATCTGAGTTTTTTGTATAGACTCGTTTATAAGACGGGGTGAAATTTCAGTGAGTTCAGACCCGAAATTTTTGAATTTCGAAATAAAAAATCGGCGAAATTTTCGGCAAATGTAAAATTTCGAAGCTACGTAACTGGAACATATCCTAATAAGAGTGAATTTAGACCCAAAAAATCGGCAATTTTTTCGGTAAATTTAAGATTTTCGAGGCTCTGTAATTGGAAAACATCATAATCATCAAAAGTGTGAATTTCGTAAAAAAAAATCGGCAAAAAATCGGCATTTTTTCCGGAAAATTTATTATTTTCGAAGTTCCGTCATCGAACATTTCCTAATAAGTGTGAATTTTGAAAAATATCGTCTAAAAGTCGGCAAATTAATATTTTCGAAGCTCCGTCATTAACATATCCTAATTATGGTGAATTTCTAAAAAAAAATCTGAGAAAAATCGGCAATGTTTTCGGCAAGTGCAATATTTTCGAAGCTCCGTCATTAATACATATTCTAATAAGTTTTAATCTCGTAAAAAATCGGCATTTTTTTGGTAAACTTGATATCTTTAAAGCTCGGTCATTGGAACACATCCTAAAAAGTTTTATAGATCTTTCTCTATCGTGATGCCTCTAAGATTATTTAAGATTGTGTATCACCACTGCGCATTGACTGTTAATTTCACTCTTTGCCCATATGCAAGCTTTTGACACTCGAATATTAATCTATTGTTCAGATGTTAAATTCAATTAAACTTTGTCAAAGGCGAATAGCAAGAACAATCAAGCCTCTGGGCAAACAAACTGTATCCTGTTACTTCAATTCATGCAGAGTTTGTGTCACATAATCTGAATTTTCGAGTTTGCAAGAGGTGTTGACAGCAATGTCTGTTAATCAATTTACAATACCTGGTGACAGATTCAAACAACACAGCATTGGGCAATTATAACGGCTGTGACAATTTTCTTCAAACTGAAAAGCAGTGGGAAAATTTGAGATTATAACAATATGCAAACTGGCTAAAATATTCAATTACCATTATTACTTTGGCCAAAATGAACAGTGAACTATGCCAATTATATAATAATAAATAATAGTCCTTACAACAAACATTGCTTATATCAACATCGAGTGCTGTCCATAATAATTTCCAAATTATATCTTCAATATGAAAAAGATTTATAAATTTTTTATTACTAAACCAAGAAAAAAATCGGTCAAACTTATATTACAAATGCTTGTCGAAAATTAATTACCGAAAAATTACCGATAGATAATGGCCAGATTTAAAAAATCGTATGTTTTTATAAGAAACTTTACAAAAAACCTGCCAAAAAACGAAATATTCTTGTAGATCGCGCTTATAAGACGGGTCCCCTACTTTTAAGGCTATTTTACAAGGAAAAAACCCGTCTTATAAGCGGGAAAATACGGTAACTCTGCTTCCAATATTTTTCAAATTATGCCCCTTTTTCACTTACATATGTGTTAAGCAAAATATACATTTTGGCCCTTAACTTCGTTATGAATGGAGGGATTTCAAAATAACTTGGCACAAATGTTCACCATGACAAGGCGGTGTGTCGCGTACAATACCCATGCCTGTAGGTCCAAGGTCAAGGTCACTGTAACTAAAAATAGAATTTTCTTGCAAAATCGTGTCCGCTCTGTAACTTTGTTATTTCTTATTGGAGTTTTAAATAACTTGGTATAATTGTTCACCATATCAAGATGGTGTGTCACGTACATGCCCAAGCCTGTAGGTCGAAGGTCAAGGTCACTTAAATTTTTTTGTCCGGGCTGTTACTTTGTTATGAATGGAGGGATTTCAAAATAACTTTGCAGAAATGTTCACTATGACAAGGCAGTGTGTCCGCACAATACCCAATCCTGAAGGTCCAAGGTCAAGGTCACTGTTACTAAAAATAGAATTTTCTTGTCTGGGCTGTAACTTCCCCTTTTTCACTTACATTTTGTGTTAAACAAAATATACATTTTGGCCCTTAACTTCGTTATGAATGGAGGGATTTCAAAATAACTTGACACAAATGTTCACCATGACAGGGCGGTTTATCGCGTACCATGCCCATGCCTGTAGGTCAAGGTCACTGTTACCAAAAATAGAATTCTCTTGTCCTGGCTGTAACTTCGTTAGGAATAGAGTGATTTCAAAATAACTTGACACAAATGTTCATCATGACAAGGTGGTGTGTCCCGTACCATGCCCATGCCTGTAGGTCCAAGGTCAAGGTCACTGTTACTAAAATAGAATTTTCTTGTCAGGGTTGTAACTACGTTAGGAATAGAGTAATTTAAAATAACTTGGCAGAAATGTTCACCATGACAAGGTGGTGAGTCGTGTACCATGTCCATGCCTGTAGGTCCAAGGTCAAGGTCACTGTTACTAAAAAATAGAACAAAATAATTTGGTCTCATTAATGTTCACCATGACAAGGCGGTGTGTTGCGTACATTACTCATGCCTGTAAGTCCAAGGTCAAGGTCACAGTTACTAAAACTTGAATTTACTTGTTCGGGCTATAACTGCTTTATGAATGAAGGTATTTCAAAAGAACTTGGCACAAATGTTTACTATGACATTGCATTGCATTACCACCAACTTCTTCACAGACATTTCCGTAATGAGATGACAACAGTGCCACAAATACAAATAATTTACTTGATCTTCAAGTTTATGCATATTCTTATAAGTACTCGAACATCACTGTTTTTGAAATGCTATTATTCCCATCATTGCTCTTGAGTGTCTAAAAACAATGCATAGCGGGTGCATCCGTGTCCTATGGACACATTTCTAGTTTCGCTTATATTTTCACTTAAGTGCACTTCATCGATATTTTGCAAATACTTAAGGTATCAACTTCAAACTTCCATTATATTTTCATTTCAGTTCTTTTTCTGTAACATTACTGAAGTGATTGATATTTGACTAAAAAGTAAATGTCTCTAATAAAAAATTACTAACAAGTTTTCTAACAAATTCAAAAATATTTCATAGTTATTCCCTTATTCAGTTTAATATTTATAGTACATTAAGGAATTATTTCTGTTATTTGAAATGAATTTCTCCCTTACCATTCACTTGTTAATATTTTTCCTGATTTCACATGAATGTATGGCCATAGTTGTTATTGTTTTAATCTTCAAATTGCATTTTTTTCAAATGATTCGAATAGTCGAGCATGCTGTCTCCTCTGACAGCTCTTGTTTTTAAGGTTATCAAAATGACTTGAAAACATTTCTTTTTCCTAACTACAGTTACACACTGTATTAATACGACAGGTGTATATTTGAAAAGTTTAACACAAGATATATGTTGTTGCTGTTTTACTTCAAAATTGTCTTCAACCCTCTCCTTAAATATGGGTTTATCACCATCTGCCATCTGATCAGGATTTACAGTGTTGGCTTCTTGATCAGAAACAACTTAATGAATGTAAGGCAATAGAAAAAAATATTTTAGATTTTCATCCCTGCCCGCCCCTGTCCAAAACTACCCGCCCCAAAAAAATGTATTGGTAAAAAAATTAGAACATATTCTGTTCCGGACAGATCGGGGTTTAGACCATCCCGGATATGGAAAATAACATGGCCGACAATTATAACATAACATGTTCATCATTTCAAAGCTTACCAAAGGTGATAGTGTCACTATTAAAGACTGGTTTGGCTTTTAAGCAAGAATAGGCACCAACCTAGTACTTTTGTAAGTTGTAATCATTATTTTTTGGAAGAAATTGTAAAGATGGACGAATATTCTACACCAAAGGTTCTTGTAACTATAAATGCCATTTTCTCAAAATTTAATGTTAGTATTTACTTCTGTTCTTTAATAGGTATTTCATTAATAAAAAATAAAAATTAAAACGTGTCCACCTGCCCCTTTTTATCCCAAAATCCAGATGAGAATCTAATAATTTTTTTTCTCTGGCCTAATAGCAAACAGTGTAGATCCTGATAAGACAGCACAGATGTGGCATGGTAAGTTGCCTTGGCAATGAAAATGACATAATAGCCTAGGTGGGGGATTATTGTTTTGATATCAATACTCCACAATTTGTTTTTTATAAATTATTGTTTGAGTAGTGTGTTTCTCTCCCCTGTCTCATTCTAGCATTGTTTATCTAGTCCAAAGAGCTCAGACAGTTATTAACTTCTATGCATTTACATTCTCTGTAAGTTTTACCGGTATAATTTTTCATTTGCTGATTTTCAATGTCAGTACATGTATTTATTATAGTAGGTAGTACATACTATGTACCCATTAATGATTTTAGCATAATATGCCTGCAAGATTGAGACGACGAGCCAGATTTGATAAGTCCATATCACACACTGAAGTTTTCTGATTCTGTATTTTTGCAGGTGCCCTTGTTCTATGCGACATCATAACTACGTAATACTACATTGTGTATTCTGATTGTAATTTTTGGAACATACCAAACTCCAAAATAAGAAATTTCCGTCACTGTTCTACAACTGTTACGATATTCTTAGGACATTTGTAAATTAACTATTGCATTCCAATTGTTATTAATGCTAATCTTTAAGACATGTTGTTGATTGAAATTTTGTTGTTTAGTTTAAACTTATTTATATAACATCGATTGTGAAACAAGTTCTTCCAACTTATATTAATCTCGCTCGATGACTTGCTTGTTGTTAAGTGTAGGCCTACATATTTAAAGTTGTTTTTTAGCAAGAAGGGTATATAATAAAAGGAACATTATGAAAGTAAGCAGTCTGTAGGTTCATATCATTTCTCATTAGATATATACACCACATCACACTTGGCTTGGTCTCGAGTGATGCTCTTTACACATTCAACTCGGATAGATACGAACCTACATACTGCATACTGTTAAAATATTTCATTTATATTTACCTGTAGTAAGTCAGGAATTCGTTGTAAACAGTAAGAATACAGTTTTTTAATTCATCAATTTCGAACATGAATTTTTATTAGCCATGTCAATTAAGCCGAGCTTTACATGTATTTTGTTTGCAGTGGTATGAATGTAACACCAAGTTTTCTACAATTTTCAATATTGTTCACCATATAGTGCATGTTCTTTGTATTCTACATTTCTATTTATTGATATTATACATTGATTTTATTGTCAGTATTTTGTATTGATTATTTAATTGAAAACATGTATTATAATAAATCTTTTCAGGAAACTGTTAAATCCAAACATGTTTTGTTTTAATAATGCTCCATTAACGGTATACATGATATTTGTGTGTTTGAGTGAAAGGGTTTACATTAAACAGTTGATCACCAATACCTGATCACAGATAGTTTGTCAGATTTAGTCAAATCTCTTTCCACTCCATGGCTTAAGATCATAAAACTGAGATCGGAGACCAGTCTCTAATCTCAAGCATCTGATTGGCTGAAATGGCAACCAGTTGCCAAGAATGGTCCTTTATCATACTATAATAATACAGTTTGTCTTCCTTTTTTTGTTTATACTATAATAATACAGAAATTCTAATTCTGCCAAAAATGTGGTAGTATGTGCACCTCCTCTTGTGTTGATTCCCATAAGGTGTCATTGACTTTCAAGTATTTTTTTTGCTGAAAAAATAGCCCAGGGCCCAAGATCATAGAACTGAGATTGAAGATCAGTCTCAAATCTCTAGCATCTGATTGGCTTAAATGGCTACCAGTTGCCATTTCTGCCAATCAGATGCTTGAGATTGGAGACTGTTCTAATTTAGTTTTATGATCTTTTGGCAGAAACTGGAAGGGCAATAACTTTGTGAAAAGTACTTCAGCTAAAACATGCTGACAACCTCTAGTCATGAAGTGTCATTAAATCCTACAAAAGGTGCCGAAAAATAGCCTGAATATAAATGTTCCTAAATTGTACTATTAAACATTAAAAGGACATTAACTCAAATTTTAAACTGGCACTTGCTGATAATATGTACATCTCATAGTAGAGAAGCTTTCCACAAGGTATTGTTGAATTCAAGCAAGTTGTTGCTGAGAAATACTCTTAACCAATGTTCTAACTACACCAATCATATATTCTTAATTTCTCAACATGGACTTGGAGTATACTCTTTTAACTTGTAACATAGTTAGATACATCATTTTCACTTCTTTTTATGAAATAATCATTGAATTCCCTACATGTGTTTGGAAACTGACATTTAATCAAGGTAGGTAAAAACAAGTCACAGTGAGTATCGGGTATATTTTCTGTTAACAAAAATGCTCATCTCCTAATCTAAACATGGATTGATAAGTAATTTGAACAATCCTATGCAATTCTGTGATACTGGGATTGCCTACCAGTTACACAGAGGACTTTTCAGCAGATTTGGCTGTTTTCAGTATATCCTCTTTACAAAAGCTATGGTCGATTTTGTGACAAGGTTATACCATCGCCTCGATTTAATGTCCATGGTTTATGAAGGAATGAGGGGATTTTAATAGAATTTTCATAAAAACATGTGAAAATGATGCTTCTTATTATGTTTCAAATTTGTTGAGTGTACTCCAATTCTAAGCGGAAAAAATTACTATTTTATGGTCGGTGTAGTTAGAACATGGATTCAGTGTAGCCTTGACTCACATGGCCTATCTAGTAGCACATAATTATTCAAAAGCAATAACTCTTTGAACAAGTATTGATTCTCAACTCAGACACAAATGTTCCATCATCATACTATACAGTATTTCAAAGGGCATTAACAAATCATTGTATATGCTGAGAAAATGCACATCTACTCTTGTTAGTGAAGTGCCCATTAGCACTGTCGTGATCGAGCACCGGTATAGCGTAATTTTAACACGGCCGTAATAATAACACGTTTTCTAAGGTTTTGATGGTCTCATTTAAAACTTAATTGTTTTATTACGGGAAAGTAAATTTGCACGAAAATTCGTCTATGACAACATTAAATATTGATTAAATGTTTACAAAATTCTATTGCATTCGAAATAATTGTTCCTATGAAATATCTGGTTGTCAAATTCGGGAATATCCGCGATTTTGCGTTCAAAAATGGGCTTCGTAAAAAAACCTACCACGCATTGTTTGAGAAATAAATTCATAAAACAAAATGCGGAAAACTATAAAAACAAATCATTCTTCATAGTAATTCAGTGCTGATGCAATATCATTCCTTTTAAACATATGTTTAAAGCTTAAAAATTGTCACATATTTTTCCGTAATGGCGTCATTTCCGTCCGTTCGGTATAATAACTGGAAGTTACATCGTTTAGACTTATTTAACATTCATTTACACTAAAAGGTCTTTTGGTTAAACAAATTAAAGTATAGGTATCAAAATATTACTACTAAATAAGATAAAAATAGGTGTCTGATGCCACTCAACAGTTTTCATAACGGTCATTTACACCTGCGGACATCGGAAGAAAATTCACTTCCGGGATTTTATTGTTTGTTTTCTTATTTTGCTTTCTTATTTTTAATCTGCTAATTTTACTCTGCTTAACTGTAACAAGAACATTTAAATCAGAGATATGTTGATTTAAAACTATAAAATGTCAATCTTTTTAATAATAACAATTTACTCAAAAAATGTTAAAGGTGGATAAACATGAATTTTCATAAATCATGAATTCATCAGAAACATGTTCAAATCTAGAAAAATCAAGAAAGATTGCAAGAATATTGCAATTGTACTTGTTGTTAAAATAAAACAAAAAATATCTGATAAAAAAGTTTTAAACTGTTATCTCGGTTGTTCATATATGTAAATATTTAATCGTCAGCTTTAGCTATGGTGTTGACCATGAGCAATGCAAGTTACAAGTTTATATTCAATGATGTTTTCGATAATGGGGCTGATATAAGATTTCTAGAATGGGGGATTGTTTGCAGTAGTTTAGGCTGGTTACATGATAATTTCCAACTTTCGGACCAAAATCCACATTAAAATTAAATATTGCTACCCACAATAGGGTCAGAGCAACCTGCTGAACCTCTTCAGGATCCACCGCTGAGACACAATAGGGTGTACATGTTTTTACAAAATCCCCTGGCACTTTAACAAACCAAGTTTTAACATTTAGCAATGATATGCTTGCTGATATTCATCCTTTTGGGAGTGGGTGAGAACTATTGTCATTAGAGACATTTAAGAAGTATTTCTGAATTCTAGGGATCCAACTCATAACTTCATGACTGCCATGCCATGCCAAGGATTTTTTCACCACCATTGTGTTACCATAATTATGTAAAATTGCACTGAACAGAGCATGTACAACATTTAATGGTTATACATTAAACTATAGTTTATGGTAAACCACAGAAGTGTGCTTGGAAATATGATTTTAAAATTTATCCTCAGGGATTCATCTAGCTGCTGAATCTCTAGGGTTTTTTTGTTGTTTTTTTTTTCATTTTTATAGGGACCCGGATTTGGATTCTGTCAATCAATGGCCAACACAAACCTAATTCCGGGGAAAAAATGATACTTCAGTTAATATTGTAGTGGTCAAAATAGGCATTTGGGAAATTGTAAGAGTCAAAGGGTCATCTCCCAGGTCAAATGGAACATCTGATTCTAAATAGAAAATAATTTTTTGGTCCCAGAAGTCATTCACATGTTTAACCCTTTCCTGTATAGATACACCTTTATTGCTAGGGCGAACAGTTTAGATCAGATCAGCCGGCACATCCGTGCCATCTGATCAGGATCTAAACTGTTCGCTTATTGATTCATTAGGTTATTTCTGACCAAAATGCGACCAGTGCAGATCCTGATCAGACGGCATGGATGTGCCGGCTGATCTGGATCTACACTGGTCGCACACGCGTAAAAATGCGTATATATCCAGGAAAGGGTTAAGTTAATATATTTGCTTTTCCACTAGCCTAACTGCATGGACAGTGTCAGCAAATCAGTGATAAAATAAGTAATTTTTCATTTTAACTTTATTCTGATTAATTTTAGAGGATCAAGTGTGAACAGTTTTTTTTTAAATTCTGTTGCCTATCACTGAATGCAGTTAATAACCCAACAATACTGCTTTGTGAGAGTATACATAAAAAGATGTGTTGCAATCATTTTCAGTGATTCCTATGATGGGTATCTTCTTAATATTTAAGTCAGTTATCTACAAATGCATAGAATCACATTAAAACCACCAGAATTTTATGAATACTATACCTCTTCAACAAACAGTGTAATGAGCCAGTGTCATAGGCAGGATTTCCATAATGGAGCTTGTTAAATGGGCAGTCTTATGGTATTTACATGATAATTTCTTACTTTAAGTCCTAAATTCTTTGGGAAAATTAATTATAAAATATTGCTGCCAACAAGAGGGTTGGTGCAACCCCACTGAACCCCCTCTGGATCTGCCCTTGAATGTGCCACATAAAAATCTAGACTTGATGCCAAATATGTTTAATTTAAAATATCAATACATTTTATATTCAAAACTGTATCCTACATCAACATATATTAAACAGAGACTGAACCATATTAAATAAGAAGAGTGGTCTAGGGGTAAAGTGTTTTACTCAAGATCCTGCGGGTTTAATGCTACCATCAATGAGATATGTCTGCAGTTTCCCCAATCCACATTGGGCGCAAGTATTGGTTTGCAACCCAGGAAGCAATCATCGAGCATAATCAACGTTAAAAAATAAGTTTAAACTAAACCATATTAAACTTTGGTAAAAATAATCTACATTTGATTTTAAGCATATGTTGAAAGTTTCAAGTCATTATTTAGAAAACTGTTAAAGAAGACACTTGACAGCTTCAACATAAAAATTTTATAATGGACTCAGCAATATAAAAATTATGTCATGATCACCTAGAATACATGTTTGAAGTTTCAAGTAAATGTCTTTAATACTGTAGAAGAAACCCCCTTTCTACAAATAATGAACTGGGCAAAATGAAAAATATTTTTAATGTCACCAACATGTTTACACTTGTTGTAGAACATAGGTTGAACCTTTATTTCCATGGGATTTGGCTGTTTTCCAATGGCCAAACAGTGTAGACCCATGTGTATCAAACACCTGAGTCAGTTAAAATGCAAAATGCACTTTAACTTAAATTCCACTGAAACCATTATTTACAACTATTGAATTACAGTACACATTGCATAGATTAACTCTGTAAGTGGAAAATATCTTCATCAACGATGCAAATTTCAGTTTTCATAACATCATTAGTACACAATGTTAATTAACCCCGACAGACTTAATAATTATCACTGATTGTTCAACCCTTCACTTCATGGGATAAAGCTGATATCCCATGAGCAAACAGTGTAGATCCAGATCATCTCACACAACTGTGCCATCTGAGCATGATCTACAATGTTCACTTTTCATTCATGAGATTATTTCTTACCAAGAAGCAAACAGTGTAGATCCTGGTCAGAATTGGCACATTTGATCTAGATCTACAATGTTTGCACATGTGATATGAAATTTACAAGGTTTTAGATTGTGATAAAATGGAATAAGAAGGAACATCTTAACAGATCCTGGCAAAAACATTAACCATTTCTTATGGGTGCTATAACTGTAAGTGCTGAGATCTGAGATAAGATCATTCCTAATCACTAAGATTTCTAAACTATTGAGAGAACAGGACACCATTGCTAGGGGGATGCTGTGTGGCCAGTGATTAATGTATTTGGCTGACAATCACAGGTTTCTTACTGCTCAGGGTATAAGTCCTCCTGAAGTCAGAATCTTTTGTTACAAGAGCTATCAGCTTTAGGTAATTCTTCCTTGGTCTATAATGCTGGAGGAATCTTGATTCTTCTTTAACCAGAATAACCTGGAATTCCACACCAAGATTTTCACTTGTAGGAGGCATGACAGATCCAATGTCATTAATCTTAGTATGGAAACCAAGCTCAGACCTCAGGTTGCGCACTGGGCTGAAGGTTATAAAGCTGAGTTTGGAAACCAGTCTCAAATCTCAAGCATCTGATTGGCTATAATGGCGACTGGTCGCCATTTCAGCCAATAAGATGCTTGAGATTTGAGACTGGTTTCCATGCTCAGTTTTATAACCTTGGGCACTGGTTAATTTTGAGATTTTACCAGTCAGATTGCTGAGATCTGAGACTAGTCTTCCATGCTAAGTTTTATATCTAAAAGCAATTAAATCAATGGGATGGCAATTCCTCATCAGCTTAGCTTAGGTGGGACTATACACTTTTGTACATCTTCCAAACAATTTGGAAAAAACTGTTGTTTTATCATTTAATCCCCTTTTTAGTGCTTAGCACAGATACATTTGTCACATTTATGACCAGTATAGACCCTAGTCATCCTGTATATTTGTAGAGTCTAATCAGTTTACACTAATCAATATTCAGTTAAAAATTTTCAGTAAAATGCTACTATGAACAATAATTATTTAATGTACTTGGTTTGGACTGATAATTCAATTTGTATTGAATTGCACCAGTTGTTTTCATTTGCATTTGCATTCTACTTATTAGAATGAGAAATGTGCAGAATGATTTAAAATTTAAGGCATTAGACGGAACATTTCAGTAACTTTTTGTTAGTTGTGTTGTGTACATTGATATTAATCATACTTGACACATTCTAGGATGTTATACTCATTGAAATAGTTTGATTCATATTTTATAATTGCACCTCTTTTCTCAATAATTAATAGCCTTCCTAAATGTATCTCAGGCTTTTTCTATTAATTATCTTAAAAGTTAAGGTCATTTTTCATTGAACTAAAGTCATAAGCCTGATTTCATAAAAAAATCAAATTTTTTCATGACCAATTCATTATACCCACATGTGTAAAATATATATTGAACAATTACCACCTACCTCCAAAAAATGTATCATTTTATTTTTAATTGTTTTTTATATGTTATGGTTACATTTCCTCCCATTTACCTATTTTAAATTTTAAGTGTAAATCCTGATCAGCTGGCACACCTGTGAATTTTCATTGTATACATTTTCTTTCCTTAAACCAACATTTTAAACAATCTGTAAACCATCAGATGTAGTTTTACTTAAATTAAAAAAAAATACTCTATTGTCCAAGAAAGCTTTAATTAAACCAAACTTTTTGTGCAAGTTGATATAATAATATTATAGCAAATAACTATAGGTGCCCTTTCCAATTGTTATTTCTTTATCTCTGCAGATACCTGATAAGTATCAGAATACACAGGTGCAGTATGGTCCTTATCAGTGCCCTGGTGTGTTTATTTGTCACAGCAAGTATCCAAACACTGGTAATTCACCTGAGTGGTGTCAACAGAATTTTGAAAATGTACTGACAGATTTAATTCACAAACTATTTTCTTTCTTTTAGAAGATTATGCTCATAAGACTTTAGTGTGAAATTCAATAAAAAAATCTACACTATAAGAAAAGGTAATTTAAACATTTTTATCACTGAGAATTTGTTGTTTAATGTACCAATTTCTATAACTGCTTAATATGTTTTATCTATTCAAACTGGGAAATAAATTTTATCAAGCAATAAACACATTTGTAAATCTGCTATTGCAATGTATTTCTCCCAACAATATAGAGTGTTTGAATGGGCTATTTTTAATGAAACAACAGTTACTGCCATTTTTTGAAGTCTAGATAATCATTACATTAATGCATCTTAGTTTTTTTAATTAAAATATGGCTCTATACAGGAATTTATGAATAAAGAATTCTGGAAATAAAGTGCCCAACTTAAATGTCCAAAACTATAAAGTGAATTGAACAAATCATTGCTGAGGAATTTAAGCATTAATGTCAATGGTAAATGTAACTGATAACTAGACAGTCACACAAGAAAAGTTTTACAAATCTCATATTGTTTTTTTTTCTATTTATGAGTAACTATTACTGGTCTATTGTATTTGTTATAAGTAGGGATAAAACAAGGATCGATTATAATCCAAAATCGATCGTTTCTAGGAGAGATTTTCGATAATTGAGTACGAAGTTTAATAATCAATCATTGGTTTGCTGTTCTTTAAGAGGATCACAAGGGAGATCACTGTATCAGAGCAAAAACAGTTTTGGATGTAATTATGACAGTGTTGTTTTGGTTTTAAATAAGCTTTTGATTATTCTCCCACTAAGTTATTCAAGAAAAAGACTCCTGTACCTGCAGCCTACACCCTATGCTCATATCAGATACGGTTACAAACTAGATGTTTTTTGTGAAAAACGCATGTCTCCCCCCTGCGCCGCCCCCCCCCCTGTGACCTTGACCTTTGACCTACTGATCCCATAATCAATAGGGTTCTTCTACTCAATAAGGGCTATTACCCTTTTTAGTTTGAATGCTCTGGGTCAAGCTGTACTCCAGTAATTGACCGGATATGGTTTTTACTCTTCGGGGCCCCTGTGACCTTGACCTTTGACCTACTGACCCCAAAATCAATAGGAGTCCTCTACTCAATAAGGACATCCATCGTATGAAGTTTGAATGGTCTGGGTAAAATAGAACTCCTATTATTGAGTGGAAACGGTTTTCACTCTTCGGGTCACTGTGACCTTGACCTTTGACCTACTGACCCCAAAATAAATAGGGTTCTTCTACTCAATAAGGGCTATCACCCTATGAAGTTTGGAGGCTCTGGGTCAAAGGGTACTCGAGTTATTGAGCGGAAACGGTTTTCACTCTTTGAGTCGTTGTGGCCTTGACCTTTGACCTACTGACCCCAAAATCAATAGGGTTCTTCTACTCAATAAGGGCTATCACCCTATGAAGTTTGAAGGCTCTGGGTCAAAGGGTACTCGAGTTATTGAGCGGAAACGAAGTGTGACAGACGGACTGACGGACAGACAGACAGAGCAAAAACAATATGTCTCCCCCAGAGGGGGGGAGACATAATAACAGTAGAAGTGTGGTTTCCGTAAGTGCTTATTCATACCAGAAAATACATCGATATCTTTTTATGATTATACAGTAGTTCTATACAGGGCCCTCTTTTTACGATTGGTAGGGACCGAATCTTGACCCTATTCCCCTCCCCAATTATTTTTTTTTCCTTATTTCTATAACAATATAATAATTACAAATTATGAGTATTTTTGTTGGTAGAATATTAATAAAGAATTCTTATAAATAAAATTCTTCATTAAATGTGTACACTGTACAATGTTATTGTAAATGCTTCTTTTATATAATCCACAATTGATGGAAAAGGGTTGTTCTATTATTTCTGATGATGATTTTTGAACATTTTAGAAACCCTAGTTATAAGACCTTTTGGGTTTCAATACTAGGGGCTATCTCATGACTGTCTACTTATCCATAACCAGTTATACTGTACTAGTGTGATTGGATCAAGATTGATGAAGATTCAGTAAAGGCTTTTCAAGTTAGTGGATAGTGCATAAATATGATCAAAATTCAGTAAACAAATGCCATAACTCCAAAGCCTCATTAGCAATTTGGCTGGCTATTGAACTTGCCCTGGAAATCATGGCCATAAATGACCAAGTTTGTTGAAGATTACACAAGTACTAAAGATTACGGTACTTAAGTTAAGGAGCAGACATCTTTGGCTCTCCTCTGTTCCTAACAGATGTTAAGGTATCGCACCTTTCAACATTGCTTTGCCATAGACAAAAAAGAAAAACATAAAAATCTCTCAAACCGCACAATGCAGAACTTCCATCAGACTTGGTACAAACCAATGTTATCAATATATGTTTAATTTACATATGCTATGAAAAGTTAGAACAGTAAAGAAAAATATTTAGACCCCAAAAAACTCTAAAAATTCTATTTGCAATTTATCACAAAAACAAAGCAACACTTAACATCAATCTAAATGTCTTGAAGAGTAATGAGTTACTGACAACGATACCTAAGGTCCTTTGGTCTAATAAATGTATACAATGTGAGTTATTTGTAAAAGTGTGTTTGACCTTCAATTTCCTGGTTGCAAAAATGGATGACATAATAATAAAAATGTTGATTTCTCTCTTCACAATTGAAAGTTGCTTTCCAAGGACCTATGATATTTCATCAGTATCATTTCACGAATGTTAACATTTAAATTGTTGTTTTGTGTTGCTTCCTTTTTGTGATAAATTGCAAATAAAATTCAGAGATTTGTTAGGTCTAACTATCTTTCTCAACTGTTCTAACTTTTCTTTACATATGAAAATTAATCATACACTTATAGCATTTATATGTGCAAAATTTGATGGTACTGCATTGTGCTGTTTGAGAGATTTTTATATTTTTCTTTTCTGTTTATGGCAAAGCAAAGGCGAAACGCGAAATACCTTAACATAATTAAATCATTTTTTTTCAGATGAGCACATAAACAGAACTTACTTATTTAATTTTGTACTGGTTTAATGAAAATAAGACAGACAGTTATTTTTCAGAACCAGCTTTGTTTTCAGTTTACTAAGATTTCACAATATAAAACCAACATGCTTCCATTTAGATGATATTTAATTGTGCATAGCAGAATACTGTTATCATAGTAAACATGTATAATATTAATATAAGTAGTTTTTTCTTTACTATAAAACTATGATTATTTTCCAGGTGTATCTGTGAATTCATCACACAAGCTAAAAGTTCTTAAATTTTTAACAGGCATTCACACCATGGGGCCTTCCTAGTAGCACAAATCTGGATGGGTTTCAGTCGGGTTGTATTCCCTTAACAGTTTAGACTGTGCATGCATGTATCTATTGTCAATTTTTTCCATTCAAATCTAACTCTGCTGCACGCACACTAGTCCCTGTGAGTAAGCCATCCTGGGTTGGGTATTGGTCTGATTGTAGAGTTTTTCATATCCTGTGACATTAGGTGTTTCGAATGCAGTGCCAAGTCCAGCTCCCCAACAGTAGCAGGTTCAGCAACCAATCTGTAATAGACAATTAAATAAACTAAATACTATGAAATTCAAATGAAAAATTTTGATAAAATGTGTAAGTCAGGTGACCTATGGTACATACAGTACTGAAAATTATGAAATTGACAATTTTTCCGATTCCGATCCGGTCCGCTTCCGATCCTAATGTCATCTATAACCGATCCGATTTCATTCCCATTGCGGTCCAATTCCAATTCGATTGCACTCCAATTTTTTCACTCCAGACAATGCGCTCCAAACGATCTTTACGCTCAAACCGATTCTTCCGATTCCGATCTTTTCGCTCCCCATTTTCGTTGGTCATTAACTATAACGCCGGACAATGCGCTCCAAACGATCTTTACGCTCAAACCGATTCTTCCGATTCCGATCTTTTCGCTCCCACTTTTCATTGGTCATTACTTATAACGCATCTCGCGCTGAATTTACATTTCTGTGACATTTTTCTTATTTGCAGTTTTGTTTAATTTTATTGTTTAAACATGGTGGTTACTAACAAAGTAAATTGATCATTTAGATCTAATTTAAAAATGACGCCTTTCTAAATTTTAAATCAGTTTAATGTTAGCGTTTATAACATTGCAGTTTTAAAATATTAGCGTAAATTACACCCGATTCATGCGAGATTCATGTTAATTTGAGATGAGGAACCCAGCTGGTTTGGCGCAAATCAAGTCAGTAAATGCCTTTGGTGCGTATGCATCAATAAGCAGTTAATAAAACTTTTTAGCCTAAATTTACGCTATAGGAAGTAGCATAACATGCAGAATATGCCGTTGAAGAGCTAAACAATCTTTCAGCATAAATGTACGCTGATTGAAGTTTTGAAAGACTTAAGGATTTAGGACCATCATTGACATATTTCATATCTTGACACTGGATGGTAGGAATTCAATGTACCTTTAAAGTGTTAAAGACATACAAAATATAAGATGATTCACCGAGAAATTTTTCAAGACATTTTTATTTAACGGGAGATAATAGGTGTTAACATTTACATTAAAGCCTATGGAAAATATCGATTTTTTGCTATTACTTTAAAAATATTTATTTTTTCAAGAAAGTCTCTTGGTAGAAAACTTAACAAACAGAGTTTGTGTACTATTTTAATAAGAAATCAGATATTTACCGTAGAAAAATGGAGAAATTAACATTTTTGTGTTTCCAAGGGAGATAACTCAAGACAACCGTGTCAACAAGGGCAGATAATCACAAAACATTATCACTCAACTGTTATTATCTGTAACTTGCCTATTGTCTTTTTTAAAGACATTTAATAACTAAATAACTTACATAATTATGGTTACTGTTTGGTTTTAATATGCTAATGATGGGTCTAAGACCTTAATAAGAATATTCGTTCCGTTTTGCGTTATTTATGCTGTAACATAGACGTAAAACTTGTGAAACATCGATAATAAACTTCTTTAAATGTGAATATCGTGTTTATTTCTTTCTTTTTCACCGCTGAAATCAAAAGGGAAAATAGTTTAATTCTCTTTTAGTTTCGGACAGCGTTTATAGTTTATATTTCATACTGGACTTAATAAATATTTATGTTCAAATATGTTTATAAGCATTAAATACATTTCAGTTGTGAATCTCCTTACTTAATAAAATAATGCTTTTAAGCCATAATGTAGCACGGGTGGATGTACATGTTCGTTATTTCTTCCCTTGTGTAAGAAAAAATATTACGTATTTTCGCTTTAAGGGGAATTTTTACAAAAAGGTTCGGAACTAAATTTCAATAATATCACGCGCGTGAATGACAAACACACCATTTAATATTATATGTTTTCAGTTTTATTTGCACAATTATCGTTAAATAAGTTTTTTATTACTAGTGTTTGATTGCAGAAAACTCAATTAAATTATTGTCAAAAAAATGCTTTGTTTCAAGTCGTGAAAAGAATCGGAAGAAGTGATTCGGATGGCTACTATATATAACTGAAAAATTATAAATGAAAGCGATCCGATCCGATCCGGTCAAAACGCTCCGGTCTTTCACTCCAAGCGATCCCAACGCTCAAAGTGATTCCGATCCGGTCAAAACTCTCCGGTCTTTTCACTCCAAGAGATCCAAACGTTCAAAGCAATTCCGATCCGGTCAAAATGCTCCGGTCTTTTCACTCCAAGCGATCCAAACGCTCAAAGCGATTCGCTTCGATTCCATTCCGTTTCCAATTTGATTGCGATTCCATTGCGCTCCTAACGGGATCGGTTTGCGGTCCGCTTCCGATCCGATTGTCAATTTCATGATTTTCAGTACATTTCAAAATTTGTCATTTGTTTGTGGATATTCCATGTCGCGGAAACTGAACATACTTTGATATTCTCCCTGTTTCATACGTGTATGTGATGTTAAAGCTACCTTAATTGCACAACATGTAATTAAATAATAAAAATAAATTGTATTACGATACTCACCGCTTTTGAATGTTCAATCAATCACATCAGAAATAATTATTTAATTCCGTAAATTGCTTTCTGTTGACAGCTATGACGTCATAATCGTCTAAAAGCCTGTTGTTACGTTCCAGACGGATATTTCAGCTCACAGTTGTTAAACCACCGATACCGACATAATTTCTTGCACTGATAAAAAAAAATTCAAAAATGCAAAACACAGATCCAAAAGCCTTTTTGACGAAGCTGAAGATGAACACTGACAAACATAAAATATAGGTATAATTATATATATTGTTGGAAAAATTTACATTATAACATATTTCTTCATTCTTCTTGACTGTGTGGGGAGACTGTTTTTTCTGTATGGGGCAATTCCTGATATGCATATTTCACCTTTTTGCAATCTTAAAACTACTTAAATAATACCAGTTATAAATGTCAAAACACCTTTTAATGATACGTGTCAGCTTTAACCATAAAAAAAAATAATAAAATGATTGAAATTCAATATAACTACCATTGATACCAATTCTGTTATAACACTATATAAATCACTGTAACTGATGTACGTACTTTTCCTTATTTAGGCAGTTTTTGAACAATAAAAAATAGCTACGCATCTGCAATGTTAAAAGTACATGTATGGTAAATAGCGGGCATGTTGAAGCTTCATTTTGACACCAACAAATCGATTTTTAACAACAAACTTAATGCACCAGTGTGATTATCACGCCGTATTGAAACCTTATGGATATACTATATTTTCCTTATTTTTACTTTTTTTTAACTTAATAAAAGAATAGCTTCGCATTTGCAATTTAAATTGCACTAATAATTAAAGGCGGCCATGTTTAAGCTTCAGTTAAACAACAACATATCGAAGTTTGGTACAAAACTGAATGTACTTGTGTGATTCTCGCGCGATATGTAAACCGTGCGAATATCACGGCGCGGGGAAATAACGTTATCACTCATCAACTATATATAGACCGTTTTTACACACATGTTTATTCCAGATATGTTTCAATCGTATTAACAAATGCGAGAAGATGATTGAAATCAAATATAGTTACCATTACTACTATTTCGTTTATAAAACTATAACTCCCTGTAACCGATGTTCGTATTTTCCTTATTAAGGCAGTTATTGAACAACAAAAATAGCTACGCACCTGCAATGTTAAAAGTGCATGTATGGTTGATAGCGGGCTTGTTAAAGCTTTATTTTGACACCAACAAATCGATGTTTAAAAACAAACTTAAGGCAACAGTGTGATTCTCATGCTGTATTAAAACCGTGTAAATATAATATATTTCCTTATTTTTGACTCAATAAAAGAATAGCTACGCACTTGCAATATAATGAGCACTTATAAAATAAAAAAGCGGACATGTTTAAGCATCAATTTAAAATCAACATATCGAATTTTGATACGAAACTGCATGCACTAGTGTGATTCTCACGGGGTATGTAAACCGTGTGAATATTACGGCCTAGAGAAATAAAGTTATTACTCATCATAAATAGGCTTATTCTACACACGTGTATGTTCCAGATATGTTTAAATCCTATTAAAAAATAATAAAAGGTGACTGAAATTCAATATAGTTATCATTGCTACCATTTCTGTAATAACACTTCAACTATCTGTAACCGACGTTCGTATTTTCCTTATTAAGACCGTTTTTTTTTTAACAAAATAGAAATAGCTTCGCACCTGCAATGTCAAAAGCGCATGCATGGATGATAGCAGGTTTGATGAAGCTTCATTTTGGCACCTACAAATAGATGTTTTACAACAAACTAAATGCAACAGTGTGATTCTCGAGCCGTATTAAACCGTGTGAAATAATATATTTCCTTATTTTTGGCAGTTTTTCAACTAAATAAAAGTAAGCTATGCACTTGCAATTTAATGAGCACTTATAAAATAAAAAAGCGGACATGTTTAAGCTTCAATTTGACATCAACATGTCGAATTTTGATACGAAACTGAATGCACTAGAATGATTCTCACGGGGTATAACCGTGTGAAAATTACGGCCCAGAGAAATAAAGTTATTAATCATCAAATGTATAGGCTTCTTCTACACACTTGTATTCTCGAGATATGTTTAAATCGTATTAAAAATCATAAGAAAAGATGATTGAAATTCATTATAGTTATCATTGCTTCCATTTCTGTAATAACACTTTAACTCGATGTAACTGACGTTCGTATTTTCCTTATTAAGGTCGTTTTTGAACCAATTAGAAATAGCTACGCACCTGCAATGTTAAAAGTGCATATATGGTTGATATCGGGCTTGTTAAAGTTTAATTTTGACACCAACAAATCGATGTTTAACAACAAACTAAATGCAACAGTGTGATTCTCACGCCGTATAAAAAAACGTGTGAAAATAACATATTTCCTTTTTTTGGCAGTTTTTCAAACAAACGAAAGAAAAGCTACGTTCTTGCAATATCATGAGCATTTATAAAATAAAAAGCGGACATGTTAAAGCTTCAATTTGACATCATTATATCGAAGTTTGATACGAATCTGCATGCACTAGTGTGATTCTCACGGGGTATGTAAACCGTGTGAATATTACGGCCTAGAGAAATATTTCTTACTCATCGAAAAGAATAGCTACGCACTTGCAATATAATGAGCACTTATAAAATAAAAAGCGGACATGTTTAAGCTTCAATTTGACATCAACATATCGAATTTTGATTCGAAACTGCATGCACTAGTGTGATTCTCACTGGGTATAACCGTGTGAAAATTACGGCCCAGAGAAATAAAGTTATTAATCATCAAATGTATAGGCTTCTTTTACACACTTGTATTCTCGAGATATGTTTAAATCCTATATATAATAATAAGAAATGATGCTTGTAATTCAATATAGTAAACATTGCTTCCATTTCTGTAATAACACTTTAACTATCTGTAACCGACGTTCGTATTTTCCTTATTAAGGTCGTTTTTGAACCAATTAGAAATAGCTACGCACCTGAAATGTTAAAAGTGCATATATGGTTGATAGCGGGCTTGTTAAAGCTTCATTTTGACACCAACAAATCGATGTTTAACAACAAACTAAATGCAACAGTGTGATTCTCACGCCGTATTAAAACCGTGTGAAAAAATATATTTCCTTATTTTTGGCAGTTTTTCAACTAAATAAATTAACTACGCACTTGTAATATAATGAGCACTTATAAAATAAAAAGCGGACATGTTTAAGCTGCAATTTGACTTCAACATATCGAAGTTTGATACGAAACTGAATGCACTAGTCTGATTCTCACGCGGTATGTAAACCGTGTAAATAGTACGGCCCAGAGAAATAAAGTTATTAATCATCAAATATAGGCCTCTTCTACACACTTGTATTCTCGAGATATGTTTAAATCCTATTCAAAATAAGAAAAGATGATTTGAATTTAATATAGTTACCACTGCTACCATTTCTGTTATAACACTATATCTCACTGTAACAGCATTACATATTTTCCTAATATATACAGGTTTTTAACAATATAAAAATAGCTACGCACCTGCAATATTTAAAGTACATGTGTGGTTGATAGCGCCATGTTACAGCTTCATTTTGACACCAACAAATCGATGTTTAACTACAAACCTTATGCCCTAGTGTGATTCTCACGCCGCATATAAACCGTGTGAAAATAATATATTTTTCTTATTTTTATCTGTTTTTCAACTGAATAAAAGAATAGCTACGCACTAGCAATATCAATGGCATTTATACCATTAAAAGCGGACATGTTTAAGCTTTAATTTGACACCAATGTATTGAATTTTGATACAAAACTGAATGCACAAGTGTGATTCTCACGCAGTATATCAACCGTGTGAATATTACGGCACCCGCGTAATAATCACACGCGTGGTAATATTACCACGCGTGTGAAAATTACGCGACACCGGCACGGACTTTTCGGGCACCGGTATTGTCATACAATATGGCGGACTGTTTACATCTGAAAGGTATGTGTATAGATTTTACTTCACTGAATAGATCACATACCATTTCCTAAGTTGTCAATTCATTGCATCATTTATGAAATCATATTTGTAACAAATGCACATGCTTTTGATACTAGAAAAGCTTCGATTGTTTCAAAATTCGAGTCTAATTTGGCGGTTTGACAGAATGCAAATTTGAACCGAGAGACGTGATTTGTTTTGGGCAAAACTTTTTATAGAACAACTGATCCGCAAAAACTTCAACTGTGATCACTTCTTATTGTATTTTTCTTCAAAATCCATCAGTCCCAATCCCTTTAAATTGTTAGGATACTGTAAACTGGCTTACTTTCTGTTTTGACCACACACCGGTATGGTCAGCACGCACCGGTTCAAGAATTCCGTCAAATTGTACAGATTGTTGATAAAAAGGCACCGGTTCAGTCACATTTTACATTTTGTATACGGTTCAGTCTCCATTATTTCTACCTAAAAGATACCTATGGTGGTACTACATTTTTAAATATAAATGTTTATTTTCTGAAACACAACAGCAAAATTTAAGAAAGAGGTATTTTAAGGGTTGACTATTATCGATCATTTAAGTTTATCTCGGATATGGTAGGTTATCATTCTACACGAATTAAACATATAATTTCAGAGGATTTCATATGATGACCTCTTCTGCAAAGTGCTTAAGTGTCAATAAAATTAAATTCAATTAACATCTTAATGATTATAAAACAAAATGTTTACTTTTATTATTTTATATCGTGATAGTTTTTTTCCAGAGACAGCAACTTTGATATAGAAACAGATCAAGAAGAAAGTGGAAAAGAAAGCTACTAAAGATTACCAAACCAGAAGATCCAGTGAGAAGACAGACAACAGAGAGAAAATCCCATAAATCATGAAGATGTATGCTGCGTGGCAGAATATAAATTGATACATTGTAAAAAAGTTGTGTGTGTACATGTAGCTCACACCGGATTATATTTTCAATCAAGGAGGACAGTTTGATTTTTTTCTCGAATAAACATTAATTCTTTCTACTTCACAAAACATTGCTGTACAGTGTTAATTGCGTCCTGCGTCAGAAGATATTATCATCGGAAGATATTTTGAACATAATAAACAACTGATAAACGTCTGATTAATGTTTTAAGGTTCTTATATTAATATGACGTCAAAATGAACACTTTTTTATTAAAATTTCTTATTATTACTTCTCTTATGTACTATGTAATATGTTGCTTTGCATTTTTAGGAAATAAACACCAATTAAAGTCAGTGTATTTTTGTCCCTTGTATAGTTAAAAGTTTCACATGTGTGGTGTTTGGTGACTTCACAAAGACCTCTTTCCTCGGTTTAACTGTATGATATATTTTATCAGTTACACAGACATTTGGTCCCAATCGGTCATTATATTTTAAATTTACTCGCTGTTTTGATCGGTTTTCATGTCTGATCTTATTTCTGGTTTTCTGTGTAAACGGCCATCGGTGATGGTCAAGATTTTAATTGCTTAAACAAACATTTCATCTGATGCTGGTAGGTGATATCTGTTGTAGACAGGTTGGCAATATGTTGTGTTTTTTTTTTTATAAAAAATTACCTTTCCACAATAGCAGTTGATTGATGGAAAACAGGTGACCGATTGGTGATATTCATGTTTAATACTTTGTCATCGGTCCACTCAATAATTTATCTAAAAACTATCGATCAATCAACGATGGCTCTGTGTAACTGGGAGGTCATCTAGACCGGTAATTAGTTGAACACTTATCTTTCTTAGATACACCGCCAGCATTATTTGAAAAGGTAAAAGAGCCGGTCGGAGTAACGATTTCTTGACGGAGGAATGGACAGACGGACTAGGCGATCCCTCCATACTCTCCAGTTCTTGCAACGGCCGAAATAAAAATGAAACATATTTGAATTCTTAAGTTTAATTAATTTAATAGTTTGCTAGTATTTTTAGAGCATTTTCGCAGTATAAAAGTACTACTAAATACAGTTTAGCTATACATTCATCTTCCTGTTTGGTGATGTTTCTCATAATACTTATCATCTTGATCAGTTTTCTGTATGGAAGTTGTGATCTCTGGAAAATAAAGAAACAAGACTTTTAAGTAAATATATTTTAAGTTATATTTTTATGAACTAAATTTTTAAAATGTTAACTCGGACAAATGCAAATACATCGTTGAAATTAAAATACTATTCCGTCACTTTAATATATTAGCAATATTAAATAAGAATACGAACTTTGTGTATATATATTGGGGAGATCTCTGAAATCGTCGTCGTGCGTCTCAATTGTGCACGTCATGACGTTGAGCACGGTGTCGTAGGAATGACACTGATGAACTTTGCATAAGACGTCTTCGTATGAAATCCTCTGAAATTATATGTTTAATTCGTGTAGAATGATAACCTACCATATCCGAGATAAACTTAAATGTTCGATAATAGTCAACCCTTAAAATACCTCTTTCTTAAATTTTGCTGTTGTGTTTCAGAAAATAAACATTTATATTTAAAAATGTAGTACCACCATAGGTATCTTTTAGGTAGAAATAATGGAGACTGAACCGTATACAAAATGTAAAATGTGACTGAACCGGTGCCTTTTTATCAACAATCTGTACAATTTGACGGAATTCTTGAACCGGTGCGTGCTGACCGTACCGGTGTGTGGTCAAAACAGAAAGTAAGCCAGTTTACAGTATCCTAACAATTTAAAGGGATTGGGACTGATGGATTTTGAAGAAAAATACAATAAGAAGTGATCACAGTTGAAGTTTTTGCGGATCCGTTGTTCTATAAAAAGTTTTGCCCAAAACAAATCACGTCTCTCGGTTCAAATTTGCATTCTGTCAAACCGCCAAATTAGACTCGAATTTTGAAACAATCAAAGCTTTTCTAGTATCAAAAGCATGTGCATTTGTTACATATATGATTTCATAAATGTTGCAATGAATTGACAACTTAGGAAATGGTATGTGATCTATTCAGTGAAGTAAAATCTATACACATACCTTTAAGATGTAAACAGTCCGCCATATTGTATGACAATACCGGTGCCCGAAAAGTCCGTGCCGGTGCTCGATCACGACAGTGATTAGGTGTCATTAAATTCTAACTGGTGGTTCAGATATTAAAATGGCAATAATTATTGAAACAGTAAGAGCAGATTGCATGAACATCTCCTGTAAGTTAAACTTCCAATAAAGTGTCTGTGAATTCCATCTGCTGGTTGGTGAGGAATATTTCATACAATTATGGTATTATGGTATATAGAAAACAACTAGGCCAGTAACTGTGAAAAACCATTGAAACAGAATGTGCTAAAAATATGCACATCTGCTCTTGTTAGTAAAGCGTACCATAAAGTGTCATTGAATTCTATCAAGTGTTTGCTGAGAAATGGGCCAATAACTTACTAAAGAAAAATTGAAAGGTCAATGAATGTATCTTAATGAAAAATCATCGAAACGGAATGTGTTGGTAAAAGTGCATCTCACTTTGTTAGAGAAGATTCCCAAAGAGTTTCGTCAAATTCAAGCCAGAAGTTGCTGAGAAACCATTTATAAGAAAGCAGGACAGATGGATGGACAAATTAGCCACTAGATGCTCTGTGAAATTTTTCAAGAAGCACAAAAATGGCCACCAGATGGCAAGGGCTTGTTTTCCTGTATGTCTTTAGAAAATGACTTTTATCAACCTCCCCGCTAAATCAACTGTTAAATTAACTGTGCTATAAATTAAGTTAATACCTGACACAGTACTGTTTCTTTTGACAATTTGGTGTGGCTAATAACTTAAACTGTAGTATTACCAACAACTTGAATTACATTTTTTATCTTGTACATGTATTATAAAGCACAGGCCAAATTTTCAACTTCTTTCAGGCAGGAAATATGTTATGTTCCATAGAACACCAATTTCTAATTTTCATTAGGATAATTCACAACAAGATTTGAGTAGTATACATTTTTAATTTGATATTAAATTATACAGTCATATAAAAATCCTAGCACAAAAATAACAAAAACAAAAGTTCACATAAAAATGATCAAAATACAAAGATTTCAGGATGCAAAAATTCATTGCATTCATACTGTGTTTATAATGTTAATAAATTTAGAATTTCAGTACCTAACTGAATTTGTTAGTAGAATTACAGATGTAAATTTGAATACAACGCCTGCATTCCATTGATTGGTATATATAAAACATTATGACACTCAAAGCAATTATTACAGCATTTCAGAAAAAAGACCTTTTTAAAAGTTTTACTCTTTTATAATATATTATGCATGATTATTTTGTTAAAAACTGAGAACTTTATATTGTAAACCTGACAGAAACTGAGAGACTACATGTCTACCCATTAAAATGTTCAACTACAAATGGACAACAAGCTAAGTAAATGGACTCCAAAAATTCACATTAGTACAAAGCCTCTTCAATGGTATTATTGTGTTTTATATGCTCGATATACTGTATAATAGTTATGGTTTCCTACTTAGAATGTTCGTTTGAAACATAAATAAAAAGTAGTTTTCAGTACAATGCTCTAACTCTAGAAAATTGTTCACCCTTACATCTAAACTATGCTCTATCAAGTGTTTATATTAATAACACATCATAAATTACTGTGCTAAAACAAAATGTTAATCACAACAGTGATACATGTACAAAAAAGTTAGAGTATATTTAGATAGAAACACATAGTGTTTATGATTTTACTAAGAATAATAAAAATGGAAACAACCAAAGGATATATAAAGAATATGCATTGGTTCATTAATTACAATATTAACTGAGTCTAGTTATCACTGCATAAGGAAAAAATCGTTTGCAAAAGTTGCAAATTATGCAATTATAAATGTCATAATTAGTAAGAATATGTTCTGAAAATATGCCATGCTATACAGTTATTGCAAATGTTTAAATGAAAAAATACAAATCCATTTCAGTATGATATACTCTAGATGTGCATTTTAGGCTATGCAAATGTGAATTTGTCCAATATATTAATCACTTTATCATGTTTATTTATAAGAAGATTTTCATAATGGTTTAGGTAAATTTATTTAAATCTCGAAAAATTGCCACATGATTTACAGATTTAGTCATGCATATTCTTGATTCATCCTTTAATTCAGGCATGAATAATTATATCACAGTTGAGTCTGTCAATATATATTTCTGGCCAATATTTTGGTAAATGTAGTAAACTAGTCATTAGAAAAAAAAGTATTAAAGTTGTCTTTTTAGTTGTCAAATTTGTGCTACATGTGTATATAACTTTGATGGCCTTTCTAAAACAATTTTTCCATCACCTCAGTTGTTCATGTTGTTTAAGCATCTCATTCCTAATCACAGGTTCCTGTCATACTAGAGCACATTAAATGATGCAAGTCTGACATACATTTTAATCCATTCTCTGACTTTTAAAGCGAATGAAAATATAGTTTTAATTTGTTTACACGATTGTATAAACTGAATCAACTTTTAGAGCTGTAGTGTGCCACGTCCGTCCCCCTCTGAATCCACCTGTAAATCTAAGTCTATTTTAATAGAATCTATGTGACTTTTGCAAGTTCATAAGCATGACAGTGTATGGATCGATTTTCCTTACATGAGAATGGGGAAATGCTGTGTTTTCCTCTGATTTATCCCTTTACTCCATATATACGCCTTTCTGGCTGGTGCCAACAGTGTAGATCCAGTCAGCTGTCACATCTGTGCCATCTGATCAGGATCTGCACTGTTTGCCTTTATTTATTAAGGTTATTTCTGACATAAAAGCAAACAGTGCAGATCCTGGGTCTTCACTGTTTGCCCACACCATAAACATGTATATTTGGAGGAAAGGGTTATATCAAACTGAGATCTTTTTTTCAAATTTCAATAAATACCACATCCATATTCATCAAAAGATGTACATATGTTTAGTTATGCCCAAATAAACAATCATTTATCCACACCCATAAATGGGATTCATAGGAGTCAGGGCAGGACATTAAACATCGTAATCATCAATAAACAATCTTTGTAAAAATATCATTTCAGTGACCAAAATATAACAGCTCTACAAATGTACTCTTTTAATCTTTATCCCTTAAAGCATGTTCAGAGTACGAATGTACCAGAGTACACATATATGTTTAAACTTTGTCTTAATATCCATTATTTATTCTCTAGGCATTTGTGCTTTTATTGTATGTACATGTATTTTCATCTCTCTATTGCATTGATTGTCACAAAGTGATAATTTGTTTTAATTCACTGTGCACAAAGCGGGGTCAACAGACTAAGCTGTTGAATGGCAAATGATAACTTGGGCATAGTGACACCAGCTACGTCACTCCACGGCACGTGATCAGGTCTACAGGACTAGTACAATCACAGAACACACTATAATCTATAAATAGCACCTAATGTATAATTGTCATCATCTCTGATTAATATAATTGGCAAGCATCAACAAGGCTAGGCTACCACACATGTAGAATCCTCCTGACAGGCTGTCCCACAGCGTCCCAGTCTGGCCTATGCTTCCAAAGACAAGAAAAAATCATATTTAGGCATAAAGTAACATGTTGAGAATAATCTAATCAAAAAAGAGTTCTATGCATTTTTAATTTATGAAATAGATCAAAAGGGAACTTTGAAAGCGGACGAACACGACAAATATGACTAGATGGGTGTTCAGTTGAACACTTGTGTCGCCCTGTGGTGCTGTCGGAATAAAGTACAAAAAGGGGCATAACTCCATCAAATGTGACCTTGACCTTAAGAATATAGTATCGTCATGAGCATATTGTCATAGGGAATATAATTTAAAAGTTTGATGAAGAAATATTAAAAAATGGCAAAGTTATAGCCAACGTTTTGTTTTCATATAAAGGGGAATAACTCCATCAAATATGACCTTGACCTAAAGAATGTGGTATTATCAGGAGCTTGTTGTGAAAAGGAATATAATTTGAAAGTTTGATGAAGAAATATTAAAAAATGGCAAAGTTATAGCCAATGTTAAGTTTTCGTAAAAAGGGAAATAACTCCATCAAATATGACCTTGACCTAAAGAATGTGGTATCACATGAGCGTGTTGCCATAAGGAATATAATTTGAAAGTTTGATGAAGAAATATTAAGAAATGGCAAAGTTAAAGCCAATGTTAAGTTTTCATAAAAAGGGAAATAACTCCATCAAATGTGACCTTGACCTAAAGAATGTGGTATCATCCGAGCGTGTTGACATAAGGAATATAATTTGAAAATTTCATGAAGAAATATTAAGAAAGGGCAAAGTTATTGCCAACGGTAAGTATTCATGTCTAAATATAAGTACAAAAGGGGCATAACTCCATCAAATGTGACCTTGGCCTTGAGAATGTGGTATCATCACGAGCTTGCTGTCATAAGGAATATAATTTGAAAGTTTGATGAAGAAATATTAAGAAATGGCAAAGTTATTGCCAACGTTAAGTTTTCGTGTCTAAATGTAAGTACAAAAAGAGGCATAACTCCATCAAATATGACCTTGACCTTGGGAAATTGGTATCATCTCGAGCGTGTTGTCATAAGCAATATAATTTGCAAGTTTGATGAAGGAATTTTTAGAAATGGCCAAGTTATAGCCAACGTTAAGTTTTCGTGACGGACGGACCAACGGAAGGACAAAGCGGTCGCTATGTACACAAAAATATTGTAGGTTTGGTTTGATTGGGCCTGTTCATGGGCAGTAATGGAAATGCATATTACTGCCCACGCCACCTAGCCCTGGGTTGAGCGCAACTCATTATTTACACCAAGAAACAGTACAATTTTGATCTATCCTAAATGATGGTATGCATATGAGGAATACTGTCGTATTTCGAATAAAGGCTCAACATCTACAAATAAAAAGGTTTTGGAATATATTTTCCAGAATGGTAACTGGTTTTGTTCATACTTATTTGCACATATTTATCTTAGATTTAACCTTTAATTACATGTAACTTAAGAATACACAAAACACATGGCTGAATGTTGATTTCGGATGTTAAAAAACAATATCTTTTCCTGTCATATATACATGGAAGGGGAATAACTCCATCAAGTGTGACCTTGACCTAAAGAATGTGGTATTATCAGGAGCTTGTTGTGAAAACACTTTACTCCATATATGGGTTTTATCACGTGCAAACAGTGTGAATCCAGATCAGACAGCACGGAAATGATCAAACTATCAAACCCAGGGCTGAACATGTCACTTTAATTTGACAATGTTTTTACTCACCTTTTTGTTCCGCTGAAGGTGCCCAGTGCATGGACCTTTTAACAGCTTCTTTCCATCTCTTAAACCTCTCATCCCTCTCTGTCTCTGTGATTGATGTAGTGAACACGTCTGTTGTGACTGTCGAGTCCACCGTATCCATGTTCCATACACCTATAGCATGACCAGCAGCCATAGCAGCACCCAGAGCTGTTGTCTCTGGCATTGATGGTCTCACTAAAAATGTATTCAACACATCATTTTTAATAAAATTGTCAACAAAATTTTCCCACTGGCATGATGCTCTTAAAGAACTTTATTCTGAAACAGGAGATGAAATCATTCTAACAATTAATGAAAGGCTGTTCTAAGCAACATAAAGGATTGACTGTTTAAAGTGAATACAAAGCCGTTTGGCCTTCATAATCTCTGAACCCAAAAAATTTCCATAAGCAAAAATGATTCCAAACATATTTGATTTAATCCTCAACTATCACACATGGGCTGTTTAAAAAAATGGCTGGAAAAGTGAAAAAATAGTGAAAAATTGAAGTACATAAAAATTCCAAATTTGTTATTCTGTATTTTTTGCCTATTGAAACTGAGTACAGAACTGAAAAGATTTTTGAAATTGGTCAACTGGTTGCTGAGATATTGTCATTTGAAAAATGGCAAGTGAAGTGAAAAAAATGTAAAGAATTTAAGTTCATAAAAAGTCCAAACTGGTTGGTACATATGTTTGTACAGTCTTTACAGTGATCAAAATCAATCAAGTTATACTCATATGTGGCAGAATAAAAATTTTATGGAGCTTTATTGACCTATATTAAAAAAATCAAAGATTTTTAATTTATGTGCTTAAAATACAAGTATTACTGTTTCTTATTATTTAAATGTGTATTTCTGCTAAAATACATGTTGAAGCATCAAATATAAGTGCTTTAGAACTTGTGGTAAGGCATAAAGATACAAAATTCATATTGTTAAGAAAGTGTGTCACACTCCTGACAACCACATAAGTGCAGTGTACTCAAAAATGTTTCACTAAGGCCATTCCTTTTTGTCACAATTTAACAGAACATGACATAGACTTCTAGGAAAAAACATGCTCTTGTTTTCATGCAAAGGATATGTTGACAGAATATTGCGATATGTGCATAATGTCACACTCCTGACAAATTTAGCTGACATTTTCTGAAGGGAGCTGCAGACAAATATAATTTCAATAGAGGTGATAATATTATAATTATTGCATCTAGAAACATAAAACTTAATGATACACAAAACATTTCTTATGTACTATTAATCTTTAAAGTCCTATAACTTTATAAAGCAAAGATGTATTGATTTTCTTGAGGTATTTTCTAATCTACCACACTGGACTTAATAGCATAAATTTTGATTACTTTAAGTATAATATGCTTAATTTTATCATTATTTGATACCTAATAAATGCACATTTTACTAAAACAACTTTAAAACTTGTCTTTACTCAAGCTTTTTGTAAAATAATGGTCTGAACAAATGTGATTTTTAAAAGTGTCACACTTTTTTGTCACACTCCTGACATTGCCCATTATTTTAGAATATTTTTTTAACAGATGGTGCTATTTTGATGAAACTTCACAAATCTTTAAAGGGCATGACGAGACACCTCTGCAAAGTAGAAAAATGGAAGTAACTGTTTGTTGTACATTTTTATAACAGGAAAACCCAAACCAGCCTTATTTTTGAAACAGCCCACGTATCACAAATATACGGCAAAAAGTCATTGTTTGAACATAATCAAATACCAACATTCTCAGTTCTCAAGAATGAATTACATCACAGTTATTAGGCTAAGCACTATTGATCGTCAAATTTGACACAAAATGCTATTGACTGCTCTTTGTGATAAACAATCAAGTTAGTTTATGAATGTCAGGACACAAAAATGTTATTGATACAACAGAAATTAGCAACATAACTACAGTTGCAGTTAAGCAGTTATTTGTAATTAGATTCTTCAGGATTTCATAACACTAATAAAGAAATATTAAGGTAAGCAGTACTAAAACTGTAATTAAACTGTGAGAATTTATAACAAAGCAAAATTATTAATTTTAGGCTCTGTTCAAATTTTATTTCCACAAATCACAATTATTGTAAAGAATGACTATGAGGGATGAATAGCTGCTTAAAACAAGACCACTCTGTCATGACTACAGCAGATATACTGACCAAATCTATTCCCATTAGATCAGCCAGGGCACTCTGTCATGACTACAGCAGATAAACTTACCAACATCTATTCCCATTAGATCAGCCTGGGCACTCTGTCATGACTACAGCAGATAAACTTACCAACATCTATTCTCATTAGATCAGCCAGGGCACTCTGCCATGACTACAGCAGATAAACTTACCAACATCTATTCCCATTAGATCAGCCTGGGCACTCTGTCATGACTACAGCAGATAAACTTACCGACATCTATTCCCATTAGGTCAGCCAGGGCACTCTGTCATGACTACAGCAGATATACTTACCGACATCTATTCCCATTAGGTCAGCCAGAGCATTCTGCCATGACTACAGCAGATAAACTTACCAACATCTATTCCCATTAGATCAGCCAGGGCACTCTGGCATGACTACAGTAGATAAACTTACCAACATCTATTCCCATTAGGTCAGCCAGGGCACTCTGTCATGACTACAGCAGATAAACTTACCAACATCTATTCCCATTAGGTCAGCCAGGGCACTCTGTCAAGACTACAGCAGATAAACTTACCAACATCTATTCCCATTAGATCAGCCAGGGCACTCTGTTATGACTACAGCAGATAAACTTACCAACATCTATTCCCATTAGATCAGCCAGGGCACTCTGTCATGACTACAGCAGATAAACTTACCAACATCTATTCCCATTAGGTCAGCCAGGGCACTCTGTCATGACTACAGCAGATAAACTTACCAACATCTATTCCCATTAGGTCAGCCTGCAGCTGCATGAGAAGGTCATTTGCTGTCATCCCACCATCCACCTGGATTGACTTCAGAGGAATACCACTGTCCTCATTCATAGCATCCAGCACCTGACAACAGTGCAATATGTATCTCACTTGGGGTTTTATTCAAATTTTATCAAAAATTAGGCAAACATGTGTATAAAGTGTACCCAGCTCTTTGTCATAAAGACTGATAACATTATATATCTGATTAAGCAAAATGATGCTTCAAATATAACATCATCACAAAACGTAATGTCAATTTCCCAGTATCATATTTACAAGTGTTGCTGCTAATTTGGCTATAAAAGATAAAGAAGAACCACTAACTTCTATGGTCTGGAAACAGACGGCTTCCAGTGCTGCCCGAGCTATATGTTCTTTTGTAGTGAACTGTGACAATCCACAGATTATACTGAAAAAATATTTAAATTGACCATGCATAAAGTATTCCAATAAAGAAGATAAGAAACCCAGCTATAAGGACAATAAACATAAACATGTGATTAATATGTTATGCTAAGCAAATAAATTCCTTAATTAAAGATAGAAGGAATTCAATATCATAAACATGTATATGCTGTAAAATTGGACTTAAAGATAACTGCATTACCTCCAAAAAATGTTAAATCTATAAGAAATCAACTGGTAACAAATATTGACCTACCCTCGGGCATCATTTTGCCAGTAAGGACAGAAGAGCCCAGAGAAAGCAGGAACAAAGTAACAACCATATGTGCTGTCAACTTTCTTTGCCAAAACCTCTGTAAAAACATAAATTTCCTTTAATCTATTAGATTTCATTTTTACAAGTTGCTTGCAATGTCTTAACACAGGGTAGCTATACACCATGTTTGGTGATGATAGCTCAAACCCGAGTACAATTATTGATCAGACAAGGATTTTCTATTTAAGTAGCAGTAGCCTTACCCTTGCATCCAGTAACCCAAATAAATTAAAAGAAACACAGCACAAATTACCAACAAATTTACTTGCGAGATTTTAATTTAGGCTTCTATAAACCAAGTTTGGTAAATATGGCTCAGACCATTCTCAAGTTACTGTCCAGACAAAAACTAGACTAACATATTTATAGATGAGAGCACATCTACCTATAGGGTCGCCTTCCTTATGATGGGAGGACACATAAACTGAAGAGATATGCTCAATGACCTGGGTTTGCTCCCGGATAGAGTCAATATCATTTTAAGCTGATTGTCATTTATTCATTTTGCAATATGGTTTGTATTTCTTACCCAGGATCCCAAAAACAATAGGAGTCATCAACTTAAGATCAATCACATGATAGATGGACTAAAAGACAGGGCCAGTAAAATAACTCACCCACGTGGTCAGGAGTTGAGGCAGGGTGATATAACAAGGACTTTATTATATTATTCTGGTCAATAAAACAGCTGGACAATAATGTATTAAGTGTCACCTATTTCCTCTGAGGTCTTGATGATGCCAAGGTTGTCTCTCAGCCACCTCACACAGGCTCCAGCAATTGCAATGGCTCCCTGTTACAACAAATAAAAAAGTGTTGAGACTCATCTCTTAACTAACCAATCACATGCTTGAGTGTCAATACTGTTCCTTAACTGACCAAAACATCTTACATAAATCACTTCAAAAAGCTTACTGACTTTTATCACCCAGTGACAAACGATCCAACCTTATCATGCATTAAACGTAAGAATTATACAACATGCCAAAAGTTAACAGTCGTTGACTCGTCCATTTTACTGTGGGTTGTGAAAAATCGTGGAAGAATCTAATTTCTGCGAGGACTCAAATTGTTACCCTTTAGATAAGTAATCTAATACTACCCTTTAGATAAGTAATCTAATATTACCCTTTAGGTAAGTAATCTAATACTACCATTTAGATAAGTAATCTAATACATGTACTACCCTTTAGATAAGTAATCTATTACTACCCTTAAGATAAGTAATCTAATAATACCCTTAAGATAAGTAATCTAATACTCCCCTTAAGATAAATAATATAATACTACCCTTTAGATAAGTAATCTAATACTCCCCTTTAGATAAGTAATCCAATATTACCATTTAGATAAGTAATCTAATACTACCCTTTAGATAAGTAATCTAATACTACCCTTAAGATAAGTACCTCTAATGCATAGATGGCAGGTTTGTTAGGTCCAAGTTTATATCCTACTGTTGTCAGCAAACCATGGTTGGATTGTACCAGCTGAACAATACAAAAAAAAAACAACATTTTAATGTTGAAAGTTTATACACTCATGGGCTTTAAAACAGCATTACATGCTGGGCTGAGAATTTATACAATTGCCCAAAGACAAAACATATGCAGTGAACATTAAACTATGTGAAATAAAATGAACACAAATAATTCCAGTAAACACTAAAATATTTAAACAATCTCACTGACATCGAAGCATATCCTTCTCCACTTCTCTAAGTAATACTTATTGACCTGCAATAAAACCTGTGCCAAATGCAACTAGGAATGAAGTATGTTGAATGGGAAAAAAACTGAAACAAACATTATAATTGTTCATTATTAACCCTCAACTTCATATATATGGGTTTTATAGTTTGTGTGACCAGGGTATATCCAGATCTGATTTAGCTGGCACAGCAGTTCTGTTTGATCTGGATATACACTGGTTGCCCATTAGTCTAAAATAACCTGTAATAAATTTTAAAGCAAACAGTGTAAATCCTGATCAGATGGTAGGGATGTGCCGCCTGAACTAGACCTAAACTATTTGCCCATAAATAACAGCCATAAACCATGGAGTAAAGGTAAAGGCTGGGAAATTTTCAATTTGAATACTTATGTCGAGCATTACTTGTCTTAGAATTTCAGTCCCTTGTTCACTTTCAAAATCTTTCACTTTCAGTTCAACAGTCAACATGACATGACCCGCAACATTGTTCATTCAGACCCTTGGTCTGACTTTAATGAGGTTATAAGTAAATATAAGAGGTATTTGCCAAACTGAATATGCATAAAACAGTTTTCATTCTGTCATTATGTGTATCATTTGTATGCCCTTATATAATGAAAATATCTTTATTATTTTAAGGAATTGTAGAATCAAAGCAAGGATTTTTAATCACTTTATTTAATTTTAAGCTAAAAGCCTGGTACCAGAATCAAGATAACACCATTCTCACATACCTCCATTCCAGTGTTCATTAGAAGGAAACAGCCAGTACCATATCTAAAACAAAGATACTAATTTAACCCTTTCCTTGATATATATGCATTTTTACGCATGTGCGACCAGTGTAGATCCAGATCAGCCAGCACATCCGTGCCGTCTGATCAGGATCTGCACTGGTCGCATTTTAGTCAGAAATAACCTTATGAATAAAAAAACAAACAGTTTAGATCCTGATCAGACGGCAAGGATGTGCCGGCTGATCTGGATCTAAACTGTTCGCCCTAGCAATAAAGATATATCTATACAGGAAAGGGTTAAAATATCAGCAATTTTAAAAGCAGCTAAATGGGTACAGTCAACTAGAATTTAATTGTTGAAACAAATAAATGAACTGTAAGGATTCATAGTACAGGACCCAAGATCACTAAAGCTCAGATTGGAGACCATTCTCAAATCTCAAGCATCCAGTTCGCTGAAATGGTGACCAGTCGCCATTTCAGCCAATCAGATGCTTGAGATTTGACACTGGTCTCCAGATTAAGTTTTATGATCTTGGGCCCCAAGAGTAATTCCTGAACTAGAACCTTCACAGATTTTTTTATGGTTTTCTTTACTTGGGCAACATATATGAAGGATTCAACTTATTTCTATACAGATAGTGTAACAGGAACTTTCAAATCAATGCATGATTACTTGGCCAAATCTGATGGAATAATGAACTTGTAAATTCAAATATCATTTATAATTTTATGCACTTGTTTATGGGCAAGATGAAAATTAATGATGTTTAAAATTTAGATCTTAATGTAAGAATTTTGTGTAAAAGAGATGTTACGTGTTTTTTGCTTGTCCTGGTTTGAAGCACAACTGACCAACTAATGCTGCTTGCTGATCCCCAAGTATCTGTAAAGAGAGGTAGCAAAGGTTTATAAAGTTGTAATGTGTATGATTAATCTTAAAGTTTGCTTTATAGGATACGATTTAAATCCCATATGTAACTAGTGTAGATCCAGATCAGCATGCATATCTTTGCAGTTTGATTTGGATCTACACTTCACTTCACTTTTAGAACCAAAAGATTATTTCTAACCAAGAACTGAACAATGCAATATTTAATTTTCATAAAAACTGTGGTCCAAAAGTTAGAAATAAGTTTAATATGCTATGACTGCCCCAAACAAAACCTCTTTCTTGAAAACTTGCATCCTACCCTGATATTAAATGATAATTTTTACCTAATAAATCCCTGAAGATATTTTCAGTACATAAATATGCTTTACTGCATATATGTGATCAGATTGAAATTACTTATTTCCATGGAATATCACAAACCACATCGTAGTTGATAAAGTAAATACACAAATATTGTAACCACATGTGCATCGGTTATTTTAAAGTTAATAAATTCATGATATAAACATTCATAAAATTAAGTAACTACTTTAAAGGAAAATGAAGTAGGAAATGTTCATGAAAACTAAACAATAACTGATAATAACACAAGGCTTACCCCTGATACTGGCAGTCCTTTCAAAGGACCATCTGTTATGTTCCCGTAGGTTTCTGCAGAACTTCGTATTTCTGGAAGCATGTCTTTGCTCACATCAAAAAATCTGGAAAACAGACAATATACTGGATAACAGACAATATACATGGAAAACAGGCAATATACTGGAATTAGGACATGTGGTATCATTTTATTTCACACAGGTTTAATTGTCGGATATTTCAGCAATTGTGTGAAAGTCAACCCCAGTGAAATTAAACCTATCAACAGTGTGTCTTGATAAAATATTACAACTGAGGAAACCTCCCCCTGCTAATCTGTCTTTAATTTTGTTTTTCTTTGTGTGAAAATTCATCCTTGCAGAATTAAATGATACTACGGTACACCAATATGTGCCATAACTCCTTAGTTTTAAATTCAAACAATATCAGCACAGTAGTGTAAAAATTGAATCAATAAGTCTATGTCAGTTTTTTAACCAAGACAATTGTGGCAATTATTTAAAATATAATTAATTTTTAAATTCATTGATTTTGTTATTGGACAACAAATGATAAGGAAAAAAAATTAATTTAAAATCGCAAAACATTTTATTTAACAAAAACAGGTAATTATCGCTTATTAGATCTGCTGGGTTAGAAAAACCTAAACTTGTGTACAGTAAAGCTAACAACAAATTGTAACATACTGGCAGAGTTTGTCGTCCCACTTGAGCTCTTGTAGGTTCATTAACATGGTTCTACTAGCATTGGTCACATCCGTAATATGTTGGCCCCCTTCTTTTCCTCCAGTCAAATTCTGTAGAATCAAAGAGACATTTGTTTTGTATAATACTGAAAGAAATTCTACACAATCCCATCGGTAAATTAATGTATGATTAGCGACTTTGACTAAGCATATAACTTTTATACCATTCTTTACCATTCCAGGTCACTTTTTTGTTGATTAGGATTTATATATAGTTCAAACAGATGTTAAGTAGAAATTACTTAATTTCAACAGTGTTCATTACTTTGTTTAGACCTGTCAGGTGTTTTACATGGATTACATGCTCTCTGATCTAGCTCTACACTGTTTTCTTTTTCGTCCAAAATAACCTCTATAAGGTGAACACTGTAGATCCTGATCAGATGGCACAGATGTGCAGGTACATGTAGATCTAAGTCTACACTGTTAAACAATGTAAAAAAAGGAATATCTATGGAGTAATGGGTTAAACTCCAAAAGTACTTAGTTCAGCGTTATTGTTGTATACTAATGTGAACATGCATACACTCTGTATTTTATCTATGACCACTGTAGACCCAGAGAAGCCTGATCAGTCTACAATGTCAGCTGATAAATTCTGAAAAAGCCTTTCTATTTTAAAATAACCCTTTGAACAATTAAATTAGTAATTAAATTTAATAAAAATGAGTCAACAGAAAAGTGAGTCCATTATATAAATTCTGTGGATGAAGAGTTAAGCCTTTACTTCATGGATAGACCTTTAAGGTAGTTCGCGCCCATGGCCGAAAAACGACGTCAAAAAATGAAAATTAAAATAGACACTTGAAACTTTGCAATAACATCGTAAAAATCATTTTCCTGTTGCCTGGTTACCGAATTTTGGGAATGACGTCGCGCCCTTTCGAATCAGACGCGCCACCTGGCGGTAGCTGTCTTTAAACACAAGCGTTCCACTGTAACGTGAATAACTTTGCAAACAATGGCATTAAATCTTTTGCAAAAAGTGTTTCCTATAGAGAAACTAATTGTATATGTTTTCGTTATAAAATTCAAATAATGGTTTACTTCACGGACATTTAAAACGACATCAAACATCGAAAAGTCGACATTTTACGCTTTAAAATTGGAGCGCGATCTTAACTTAAGCTAATTTTTCTCGAAAACTGTGAGGAAGAAGTTTTTCATTCTTTCACAAAATTTTGTTGAACGTATATGAAATCGAATTAAAAAATAAAAACGATAGGTCATCAGTCTAGATTTTCTGTATTTTTTCGTTAAAAAAACGCAGTACGTTGCTAAAAATAATGTTTTTTTCCGCGACGTTCAGAAATTCCAACTAAATGTTTGTTTCATGTATGCATATTGAGACAGTCGTCCACGGCATATTTACTCAAAAAAATTTAGGTTCACTAAAACGGATGTTTATTTTTAAATATGCGTAGTGGTTCATTTTTAAATATTACTTTAAAATTTTGTTTCTTTAACAAGCAATACAGCGTATTAAATAAACGATCATATTTAATTTAGATCTGAACGTATCTCTAACACTTTTTTTATAAGTCAATTAATTCTGATGTTCCTATTTAAAAAATTATTTATGAATTTTAAATTTAAGATTTCAAATTTAAGCGCTTTTTATAAGTCAATTAATTCTGATGTTCCTATTTAAAAGATTATTTATGAATTTTTAATTTAAGATTTCAAATTTAAGCGCTCACAAATACTATCGCTCAGGCCGTGTTAAATCTAACGCAGAATTAACCAAAATTTAATTCTCTATTCTATCTACAAAGGTAGACGGGGACACGCACAAGCACAGAATCTATTTATTTACATTGGAAAGGCATGCCTGTAGCGAGCGGATATGATACTATTTATTTGTACACTGACTTGTCAACTTATCTACTGTCTTCTTTTATGTTCTCCATACCGTTGTGTTGAAAAAAAGACATGATGAACAGCCGCAGCATGTTCAAATGCTACTTCACGGAAAAGTTTCATTATACATCATTAGCAGGCTTGAATACTGATTACTGAAGAAGTCACATATAAAGCATATAGATAATTTATTAATATTTCGTGATTCACAGACTAATCTTCGTGCTACCTTTGTGACATCAAAACACTCCCAGAGTGGTTCATTAAATCGTCTATCCATCAAATGATTTAATTTTTTTTTAGATATATATTAAATATCATATTTTTGTAGGGGTTTAAATGCGCTCATTTATCCTAGCGCGAAATAAGCTTATTTTAACATGTGTGGAATATAATGATACCACAGTATATGAGCACGCTTGTTTTAATAATTTAAGTATTGGAACATAATTATGAATAAAGCTCATAGTCCCCCACCCCATTTGTCTTGTTTGTTTGTTTAAGTGGTTTCAAAATGTCAACTGGAAGAACCACAAACCGTTAAATGCAAATGAGTTTTATTCGCATTAAATATAAATCAAATTTAAGAAGTTTAGGAGTATTGAAAAATTTAAATTTCAAAATTTGGAATTCATGACTTTGCTTTCAACAATAATTTTGATTTATCCCCCGTCCGATCAATAGTTTTATTTCAATTGTAAGCGCTTAAATTTAAAATTCATAAATACACTTCAAAAAGGACCATCATTATTGAATGATTTTATTGAAAAAAGCGGGCTAAAATACGTTTAGATCTGATAAGATCGCACATTGACGTCGCGCCCTTTCGAATCAGACGCGCCACCTGGCGGTAGCTGTCTTTAAACACAAGCGTTCCACTGTAACGTGAATAACTTTGCAAACAATGGCATTAAATCTTTTGCAAAAAGTGTTTCCTATAGAGAAACTAATTGTATATGTTTTCGTTATAAAATTCAAATAATGGTTTACTTCAATGTTTGATGTCGTTTTAAATGTCCGTGAAGTAAACCTTTACTTGAATTTTATAACGAAAACGTAGGCAATTAGTTTCTCTATCGAAAACACTTTTTGCAAAAGATTTAACGCCATTGTTTGCAAATTTATTTGCGTTACAGCAAAACGCTTGCGTTTAAAGACAGCTACCGCCAGGTGGCGCATCTGATTCGAAAGGGCGTGACGTCATTCCCAAATTTGGTAACCAGGCAACAGGAAAATGATTTTTACGACTTTATGCAAAGTTTCAAGTGTCTATTTTAATTTTCATGTTTTGACGTCGTTTTTCGGCCATGGGCGCGAACTACCTTAATAACAGTTGCAACCAGGTAGATCCAGATTAGCCTACACATCCATGCAGGTGATCTGGATCTACACTGTTTGCTTCTCAGTCAGACATAACAACAGCATGAATCCTGATTTTGCTATATAAGCAACATCTGATGAGTATAGGGTTAACCCATTCCTCTATAGATACACCTTTAAGGCATGGGTGAACAGTGTAGATCCAGCAAGCACATCCATGATGTCTGATCAAGATCTACACTGTTTGCTTGTTCGCCAATGCGATAAAACATGTGTATATGGATTAAAGGGTTTAACAAATCACTTACCCACAGTATCCAGGTATCTACAGTACCAAACAGACATCTTCCCTCTGCTGCTGCTGTGGCAACCTTTGGACAGTTGTCCAGCAACCAGCGTAACTTGACTGCACTGAAGTACGTAGTGATCGGCAATCCACATAATGGCTACAATTACACAAGATACAGAAACAGAGGAGAAAACACTAATGTTCAGATAACTAGTTCAGATTATTTCACTTTGAAATATATCTAATTGTTATTCTTACAATGCTCTGACTGTTAATCAATAATTTGCCAGTTTAACAGTTTCACCTGCTTAATTATTATTACATTAGTTAACCCTTTACTCCTTATAAAAGAGTTTTATCATGAACACAGATCAGCTGGAACATCCATGCTGCCTGATTAGGATCTACACTGTTCACTTCTTCATTATAAAATGGAAAATGAATAAAAAATATTAACAATTTAGTTCCAGATCAGATTCCAGCACTATTGGCCCATGCCATAAAAGTCGGGTACAATTTGTATATGAAGTAAAGTGTAAAATTATCTATTTAATCTTGGATGTGATGGCTGATCTGAAACTACACTATTCACCAATAGTATAAAACTCATATCTATGGAGTAAAATGATGTATTTAATCTTACCCTGAGATAATCCTTGTCCTTCTGTGGAGTTTTAGCGATCAGTTTGTCTACGGTTGAAGAAGTTCTCAGGTCAAGCCAAACTACAAGTGAAAAACACTTTTAAATATCATCCAATTTTTGTGCAAATATACGCCTTTCCAATAAACAGTTTAGCAGTCCTGTACGAGTTACTTCCCGTGACTAGAAATCGATCCAAAACGAGGCTCTGCGTGAAAGTTGAACGATCGGACTATGGATTTAGCACAAAGTAGCTAACATTATACCTATATTGCAGGTCTGCGTTCGTCGCCGGTGGTGAAAAAATAAGCTGCTGGTTTGTTATTCTAGCCAGACTTTTTATTTTCACTATTTGTTAGATATTTAGATTTTTAATGTTTTAAAAAAAATTACCGTTCTTGTAAATAGTAGGCAGTATGAAACGCAATTTGGACAAACATAAGCATATATTTTACGAATTTCTATACAACATTTTCATCTTAATGTCTTTTCTGCTGAAAATTATATTTTACTGATGTGAAAGATGCAAAGCTAAGACTGGTAATGCGCTATAATCCGGAAATCGTGATATGTCAACATCTGGTTACATATAAAATTACAATCTAAATTTATTGATACTTACGCATTTGAACAACATAATTGTCCTAATAGTTAAGTTATGGCGTTTATGGCGTCAACAAATAAATCATTTGAATTTTTTTAAAGTGTTATGTATACTTCACAACCAAAAATGATTGATTCTGTCTTGAAATAAAAAAAGGTCGGTAATCTGATGGTTTGTTGTAGAAGTATCATTCGTAGAATAAAATACAAGGATTCAGACGCCGGCTTCCAATAAAGATGGGAATATTTATATTACAGTATGGTTGCATAATTAATTTAAATTACTTAGGTTTAACAGTTTGTAATTTTGGCGTTAAAGCCCAAACGCTTAATTAAACATATATGAAATGTTTTGCCAAGATTTGTTTCTTATTGACGGCTTTTGATTCTAACGTGTCGTAATGTGGATTAAGAATCTATATAATTGCTAATTCAAATACATTTGCTGACACATCCAGTAATTAAAGGACTCCGATATAGTTAATAATTGGGAGGTGTATATGTCTAGCAAATAGTAATTACACGATCTCTATTGGTCAATGATATCTGCCCCTTTAAGTAATTGACATGTGATCCCTTGTGCGCGACAATTTGACATTTTTATGGCATGCCGCCTTCAAAATCAATCGCCGCCAACATATTCATAACATGATGTCAGTAGTTGATTAGACACGCTAATCCTGAAACGAGACTCAATTGAGCCGTGGAGAGAAAACTGGCTGTTAGTTAGGGCTGGGTTAGAATCTAATATTCTAACCCAGGTTAAAGTCGTTTAGTGTTTAACACGAGGAATAATGACTTGACACTTTAAGTAAAAAAACTTGGTTGTTTTGTAATTTATTATCGAAGATATCATGACGCTGATGTATTATTACTAATTCAACGAGAAACTATATTTTTTCAAAAAAGATTTTTTTGATAAAAAAGAATGCTGTAGGCACATATTCCCCATTAGGTTAATACAGCGAGCAATCATTTTTCCCGTAGAGCAGTCACGTGACTGGACTGGGGAGGTAACCAAAAAAATTATTGAATTATTGGAAAGGTGTATATACATGTTGTAAAAATAACAAGTGTGCAAATGTACTCTTAAATATCATTCATTTCTTGTGAAGCAAATAAATAATATGCAAAAATAAGAAGAGGGCCAAACTGCAACAAAATATACCTGTTAGAAAGTTGACATTAATAATAAAGTTAAAGCACAATAAAGGAGTGACTGGGGCAACCTTGCTGATTACCAATCTTAGTAACAAAAATATGCTCACTCACATTCAGATAAAGTGAATAGTAGAAACTTTCCAAGATAGAGATTTCCATTCACAACTAAAAAGGGACTATAGTAATCTAGCTAGTTATAAAACTATGCTCTTAAACATTCTCATTAGGTATATTGAATGAAGATTGAATGAAGGCATTTCAATTTAGAGAGCAGACATTCTTATCTGTTGAAATAATTGCCCAAGATCATATAAGAAAATTAAAATCTAGAGACCAGTCTCCAATCTTGAGCATTTGATAAGCTACTCTCCAATCTTACTTTATGATCTTGGGCCAATAACAATTAAAGGGTTGTAACTATATAGCACCTGCTGCATTCTGGCTAGTTCTAGAAATAAGCCACTGTGATTAAATATGTATCCATGAAGTAAAAGATTAAATTACAAACCAATGGCATTATGCAGTGGCTGTCCTGTCAGCTTGTCCCACACTACTGTAGTCTCTCGCTGGTTTGTTATACCAATACCTGCAAAACAAGAATACTGTAATGTTAACAAACAAGACTTGCATGTAATTAGAATCAGATGGTTAGATTAAATCAACATTTATGAAATCCATCAAATCAAATACATTAATATATACAATAAGACCAACTGAACTACTTAACTAGGATGCCTATTAAAATCATTAAGTCAGCTCTGGGGCTTTATGTTTATAGAGACTATTAGGTTACTGCCATTCTTAGCTTGAATTTATAAGACAAGTTGGAGAAAAACAGGCATATGAGGCTTTACCAAGCCATGTTTCTTTAAAATGAACCTAACTAATTCAAGCTTCAAAAGACAGTAAGATTGTCATCAAATACGTTAATCCTTCTCAGCAAATGTAACCATATTGGGATAACAAAAATACGGTATTTTATTATTGGTACTCCAATCCAAATGTAATACGTTAAGGCCCCGGCAATATTGAGCTTTGGCCCAGTGACCCCAAAACTCTCAGGGTCATCTTTTTCAGTGGAAGCTCCAGACATTTCTAAATTTTAAAAAAAAAATGATTTTTTTCAACAAAAAAAGTTTCGATGAAACTGTTACATCTTCTACATCTGTCATAACTTTTCTAACATTTTAGGAAAATAACCCCTTGTTTAAAGTGGCCCAATTCAGAAAAAAATAACCAAAAAATTGGGATCAATTTTATCAATACATTAAAACTCTGTGTTATATTATGGTGCAAAGAATACTATACTGTAAACAATAAAAGGATTTTGTTCCCTTATGTCAACAGCTCTGTTCCTACTGAAGCACTGTTGTTAGGGAGAAATCATTGGCCAGCCAGATAAAGTAAACATGTTTACATCAATACACTGGTTTATTTAAGGCACTTGTGTCAAGAAGAACACAATCATTATAATGTCACAGGCAATCTTCTGTTCAATGCTTAGATTAGAATATATTTTGTTTGAACTGTGATAAAAATCCACCATATGCATCACTAATCAGCTTTTTATCAAGACCCAAGGTAAAAGACCCATAATTCAGCAGACACAGTTTTGCATTGAGCCTTAATATTTATTGCTAGGAATCACCCCACTACTCCATATAAAAGAATGTGCAAGGAGTGTAGATCCAGATCAGCAGGCAGATTTGTGCCATCTGATCAGAATCTGCACTGTTTGTTTTTTCTAGAAATGACCTAATAATCTAATAAATTAAAAAGCAACTAGAATGTTGTGTTCCGCGGAACACATGTCTCGCCTGCTTGCAAAAAGTTGAAATGTGGGCCTATGTTTAATCATATATAATAAAATGTTTTTATTCAAGTTGACTTCAATACTACACCACAGAACACATGAGTCACCTAAATTGCATTTGAAAGGGGAATAACTAAAAAAATGGTGAAACCTGAGTGATCATTCTTATTGGTATGTGCATGCAGATGAAATATTCAAAGAAATAAGTGAACTGAACAAGTACTTTCAATTTTACAGGCAACATTATGTTTCATGTTAAATTTGCATTTGAAAGGGGCACAACTCAAAAAATATTCAAACAGGAGTTTTTATTCTTTTTGTCACCAATGTTGTTGTTCATGCAGATGATATATTCCAAGTATTAAGTGAATAGGACAAATACTTTCAAAGTTATATGCAACATTAGGTTGCATTTGAAAGGGACATAACTCAAAAATAGTAAAACAGGAGTTATGTTGTTGTATCCGATGTTGTTGTTCATGAAGATGAAATATTTCAAGTATTATGTAAATAACACAAGTACTTTAAAAATATAGGCAACATAAAGTTTCATGTTAAAGTTTCATGTGAAAGGGACATAAGTCATAAAAAAGTCAAACAGGAGTTATCATTCTTGTTGTTAGTGACGACGTTGTTCATGAAGATGATATATTCTGGATATTAAGTGAACAGGACAAGTACTTTAAAAGTTAATGTCAACATTAAGTTCCGTGTTAAAGTTGCATTTGAAAGGAGCATAACTCAAAAAATATTTAATCAGAAGTTATGGTCCTTATTGTAACCGATGTTGTTGTTCCTAAAGATGATATATTCCAAGTTTTAAGTGAAAAGGACAAGTACTTTTAAAGTTTTGAGCAACATTAAGTTCAATGTTAAAGTTTTATTTGAAAGGGGCACAACTCAAAAAATATTGAAACTGGAGTTTTCATTCTTGCTGTCACAGATGGAGTTGTTCATGCTGATGATATATTCAAAGTATGAAGTGAATAGGACAAGTACTTTCAAAGTTATAGGCATCATTAAGTTTCATGTTTAAGTTGCATACTGTGTAAGGGAAATAACTCATAAAATAGTCAAACAGGAGTTATGATTCTTGTTGTAACCGATGTTGTTGTTCATGCAGATGATATATTCCAAGTTTTAAGTGAAAAGGACAAGTACTTTCAAAGTTATAGGCAACATTAAGTTTCATGTTAAAGTTTTATTTGAAAGGGGCATAACTCAAAAAATATTGAAACTGGAGTTATCATTCTTGTTATCACAGATGACGTTGTTCATGCTGATGATATATTTCAAGTATTAAGTTAATAGGACAAGTACTTTTAAAGTTAAAGGCAACATTAAGTTTCATATTTAAGTCTTTGAAAGGGGCATAACTCAAAAAATACTGAAACAGGAGTTATCATTCTTGTTGTCACAGATGGCGTTGTTCATGCAGATGATATATTCCAAGTATTAAGTTAATACGACAAGTACTTTCAAAGTTATAGACAACATTAAGTTTCATATTTAAGTTGGGGGACTACCGGACGACGGCACTGCCGCCGCCGACGACGACGTCGCCGGACAATATGATCCCTACGTGTCTACCTGCTATCGCAGGCAACACAAAAAGTGTAGATCCTGTGCAGATGTGCCATCTGATCAGATCTGCACTGTTTGTTTTTTTTTCTAGAAATAACATTATAATCTAATAAATTAAAAAGCAAACAGTGTAGATCCTGTGCGGATGTGCCATCTGATCAGGATGTACACTGCACATGCAATAAAGGTGTATCTATGAAAGAAATTGATAAAAACGGTTACATTTGATATCTTGGGAGCTGATGTTGAGGGCCTTCAGATTGTCAAGTGCTTTAGCTATGCAGGTTTTCACTGACTCTAGAATCTCCATGGGGTCCTCTTCCACCCATCTACAAAGAACAAAAACATCAATATACTCGCAATCATCCAAAAAGGCAATGCTTAACAAGATAACTTAACCCTTTACTCCAAATATACAAGTTTTTTATGTTTTTATGGTCAAAAATAACCTAATTAATCTAAAAGCTAACCATCTAGATCCTTAAAAGATGGCACAGATGTGACAACTAATCTGGATCTACTCTGTTCGTCCACACAATAAAGTTGTATATATGGAGTAAAGCGTTATATATTATTAAATACATGTATAACTATTAAAGAACTGGGTCTTAATCTTTTAAAAGCCAAACACAGATTAAAAATCGAAGGGCTCAGAAAATAAATCCCTTTTTATTTACAAATCTAATGACTTAGTACAGTTTCCATTTAGGTAAGCCCTTGAATAATATTTCACATAAACAACCAACAGTCATCTAGGTGTTGTTGATTTCAATACAATGTCAACATCATATGTCAAAGATTTTTTTATTATATACCCATGAATGATTCAGTTTATTTAAATTTGTTTTGAGCAGGAAGGGTATATAATAAAAAAAGAACCTTTGGTCTCGTGTGATACTGTTTACATACCCAACTCGAAAATATGAACTCACAAATTGCATACTGTTATAATATTCCATATATATATCAACCTGTCTTCTTGTATCAAGAAGAAAAATAAATGAAATACAAGAAATATGGAAAACAACTATTTAATTAAAAATAACATTAACAATGGCAAATTTCATATTTTCAAGGAGTTAAAGTGAATTAAATTTTTAATGAGCATTTCTAATCTGATGGAATTTATGAAATTCTCTAACTTCATTTATAATCAATAAAAATGTGGATTTCAATAAAATAAATTTTAATGGATATTGCTCACATATCAATACACAAAGAAAAAATAAATTTTAATGAACATTGCTCGCATATCAATATCGAAATGAAACTACATCAATATGTAGATGCCCCACTGCTACAACAACATTTGTCACAAAGGGCCATAACTCTGGTAAATATGGTCACAGGAAAAAATCTTTCTAATCTTTTACAATCATCAACATGTTGTGCTTCATCATCTATGCAAGTTTGGAAGAAATCTGCCCGACTGTTAATGAGGAGATAAGTGTTGATGCCAAAAGATTTTGGGGACGTAAGTAAGTTTGAAAGAAATCTGTCCGACTGTTAATGAGTAGATGAGGAGTTACGTACAGACAAGTGCAACTCTATTAAGCCTCCCACTTCTTGGTTGCATAATTACAATTTTGTCTCCATCAACTCATCAAATCATTCATCTGCATTCTAAAACATTGCCGTACATTTGGTATTTAATTAGTTGCATCTGGTATTTGTTGAAAATATACATATGATGCTGTCAATTTACCTGTGTAAAAATTACTCTATACTCCATTGGCTGTTATACTATAGATGAGCAGTGTTGATCCAGATCAGCCTGTACTTATGGTATATGCAATCTGATCATGATCTACAGTGTTTGCTTTTTAACAATCAGGTTATTTCTATCAAAGAAGCTAACAGTGTAGATTCTGATATGATGGCACATATGTGCCTGGTGATTTAGATCTACATATTGCACATGCAAACTAATCCATATATGTGTATATGAAGAAAAAGGTTAAGTGTGTTTGGGTTTATGAAATGATTTAATCAAACTCAATGGTATTTAGTCAATTCGGTCGTGTTTATCTTACTGCTGTGGGCTAACATTTATTTCGGCATCTACACAAGAGTGAAAAAAATAAAAAATTTGGTGAGGCAACATGTTTTACTATACTTTCAGTTCATAATTCATTATAAAAAATATATTTGTTTCATAGCTCAAATTTGAGGTACATCATTTTCTTTTAATTTTCAAACTTGTTGGATTATCAAAAGGTTACCATCAGCCCTCCTGCTAAAACATTTCCAGTCTAGGAATTTAGAAAAATGTTCAAAAATGGTTTAACATTTGTTACCTCTATAAAGTTCAAATGTCACCATACATAAAGATAGGGACACATCTGTTTTATTTCAAAAACTATTTTAAGGAAAATAAGATATGAGTTTCTAAAAAATTGAATAAACTTGACAATATACCCTTCATGCGGACACGCCTGCTGTATTTCTGTCTGGTGGTAGGTAACAAGCTCCGCATTTTGGCTAGAAAATATCTGAAATATGAAAAAAACACTGATTATAGCTTGTCTGACATATTTCACATTCAGGAGGGTAATACTGGTAAAAACCTGGGTTAACTGCGAAACAATATTTTTCATTTTTTACCACTTCAATAACCTGTTTAATTTAGATTGTAATTATCATTGTGAGTGGATATCACATCATGGATGTGCCAGCTTATCTGGATCTACACTGTTTGTATATTATAATAATGGAGTAATGATATGCAGAAAATTCATTGAAAATCAGTAAAAAAAAACTGATGAAATTATCATTTGACTTGAGGGTCATTAAAAATATCTGCTGGGACATTGCAAAGCTGAAAATAGTAGAATGTCCATGTTTATTAACTTAGATTTTTTTGTATCTTATGTCTGTTTTGCCAATATTTTTATATCACTAAATAGAAGATACAGTTCATGATTATTTAATGAAAATTTGAAGGAAAATAAAAACATTATTCTTGACAAAATCAATAAAATTGTACAACAAGGGTACTTGGATTTCTGACTATCTTCCGCTCAGTAAGGCTCCAATGTACCCTTGTAAATGGTAACATTTTGATTCCAGGCCTCTAAACTTTAACATTTTATCAGACTGTTAAAAACGGTCACGTGATCATTAAGGCAGAAAAATATTACTGAAAATCAGCAATGTCATAACAAGCTTGAAGCATGAAAATATCTCCATGAATCATATAACCCTAAACGTCTCTATAAGAGGACATTTTCTTGCCACATGCTCTGTGTAATGCGTCATCATTTAGGCCAGACCTTTTATATTTTTCGTCATACAAAAAATCCTGACCGTATTTTTTCTAAAATTGAAAAAAAAAATCTTGATTTCCGATTATTTTTATTCTGACCGCACTCATTTGGTACTAAAGCCTAAAAAAAACGAAAGTGAATGAGTACAAATCATCAAACGATGGAGTGAGAAGCTTTCCGAATTGTGCTGACTGCTTTCTTTTACATAATTAAAAATCCATTATTTTAAAAAACAATCCACGTAAACCGTTCACTTTGATCATGGCTGCCCCTATGGTGCAGTAAACATTTTGGAAGCAACGTTTTTAGGCTCAATTTCGGGGCAGAAAAAAGGTACTCTTGAAAGCAAGAAATGAAGAAACCATTGGTTTAATTTTAAATCACTTCATCCCCGATGAAAACTTTTTAAAAACTATATCTGGTTCCCATGATGGCGCATTTGCGGCAGACAAGACTGAGATCGACAGCACCAAGTCATCAAGGAAGTATGAATGCAAATTTGTGCTTATATTCTTGTTAAGTGAAAAAGCTGTGACAGATGAGACAAGCCTTGAAGAATACTTGTGGTGGCTGTATACATGAACAGAATTCTCAATCACACAATTGCAGCATAAAATTGTCAAAATAAACCTATTTACAAATTTTTATCCAGTAATATATTGTTTAGTCACTAATAAGAGGTAATCTAAATAAAAGCAAACTTGTACAAAAGAGGTTTGAAAGTTGATTGTAAATGACAGTCACATCTTTATCTTTTTTCTTTTTTTTTTAATTTCGACCTACCATACTCATCTTTTCAAGAAAATTCTCGTAAGACTAAAAATAAAAAGTGTGGCCTTACAGGAGAAATCACTACTGTTTTAGGTTGTACATATATATCACAGCTGAATCACGAAAATGGTCTAAAGTTTGGAAATAATTCCAAAAGATTGAAAAAGATGGGCGTACCAAAGTTCAGTACAAATTATGCAAAAAGTTATTTACAAACTTTACTTACAAAATGTGTAAATGTCGGAGCCTTAGCGCTCAGTAACTTTACAAGCAAATTTGTAAGATAATCAATAGTACAAACATAGTTACATATTTCAATGATGATCGCTATCGTTGCTTATTTCAATAAGCCAGTGGTCGAAATTAGTGCTAGCCCAACAGCAAAAACCTAGTAGATTTTCTCTCGGGCTAGTAAAAATTCCCAATTTACTAGCCCAACGTAAGATTCAGATTGCTGAAAAATGTACTTTCATTTTCAATATCGTAAACACTCTTAAACCGCTTATTTCATTCAGAAAGCTGTTGCTCGTATCATTAACATGTTAACAGTTATGCTTGTTAAATTGATAATATGTTTACTGCATTCTATGAGAAAATTAATAATGGGTGAAAATATAAGAGACCAATAGCTAAAATCCATCTCGTCACCCATTTACCCAATCCCTTCCAAAAAAATCTTTTAATTATTAATGAACAATCAACACCTGTTTGAACACCTGTGTGATCAGCATTGTATATTTCACTGTCACTGCTTTTTATTCACATCAAAAACAACACTGAAGAGAATTACTGCTTTTCTGAGATCAAATGTGCCAGGTTGTATTCAAGATGTGATTTGCCTCTTTTCATGTACTCTAGATAATGAATAAATGTTGAATTTAAATGGTGTTTTATCTGTATTTATCCAAGGTTTTTTTTTTAGCTTACATGTGAATTTAAACATAATTTAATTTTGGCTAGTAATACTTTCGGGCTAGTTAAAATTGCTTAGTTACTAGCCCGACTTGATGGTAAATTTCAATCCTAGTTTCTATGACTGCTAAGCTTTCTTATCAGTGCTCGGATTATCCGAAAACTGTGCACAACCGAACATGTATATACTTTAATATTTTTCTTGCAAATTTATGTTCCGAAGTTATTTTCTCAACCTACTAGAAATCTAGTGCTGCTTGTTCCTTGATCTACAGCTCCGACTAGAGGGCCAACAGACGATGTCATCTCCAAGAATTTGAAGAAATCAAAAACTGCAAAATACTTCGTAAAGTTGTTGTTGTAATCTGGATAACATAAAAACCCGGTCAGTCCTTAAAACACGGTCCTGCCGTGCCGTACTTTAAACTTCTTGAGATATCTTAGACGGTGCAGTCGTGGCTACCTTAGACCCGTCTATGTTGAAAATTTTCAGTAAGAATTATTTACCGAATGAAAGAGAGTATATTAACTGTTAGTTAAATCTCAACAGCATACTATTTACAAGGCAATAATTTGGCGGATCCAGAGGGGGTTCGTGGGGTTCGCACGAACCACCCCAATTTTTTTTTGGCCCGGTTATTTAATTTTGCGACAAAAAGCGGCTTCCGTGTTGGTCTTGGTTTCCAAAAACTTGGATTTCGTGCATCTTGCGCGCTCTAGATTAAAACCTGTGTGTTGCCAATAAACAACTTTGCACCATTGAACACTTGCTACTGTAGGAAGCCAATCTGCTTTAAATCAAAACAGGAAATTGTTAATCAGTGGAAAACTTAGTTATTGCATGTTTCTTACGTCCCCGAATCTCTCAATTGAAAAATCACAAAAAGTTACCTTTTGCAATCGACGTTACAGTCTGTGCTATAAAATTCTACATTCATTCAGATGTTATATTCGCAATAATTATAAGAAATAAATAAAGTTTGAATATAAAAAAATATACATGTATTTTTGAGTTTTTGCCCCTGACGACGAATTATCAAAGAGAAATGACCATGAGTTCCAGGATTTTAGCGCCGAAGTCTTAACACAATCGTTTCTACTTAAGGGCTGTTTAAAAAAATGGCAGTTTAGGTTTCCTGTTATAAAAATGTACAACAAACAGTTACTTCCATTTTCCTACTGTGCAGAGGCGTCTCATCATTCCCTTTGAAGATTTGTGAAGTTTCATCAAACTAACACCATCTGTTAAAAAAAATATTCTAAAATAATGGGCCAAATATGTCAGGAGTGCGACAAAAAAGTGTGACACTTTTAAAAATCACATTTGTTCAGACCATTATTTTACAAAAAGCTTGAACAAAGACAAGTTTTAGTGTTGTTTTAATAAAAGGTGCATTTATTAGGCATCAACTAATGATAAAATTAAGCATATTATGCTTCAAGTAACCAAAATTTATGCTATTAAGTCAAGCACAGTAGATAAGAAAATTACCTCAAGAAAAATCAATACATCTTTGCTTTATAAATTTATAGGACTTAAAGATTAATAGTACAAAAGAACTGATTCGTGTGTCATTAAGTTTAATGTTACTAGATGCAATAATTATAATATTATAACCTGTATTGAAATTACATGTATATTTGTCTGCAGCTCCCTTCAGAAAATATCAGCTGAATTTGTCAGGAGTGTGACATTTTGCACATATTGCAATATTCTGTCATTTACACATCCTTTACATGAAAACAAGAGCATGTTTTTTCCTAGAAGTCTATGTCATGTTTTGTTAAATTGTGACAAACAGGAATGGCCTTAGTGCAACATTTTTGAGTATGCTGCACTTATGTGGTTGTCAGGAGTGTGACAATATGAATTTTTTATCTTTATGTGATGCCACAAGTTCTAAAGCACTTATATTTGATGCTTCAACATTTATTTCAACAGAAATGCACATTTAAATAATAAGAAACAGTAATAATTGTATTTTAAGCACATAAATTAAAATTCTTGTGATTATTTAATATTGGTCAATAAAGCTCCATAAAATTTTTATTCTGCCACATATGATTATTACTTGATTGATTTTGATCACTGTAAAGACTGTACAAACATATGAAGCATCCAGTTTGGACTTTTTATGAACTTAAATTCCACATTCCACATTTTGTTTTCACTTCACTTCAGTGCCCTTTTTTTAAATAGCCCAAATGACAATATCTCAGCAACCAGTTGACCAATTTTAAAAATCTTTTCAGATCTGTACTCAATTTCAATAAGCAAAAAATACAGAAAAGCTAGTTTTGAATTTTTATGAACTTTAATTTTTCACTATTTTCACTTTTCCAGCCATTTTTTGAAACATCCCTTAAATTGTTCCCTCACATAAAACTTAAGTGCACAGTAGAGACTGAATTTCATGCCGTTCATGAAATTAAAGCATTTAAATTTTGAAAAATCCTCGACCGTATTACATACTTAATATCCTACGAAGATTATATCGGCGCCGCTCCGTTTTTTCCTTATTGTTTCAAAATTAAGGACGAGATTACTTGATTAAAAGACTTTATATACACTAATTCAACATTTTAGAAAGTTTTAAGTTTATGAAAACAAGAGATTTTATTAATTCTGACAAATTTTGACCTGACTATCATGAAAGCTGAGCGTATTAATCGCCGAATTTTCTGATACCTAGTAAGGAAGATTCTAAATATTGTATGGTAGTTGAGCTGTTCAAAATACATTAAAATCTTAAGTAACCGTCTTATTTCTTTACATGAACTTTAATGATTTTCAACCTTAAACACATAAAAAACAGTGAATATTACAAACATTAAAAGTGTATATAATTTCGGACGGTAAAAAATTAGGATGTTTTCTTTCTCCATAAACAGTGTATACTTTACTTCTAAAGTAAAGCCATCACTAAAGTTAACTCTTTACTCGGCAAATTAACGTTCATAAATTTATTTTATGCAAATTGATTCATTCAAAAGATAATGATATTGAATATTATGTCCACTAGGAAACCAAGTATCGCACAGCTAATTTCACTCTCTAAATCCCATGCCACCACAAACATTTATTTGGTTACTGAATTTGGCTCCAGTGCATATAAAAGTCACACAAGAAACAGCCATATACCGGGTAAAATGGCTCAAACATTTTCCAACTGTCGAAAGTATTGGTCACAAACTGGGAACTCGGAACTTCAAGCATTTCGAGCAGTCAAAGTTTCTCTTATTAACTTCTCAAGTTGAAACACATCTCAAGATTCAAATAATGAGATAGAGTAGGCCTATTTGGATCTGCGTGCTTATAAAGGCATCACTACTGTTTACAAGAAAATAATTAAAATCTATTATGAAAGAGTAGCCGAAAACATGCTATAAAATCCCCACAAAATACATCAGAATGCAGGATTCGGCAAATAAATTTTCAACAATTTCACGGGAGGCCTTTTACAAATTCTTTTGTATGAATATGTCTCCATTGTATGTGTCCGACGGAGTGATGTTAGCAAAGTTACCAATTAAAGCTGTTAAAATTTATGATTCGGTTTGTTGAAGCCCCCTTGCCGAAATCCTGGATCCGCCCCTGTTGCACGACTTTTGTTCATGATCATGTAGAGGACCCCTTCTCGATGCATTACTAAACAATTTCCAATGTAATTGCATATAATGCAGACTTCACAATGATATGTGCTGAGCTTGGTGCTTAGCTAACTTGGAGTGGTGTAGAAATAAAAGCGAGATTAGGGTGGACATTTTCTTGACGAGGATTTGAACCTAAATCTTCGAATTACAAGGGTAACGCTCTACTAATAGAGCTATCGATCCACCTTATACTAATTCAACTACATTTGCAAATTCATTTACATATTTGTGTTACCGCGCCTCATTGATTTTAACCCTTTACTCCTTTATAAACATGCTTTATCGCATTTGCCCACAGTGTAGATACAGAATCCACACTGTTCGCTTCTTGGCAATAAATAACATGATTATTAAATCAAAAAGCGAGCAGATCCTGATCTGACGGCGCGGATGTAGTGGTTAATCTTGATCTAGTCCGTCCGTCAAAGGAAAACATCCACATGTAGTTAAGTGTTAAAATACTGAGGAACTTATATTATCTAAAAATAGAGCGTCGTTTTTAGGATGTTGAGTTCAAATCTCATTCAAGAATAATATTACTAAAAGTCACACAAAAAATAGCCATAAAGATCGACTGAAAAAGGGTTGACAAAAGTTAAATAGTCGCTATTAACAAATTAACAAATGATGAATAACTAATTAATCCCCTTTTCATTCGTTTTCATAAATTATTAGAAAATAACAGTTATTTTCTGCATCGTCTCTCTATTTTCAACAATACTTCCATCTGTCATACTATCTGGTATAATTTATGAAGCCTCGGCGACCTAAATAAAGACGTCATTTTCCATCGTGCTCGTCCACGTGCTTATCCAGTATATGAAGTTGCAACAACACATTTTTATATTCATGGCATAATTTATTAATGTATACGTTTAACAATTATGACAACAAATATCATTTACATAAATTATTAAGCAAAAAGTAAAAAAGAATTATCACAAATGTTCCATTGGAGCGTAAACCGCGTTCACGTCAACGAAAGCAATTGTACTACATATACTCGTATGACACAAACAATTACTTACAAACAATATTACCTTAACAATGAACTATGATATAAAATGGAAGTGACTGAACCGAAAAGGTATGAAGAAAATTTAACTCAAAATACTATAGCCGCAATGTATGGTTTACTTGAAAAGAAAATGCATGTTTAACGATTGAAAAGGCTTTCTATACATTTCGAACAATTGTAGGTTAACACATTCTTTGTCTTAAAACTTGGATTAACTGATGTTAGTGGTTCACGTGCGGTAGATTTTATTCTCCTAATAAAAATAGTTGATTATAGCCAAACGCCAATGTAGTATCTCTCCAACAGATAGCACCCGTTAAGCTACAGTTGCCACAACGTGCGTCCTATATCAGAAACTTGATGTGACCTTGATACGATATTTGGTTAACAGAGACAATCTGGTGAATACAAATATCGTCAATAACAAAGTCATATTATTCAAACGAAAATAGTTTTTGGATTTTATTCTTAAGCATCCCCTCGTCCGCACTTTATGACATTCCGTAGTGGAGTCGCATTCAACAAAAAACTACTGGAAAATTGCTAGCATTGCCAGATTTTCTTTAACAGTATTTCTACAGTTTCAGTCTTGTTTAAAACAGTTTGTTCAAATTGAAGACACAGAGAGAAAAGTATATAACAATATTAAAGGACTTTGAAAATCCTTACAATGTTTGACTTGTAAATGTAAAAGCATAAATGCATTTTCCCAAGGTTGAATAATGGATCAGCTTTAAATACCCGCGTTCCTCACAGAAGTATTTTAGTCAAATCACAAGATTAAATTTATATTATTTCTTTGGTGTCGATTTCAAACTGACAGTAGAAGACCCACGATTCTTATTTCGTTTAATCAATGATTCTTGTGGATGCGTTAGAACGTCGGCCATCCCCCAGAACCCCAGTAACTTGAGTAAACACAATCCTTCGAGGTAGAGATCTGAAAATGAAGGAAAACATGGTTTATTTAGGTGTGACACAGGGCGACCCAACGTCGCCTATTTTGTTGGTTTTAAAAAACATAATCAATAGATGTTAGTACTTTAATTGATATACTATTAATCATAACCAGTAGATTAAAACATATAATTGTGATCACTAATATTACCAAGCAAAGTGACACTCTTCTGACACATGCACTACGAGGATTTCGTGATAGATGAAAAGTAAACCTTGAAAGCCACCGAATACGACAAAATTAATATGAAAATATTGCAGGCTCGGTTTTATTGCAGCCTGTTCACGGGCAGTAATCAAATGTATATTGCTGTCCACGTCGTCAATCCCAGGGTTGAGCGCAACTCAATATTTACACCAATTAACATTACAATTTTGATCCATCTAAAATGATGATATGCATATGTAAACAGCTGCAAAGATCATGCTTTTTTAAGATAATCGTTTTAAAGGCTGTGACCTTGATAATAGAGTTGCTGACATTTTCATTGAAGCTTATGCTTTTATTTACAATCCACCCCAACTAGTAACGATCTTGAAAAAAAATTGTGTGTATCTTTTGAATGTCTATGTATCTTTTGAAACATGTTTAGGTGAAACTAAAGAATAAGTATACTCACCCTTGTCGCCCGCGCCCAGTTCTTTCAGGATGTATTACTCTGAAATAAAGAAGAAAAAAATATTCATGAAACTATAGTAAAGTAACTGAGAAGTAATTAAGTTTTATTGTTTCTACCCGAGTTTGTTGTTGTTGTTGTTTAAATACGAAAAGACACTAAAGGTAGCGGTAAACACATCTATTAATATCAGATTGACACCATTATATTAATGTTAATAAGATTAAATTTAAAATTAACAGGGATTATTTTGTACTTTTTATTACATGCACCGTGTATTGCAATCAACAATTAATATTTTTAAACTAACTCTTTATATGTAAAAATATTAATACAATATTTTGCATAATTTTAAATCAGCAGATTATAAAGTACAAAGTTTATAATAATTATTCGTTTACTGGAACCCTTCGACTAGTGTACGCAAATTCAAACTGGTTCTTTTGTCTTGGTAGCAGATTTCTTATGTCGGTCACAAATGCAAGTAACTTTATCAACAACAATACTTACATATGGCAACTTGGCGAGGTTTTCACGTGAACGATTCCACTTGGCATGTTGTACACCTGCCATGCTGGGCACTGACCCTGCACGGGCACGCCCCCACCAGATGTCTGCATACCACCAACATTTCTGAAAGAATAAAAATCTTTCAAAGCAGCCAAAGACGACAAATATCAAAATATTGCAGGCTTGGTTTTGTTGTATTTTGTTTCTTATAAGATTACATGTATATATTTTTTCCTACCCACAAGTACCCAGTTTTGTTAGAAATGACATTGTCTCTACTGGGGAGCAAACCGTAATCATTATTTAAACCGCTTAAACAGATTAAACATTTCCCACTTATCCAGTCTGTCAACCTTGAGGTCGAGCGATTGAAATAAATAAATAAACATATAATAACTAACTGGGTCGGCTGGCCTGGCCCTCTACCTCTTCTACCAAACTGCTTCGCATGGGACAAATCCACAGTTCTGAAACAAACATCACTAAGCATGACAAAAATCACGCTTTAACGTACTCAAAGAACAGTGAAATGAAACATGTATATCAATCAATTTTGATGCCTAAATATCATTCATTTTCGCAAAGTTTCATATAAGATGTGTTTGCTATTTTATAGAAACAATATAGTTAAATCCAGTTAAGCGATGTCCCAACAACATCATTCGTGTATTAGTAAATGAAATTTCTTTATTTGATATTTGAATTTTATAAGTATATTTATTCATTTCCTTTTATTAAATCTTTTATTAAATTAATATTAAAATCACACTGTGCTTTAAGGAAAATGATTTATTTCAAGATATGTGGTAAAACCAAAATAAACATAACAGTCCCATGTAAATAGAAAAGTGGTCCTAAGACATACGATGTTATGATAGAGGACGGTTGCGGTTTAATAGTGCATGTACTTACAGCTGACAGTCCATCTCTACGTGGAAAACAACTCTATCGCCATCATTGATATATTGGTATTGTCGACACTGACTTGGAAACCTTGATTGTCCTCCTTCACCACCTGACCCTTCTTCACCTCCTGATGGAGAACCGCCAAATCCACCGAATCCAGCACCCTGTCCACCTTCGCCTTCTCCGCCAGACGAAGCACCGCTAAATCCACTGAAAGCTCCTCCTTGTCCATCTGTTCCAGACATTTGTCCGCCTTCACCTTCACCACCAGATGGAGCACCACCAGTCCCACCGAAAAATGCCCCTTGTCTGCTTGTCCAAACCCTTTGTCCGCCTTCACCTCCGCCAGATGGAGCACCACCAAGCCCATCGAAAAACGTCCCTTGACTGCTTGTCCCGGCCCCTTGTCCGCCCTCACCTTCACCGCCAGACAAAGCACTACCAATCCCACCGAAAAATTCCCCTTGTCTGCTTGTTCCTGCCCCTTGTCCGCCTTCACCTTCACCACCAGAAGGAGCACCACCAATCCCACCGAAAAACGCCCCTTGTCTGCTTGTTCCAGCCCCTTGTCCGCCCTCACCTTCTCCCTGTCCACCCGCACGACCTGCAGCACCTTCACTGCCTCCGCCAAGTAGGGCTGCTAGAGCTGCCAAACCAAAACCTGAACCTGAACCACCACTTCTACCAAGAAGTGCTGAAATGTCTAATGGGGCACCGCCAGTTCCACCCATTATTGCTGATAGATCTACTTGTCCAGAACCTGTGCCTATTCCCCCGGCACCACCAGTTTGGGCACCACCAGTTCCACCCGTTATTGCTGGTGAATCTACTTGTCCACTTCCTGTTCCAATTCCACTGGCACCGCCAGGCGGGACACCACCAGTTCCGCCCATTATTACTGATAGATCCAGTTGTCCACTACCTGTGCCTATTCCCCCGGCATCACCAGGTTGGGCACCACCAATTCCACCCGTTATTGCTGGCGAATCTACTTGTCCACTACCTGTTTCAATTCCACTGGCACCGCCAGGCGGGACACCACTAGTTCCGCCCATTATTACTGATAGATCTACTTGTCCACTACCTGTGCCTTTTCCCCCGGCATCACCAGGTTGGGCACCACCAGTTCCTCCTGTTATTGCTGGTGAATCTAATGGTCCACTTCCTGTGCCTATTCCTCCAGCACCACCAGTCTGGTTACCACCAGTTCCACCCATAATTGCTGATAAATCAAAAGGTCCACTACCTGTTCCGATTCCGCCGGCATCACCAGGTGGGACACCACCAGTTCCGCCAATCATTGCTGATGAATCTGCTGGTCCACTGCCTGTGCCGATGCCTCCGACACCACTCGGCGGTGCAGTACCAGTTCCAGCCATCATTGCTGAAAGATCTACTTGTCCACTACCTGTGCCGATTCCACCGGCACCACCAGGCGGGACATCACCAGTTCCGCCCATCAATGCTGAAAGATCTACTTGTCCACTACCTGTGCTGATTCCACCGGCACCACCAGGCGGAACACCACCAGTTCCGCCCATCATTGCTGAAAGATCTACTTGTCCACTACCTGTTCCTATTCCCCCAGCACCACCAGGCGGGACAACACCAGTTCCGCCCATCATTGCTGAAAGATCTACTTGTCCACTACCTGTGCCGATTACCCCAGCATCACCCATCTGGGCACCACCAGTTCCACCAATAATTGCCGATGAATCTACTTGAACACTACCTGTGCCTATTATACCAGCACCACCAGGCGGGGCACCGCCAGTTCCAGCCATCATTGCTGAAAGATCAACTGTTCCACTACCTGTTCCGATTTCTCCTGCACCACCAGGCGGGGTACCACCAGTTCCATCTATCAATGCTGATGAATCTAATGGTCCACTACCTGTTCCAATTCCCCCGGCACCACCAGTTTGTGTCCCACCAGTTCCACCCAATATTGCTGATAGATCTACTTGTCCACTACCTGTGCCTATTCCTCCGGTACCACTTGGCTGGGCACCACCAGTTCCACCCATCATTGCTGACATATCTACTGGTCCACTTTCTGTGCCGATTCCACCGGCACCACCAGTCGGGGCACCACCAGTTCCACTCATTATCGCTGACATATCTATTGGTCCACTTCCTGGACCTATTCCACCAGCACCACTAGGCGGGATTCCACTAGCTCCACCCATCATCGCTGAAAGGTCTACTTGTCCACTACCTGAGCCCACTCCTCCGACATCACTAGTCGGGCCACTACCTGTTCCATTCATTGATGCAGATGAATCAACAGGCCCACTACCTGTGCCTATTCCTCCAACACCGCCAGTTAGGGCACCACCATTTTCACCCATCATTGCTGGTGAATCTACTGACCCACTACCTGTGCCGATGCTTCCGACACCACTTGGCGGGACACCACCAGTTCCACTCATCATTGATGAAAGATCTACTGGTCCACTGCCTGTACCTATTCCTCCGGCACCACCAGTCTGAGCACCACCAGTTCCATTCATAAATGCTGATGAATCTACTGGTCCACTGCCTGTGCCAAAGCCTCCTTCACCACTTCGCGGGGAACCACCAGTTCCACCCATCATTCCTGATAGATCTACTTGTCCACTGATTGTGCCTATTCCTCCGTCACCACCAGTTTGGACACCACCAGTTCCACCCATTATTGCTGATAGATCTACTTGTCCACTGCTTGTGCCGTTGCCTTCGACACCACCAGGCTGGGAACCACCAGTACCACCCATTACTGCTGATAGATCTACTTGTCCTGTACCTGTTCCTATCCTTTCGGAGCCTCCTATCAAAGCATTGATAGCTCTACTTAGAAAAGTTGATAGATCTCCTGCCCCACCAGTCGCACCAGTCCCTCCTTCTGTTTCTGAACCTGCTGCTTGTCCGCTTGTTCCAGAAACTCCTCCACCCTCACCTCCAGCTTCTTCTCCGCCTGCCAAAGCGCCACTCGCCCTACCGGACCCTGCACCTGATTCACCAGTACCAAAAGCTTGTCCCCCTTCACCACCCGCTTCTTCGCCTGATGCCGAGCCACTCGCCCTACCCGATCCTGCACCTGATTCACCAGTACCAAAAGCTTGTCCCCCTTCACCACCCGCTTCTTCGCCTGATGCCGAGCCACTCGCCCTACCCGATCCTGCACCTGATTCACCAGTACCAACAGCTTGTCCGCCTTCACCACCTGCTTCTTCTCCGCCAGCCGAAGGACCACTCGCCCTACCGGAACCTGCACCTGATTCACCAGTACCCTCCCCACCTGCTTCTTCTCCGCCCGATGGGATGCCACTTGCCCTACCAGTTCCTACACCTGATTCACCAGTACCAACACGTTGTCCACCCTCCCCACCAGCTTCTTCTCCGCCCGGCTGGGCGCCAGAACCAATACCGGATCCAGTTCCCATTTCGCCTGCGCGAGAAACTTGTCCACCCTCTCCACCCGCTTCTTCTCCGCCTGACGGAGCGCCACTTGCCCTACCAGATCCTGTACGTGAATCACCAGTACCACCAACCTGTCCACCCTCTCCACCTGCTTCTTCGCCGCCTGACGGGGCGCCACCAGTACCACCAACCTGTCCACCCTCTCCACCTGATTCTCCTTCACCACCTCTCGGGGCACTAACAGGAGAGCCTGTTAAAGTTTGGTTAGTATCTGATCCAGCTGATCCAGAAACTGTTATATTTACTCCGTCTGCGCCAGACAGAGCACTGTCATTTACAGCAGATCCGGACGAAATGTTTATTGTTTCGGGACTCGCTGCAAAATCGATTGCAGGAGCACCAGTAACATTACCAAAAAGGGCCGAAGGATCTATTTGACCGACCGGTGCACTTGGCCCTCCAACATTCCCTGTCGGATCAACACCAGCTCCACTTGATCCGGATGATGGATCTGCTATAGCATTAACTGCACCTGTCGCTCCAAAATCGCCAAACTGGGCACCACCAACTGCACCGGTTCCTGTTGATATATTTACTGTTTGGTTGCCTTCACCTGCGACACCGTCTATGAATGAAGAGCTATCAGGCAAACCGACTACGGATGATACATCAACTGTACCATTACCAGCACCTGCCATTCCGAAACTCACTGTTGAAGGACTTGCAGCTCCACTGGATCCGAAGGTAAAATCACCTGTTCCGGAACCAACACCTGCCGTACCACCTGTCGGAGCACTACCAGCTACACCAGATCCTGAAAATGGATCGACAGGTCCAGTGCCTGCAAGAGTTCCACTTCCTGTCCAGCCACCAGCAGTATCACCTAATCTGCCTAAGGGATCTATTGATCCAGTATTTGCAAAGGATATAGTTGCATCGCCTGTTTGGGTTCCACCAGCCCCACCGGATCCGGCAGATAGGCTGAAAGTTCCAGTTCCCGCGCTTGTCTGTCCACTACCGCTAACATCGCTGCCTATCGGTATGTCACTAGGTTTTCCTGATCCAACTGACTGGTTGGGAAATGCGACATCTGCCCCTCCGGAAATGCCTGTTTGCGGTACCCCAGGTCCACTAGATCCAACTGATACATCGATCGGTCCAGTGACTGAACTTCCCCGTCCGTCACCTCCTATTGTTGCACTGAAGGTTCCTCCAGATCCAGCTGATGGTCCTACACCATCCCTCTGGCCAGCGCCCGACGGGAAGACACCAGCTCCGTCAAATGGGCCGATGGGACTTGCTACAGAACCAGACCCTTGAACACCAGTGTTGCTAGATACGGCGGTTTGGTCGACTTGTCCGGCAGCAGGACCGGCTGCTTGGTTACCGCCTATTGGGAAAAATACAGCACCACTAGATCCGACTAATGGGTCAACGGATCCTGCAAAAGAACCAGCCCCGCGGTCACCGCCTAACGAGAAAACACCAGCATCAGCTGCAGTACCTGTTCCGGCAACTGCACCTGTCCCTCCGAATTCGGCTGATAAGTCGGTTTGTCCTGTACCTGCACTTGCCCCACCGCCTGTTCCTGTTGTTATAACTGATCCCCAAAAGTCTGGAACAATGCCTGATGAAGTGTCCGATTGGGCACCAGCAGGTCCACCTGATACGGCTGGTATGTCAACTTGTCCAGCAGTTTGCGAGCCACGTGTCTGTCCACTACCCGCGTTTGCCGAGTTCCATTCTCCAGTAGCGGAGCTTGTGTCGCTTGCGCGTCCGTCAACACTTCCACTGGCTCCAGCTGGCTGGACGCCCCTGTCTGGATTCTGTTGACCTGACAAAATTATTCCACATCGCACAAAGTTCTCATCTTTTATCAGCAATGCCCCTGTAAATTGAAACAAATGACTTAAAAGTCATCTTTGATAATTCCTAATTTTTTTTTCGGTTTCTTTATCTGTATTTTATAGTATTTAACAAAAAGACGGGAATATAAACATAAATATTACGACATACTGTAAACACTTTTTGATTTTATGTTAGCCTTTCCGCTAAAGCATGTTTATCTGCGTTGCTGAAGTAAAACAAATGAAAATAAGAAACAATAGAAGATACAACTTTAAACTCAACGTACATGTAATTATACTGAGCAAAAATGAAAACTTACCAGTTTTTAAATTCAAAATTTTGTCTATTGATGATATATTTTTTCTTTCATTTAGATTGTGGTAATTGCACATTTCTTGACATTTGACAAAGCGAGAAGAGATTTTGTTGTTTTTCACAAAGGTCAAGGTTATCTCCTCTTTTCTAAATAAGGATGAGATAGATAAATTTAAAATTGATGTCTAAATCGGATTATTTGACTGTCAAAGTTTTGGACATGAACAGAAAGATAAACACAAGCTTTAAAGTCTACTGATGCAATGAAATAAGATACAGTTACTTAAATATCCGTTTTTGAAATTACCTCCCTATGCTATGCCGTTTAAAATAGTACAGAAGTATGAAACAATTACCGATGTCAAGTATTGAAGAATATTTTGCATGAAAGCTTCGAACGGACGTACGGACGGATGGAACCGTACTATTACCATATCCCTCGCCGAAAGGGTAGGGGAATGAAAAATGACCCATCAATTAATTTTAGATTTACATTCAATCTTAAAATCATTCGTTATCATGACAATATATATTTATTATTAAACACATAACGAGCCGAAACAGGTTTCGAAAAACTGTTTAACTCCCCAAAGAAAAATGTCTGCTGAAAGAAGTTATTTTATTGTAGTTTTTATTGTTTTTTTTCGATCATTTATAATAACAAATAAACTTTACTGAATATTTTATCATTTGATACAATAGAAACCACAAATTGTCAACGAAATACGTAACAATTCATCATCTTTTTGAAATTGTGTTCAGTTTTGTAATCTGTTTAAAAACGACATGCTTATTTTTAACATTTCATATTCTAAAGGTATTTTGATTTTGGTTTCTTACTTAAACTTAATTTCCATTTAGTGCTTGACTTTTTTGAAAGTTAAATCCTGGTTATTTTCTGAAATGTGTTTATAAAAAAGTGTTTTCATCATGTGACAAATAACTAATGTAAGAATAATGGAATGTTAAGATCAGGGCTGAAGTTTATAAAGCTGAGATTTGGAAACCAGTCTCAACTCTCAAGCATCTGGTTGGCTGAAATGGCCATTTCAGCTAATCAGATGCTTGAGGTTTGAGACTGGTTTCCATGCTCAGTTTTATAACCATGGGCCATGAAGTATTCGCAAGATTTTACGCAGTATTTCAACACGACCCGCTGTAAATGGGTTTAAAACATTGTAACATCTAACTTTTACAAAATTTCAACACAGAAATTTATATATCACATTATGTAGTCGAAAAGCTAAACATAGTACAACAGTCATGTGAAACATTTTCTTTTTAACATGAACTTCTCATTGTAACCAATAGTATAGAATCATTAAAATAACTGGAAAAAACTTGATTGCCTTGAACTAATTCGCCCTAAGCAAGTATTCCTTTGAATTTCATTCTGCTTGGGTGCTTCAACATTTCAAAATTAATATTTTGGTTGAATAACAAGACCACTTGACAGGTTCGAGCGGCTGTAACTATGTTTAATTTTGTTATATCCATATTTACTGCACAAGTTATTGTAAGCATCAATCATGGCTGCACGTAAAGCAAACATCTATTATTTCATGCTTTATCACAAAAGCATAAATTCAGTTGATGGATTTAACTTATAATAAACAGTATTTTTTACTTTCATAATTAAGATACAAAATGGAATCAGCTTGATTAACAAGAACTTGAAAATAATATGAAGTCAAATACATAAGCAATAGTTAAATCTTACCAATTAATAGGAAGCACCGTATTCGTAAAGCTAACCTCCCCATACCTATCCTTATACTAGTAATAAGTCAGACTAAATTTGGCACTTATATATGGTGGTAGTAAACAGAATATTAATGATCATGACATGCATTGTTTTTAACGTATATTTAATCGGACGTACATTCTAGTCATAATTTGACGCATCATTTTCTCCAGATTCAGGGACACAATAGCATGAAAATAATTCGACAATGCACGAACTGATTAAATATTCATAGATGCCAGAAATTTAAAGAGTTGCCGCTGTGTGGATAATTAACGCAAACGCTTCGGCATCCATGAACGAGTCGCCTAAACAGACAAATTCAACCAGAATTTAAAAGAAAAAAAACAACATTGTTGCAAACTTGTATTGGTAGGCCTACATTACCGTGATTTTTACAGATCATTTCAGCGTCCAAGAAGGCATCCCCCCTGTCGGCTGATTTATTATAGATAATTACCGTCACTTCCTCGACCACTCCAAAGAAGTGAAATAGAAATCCAGACTATTAGCTTTGGCTTGTAATTGGTCATTTTGAAAACTGGGGTCCATTACAACCAATCAGCTGATTGGCATCGAGATATGCCTCTTCTCTCAATTTCATGGACTACAGGATACAGAAGAGAAAAACCTTAACGTGGGGTCAATCGCAGATTTTGGGAAAAGAACGTATGAATCAATAAACGGAAAGATATCAAACTATCAACAAGAACTTTGAACGTCAACGTATACAGCTGCCGTAGATTTAGTTCAGTAAAGTTGTTGATAAGAATTGTGTTTTTTTTCTTTGCATTCAACTTTCCAGGCCTTCGGTCCGATTATTAAAGTTGAACATGTACACATGTATCACAGATTCTCACGTATTGCATGCGGGAATGTCATTCAAACGTGCAAATGAAAATGAAGGGGTTAGATAACTGACATATTTTGATGTTATAAGATGCACCTAACGATTTTTGTCAGGAGTGACCATAAAACTCTAAAAGATCTGTATGTATTTCCTTTAAAGTGCGAAGAACTGCGTCAAACATCGGAACCCAAACAGTGTTAAATAAGATTGCGGTAGTTTCCGATTTCACAGAGTAATGAAATTTATGCGTGCACCGTTTGGAAGAGTATAGTCTTTTTGTGGTTATTTTGTCTCAAAGAAATCAGTTGACGACGGAGATCACATAGGCGTAGTCAACGGGGCTGCAGGGGCGGCAATCGCCGCCGCAGTATTTCGACTAGCCGCCGTTAGATTTTAGTCTCGACGTTTCAATATTTTATGTCTACTCAAGTTTTGGCTACACTGGAGACAGGCATAATGATCGTCATTTCTTTGTTAAGGTAAATAATAATTGTGAATCAACTTATTTCGATCTCCAGTCAACGACAAATGCGAGCGTGCTATATTCGAACGGTGCGAATGTTAGATTTATAACGTTGTAAAATCGGAAACTATATAGCAATCGTCTGGCAATGATAACAATTATAATTAAGTTTTATAGATTAAGTAACCTCTGACAAAAGGACAATAACATTAAACTTGTATGTCACATTCTGGACGTAAGTATCAACGTCACGAAAGTGATATACAGGTACTTATTATATAATTCTATGCGTGTTTTCGTTTTGCAAAGAGTCAGTTGATTATATCATAAAAATAATAATTACAGCAAACTACATGTATGAATCATACCATTAAAGTACGTTAGGTGACAAAGAGTCCTAAAGGTTTTTTTATGATTTTTGTAACTGTAAGTAGCCGCAGGTATATCTTGAATGATCAAAGGTGACAGGTTGGAGCCTTGTAGTACTCCAATATTACAAAGAAACATCGCACCGTATTTTACACCACAATCAGAATATCTCTGCAGCACACAGTATTTTTTGTGTTGGAATAAACATATTATGTTTTTTCTCATACTTGTACTCGACATTGTTTAAATATCTTGCTATTCTGCTTTTGTAGCTGTTTTGTAGCTGTACACATGCAAAAAATGAAACTCTAAAAAACTAATAAGGAACTCTGTTTTTTACCAAATGTGGAAAAAATCACTGAAATGATTCATCATAAAGTTTAAACATGGAATCGAATCAACACCGCGAAGAAGACCTACTTACATCAAATCTGACGAATCTATCAACTATAGCTCGCACCACAGTGTGCAGTTCACGCTGATAAATGTAGCTCCCTCTAAAACAGTGGACAGTTTACGCCGATAAAAGTAGCTCCTTCCAAAGAGTGGACAGTTCACGTTGATAATCATAATCATCGTTGTGTGAAATTTTCAACGACAAAACACAGTAAAGTTTGCTATTTACAGAATTTCAGTGGGAAGACTGTGTAAAATATGATAAAACGATATCTATGCGTTATGGCAATACGAACGATAGGATTTAATAATCAATAAATCTATTAATCAGTCAGTGAAAATCATTTTCAGCCAACATACTAAAAATGAAAATATTAAGTGGAGAGGGGGGGGGGGTCGACGTGTTTTTAAATGTTGTTGATAGACAACTTAATTATTTCCATGAGTATATTTTAGTCATCAGTTTGTTGTCAATTATTGTCTAATGATCTCTTAACGTGTTAACAAAAGTAATATTTTAGGTGGTCATGTCATGGTAAATGTTAAAGGGCATTGTATCTTTTTTTACTTTTGTTAAGATCTAACTGGATTTCGTTTGCCGTTTGCAATATAACTTAGATGCAAACAGGTTAACTTTCGATCATGTTGGCACAAACATTGCATCCATCCACTTTTGCCATTGACAGTTCCAAGGCGGTTACCCCTCGGGTTCCCATTTTTGTTAATTGTTAATAGTTTGTGATGTCTTTTTGAAATTGGTTAAATTGGTGAAATAGACCATGCTCTCTCTCTCTCTCTCTCTCTCTCTCTCTCTCTCTCTCTCTCTCTCTCTCTCTCTCTCTTCTTCTTCTTCTTCTTCTTCTTGTCTGTGTGTGTGTGTGGGGGGGGGGGGGCTGTGTCTTCCTGATATGCATATTTAACTTATTTTGCTTGCAACCTCTGCAGGTTTTGAGATGATAGACTGGGCTTAAGCATTATGATACGTTGCTCCATTTCACAATAAATTACATAAATGAATACGCATTTACAGAATTTTATACATATATTTATATACATTTATTTATGCACAGATAATCAGGGCCAAAGATAAACAAAACTAAAATTTAAGACCATTCTAGAAACTCAAGCGGCTAATTGGCTAAAATGGGGACCATTCAGCCAATCAGATGCGTGAGATTTTAGGCTGCATTCCAGATTTAGTTTTAAGATCTTGGGCCAGGAGGATTTAGAAGAGTTCCATTCAGCTTGTTCAACTTGACTGTCATCTACTTCCGTACCGCGCTTGTAAACATGATAGGAACATCGGATCTGAAGTAAGAAAACAAAATACAACCGATTAAGAAAAATAGGTGATCACACAAAACAAGACTTGTAAATAGTTTATATCATGAGATATAATATTTAGAACATGAGATATAATTAAAAAATAATAATAATAATAATAATAATAATAATAATAACAACAACAACAATAATAATATTTATTATTATTATTATTATTATTATTATTATTATCTCCTTACTGAACGAAGTTTACTCATCAAAATTATAATCTCTTTATTACTCATTAATACGACATAACATCATGATAAGATCGTATGTTTACAATGATGCCTTCAGATATAACAAAATATAACATATTATAACCACATACACATACATAAAATCATCATTCAAAGTATGAGTATAGCTGAAAAAAAGTATATAATTGTTGGACTGTAGAAAAACATTTGTTGGACTGAACCATCGAATAAAATGTTAATCGTAAAATTATGTTATCAAATATATCATAATCATACCTTTCTTTTCCTTTGCCTTTATTTTTTGCAACATACCTGAAAAGGACAATCTTGTTTATGAATGAAAAATAATAACAAATGACTAATACAATCGTGAACATTCCTGTCGACCATTTGCATTTTGATTTACTGTGTGTTTCACTTTTTTCGTACTGGTTGTTTCTTTCGCCTAATTGAGCGTTTGTTTTTAATGAAATACAGGTATGCCCGTTGAGTGACGATCTCTGCAAATTTCTGTATGTAAAAAATTGCGGTAAATAGATAACGAAAGTAATATGAATAAGGAACTGAAAGCCACCGAACATGATAAATAAGAAAATATTGCAAGCTCGGTTTGATTTAGCCTGTTCATGTGCAGAAGATATTTTTAAACACCTTACTTTCGTAATTATTTTTTCAGAAAATCAAAAAGATAGGTTCATTTTTAGTCCAATTCCCATTGTAAGATCTAGCAAAATGTAAGAGTAGAGATTTTCAGAATATGAGTTTAATCAGAGTGATTCCGATTGCATGTCAAAAGCGCAGTTCATACTAGTGACACGAATAATATGAAACTTTACAGAAAGGTTTTAGAAGCATACCTCTTCGCCTTAGTGCAATAACATTTTATCTTAATCGTACTTCAATAGTACATATACCATGTTTGCCGATAGTTGACTACCTTTATCCAGTTGATATTTAAGATCAATGTTTAATTATTCTAGAGTTTATAATTTCCTAAAACACTTATGGTATTATGGCATTTAAGATGGGTTTCTTATCATCCAATAATATCATGTTTGATATCTTGGAAAGCACGGTACCAGTCTGCTAAGGTTACAGATTTTATCTTGTGCTCAAAGGTGGTTTATTATTTGAAATTTGGTTCGAATTAAATATTTTACTATAATTCTTATCCACGGAAATGTGTCTTACGAAATGAATGAATCATACTAATTGCTCTTCATAAATATGTCACTATATAAAAATGAAATATCACCATATTAAAATTGTTATGAAATAGTATGATGATTCAGACGAGTCTTCGTTATTTCAAAATATTATAAATAAAATGTTTATGAGCTAAGACAATATCATATTATTTTTAGAATGCAATTTTCACGTAAAGGGCCGAGTTTATTAAGACGTCTCTATAGAAAATAGAAGCCGAAACGAGCGCCCTACATTTGCGCAGTTGAAAATAGATCGATCTATTTTGTTTATTGTACAAAAAATAGGAAGGAATTTTATTGAAAGAAATCGCTAAGGAATTTGAATTTTCATAACTTCTGTTTGTCATCAAATGCAGAGCGACTTCTACAGCCGAAAATTTCTAATGAAAGTATGGAGTACTATCAATATTATACTTTGTTCGTTGGCTGATTTTTAAATATCAAGTCTTTAAATGTTGTTCTTTTGTTCAATAACTTGTTATGGAAGCTCATTAGAGTCGATTAGAGTCGATTTGCTTTTGTTTTTAGGTTTTCGGTAGGATCGGCAATATGTTTCGCGCGTTTAAACTGTAAAACCCCCACCCCATCCCAAACCCATATTATAATCCCACCGACATTTCAAATAAATAAAACCAAAGTCGTTTATCATTTGGGTTGATTGGACAATATCCAAATCTTTTATTGGCTAAGATATCCATCTTAAAACTGCCCGAAATATGAAAACAAAAGAACTTTTGCTCAAAAACCTTCAAAAGGACGTTACTGATTGAAAGTACGGGAATAATTTTTACAGCCGCCACACCACACAAACAACGCTACCGTGCTATTGAATTAAATGAAAGGGGAACTTTAAAGCCACCGACCACGATATTTCTGAAAATATTGCCGTCTCGGTTTGATTGAGCCCTTTTATGGGCATTAAATACCGCCGCATAGCCTTGTGTATAGCGCAACTCAATATTACACAAGTAAACAGTACAAAATTAACATATGCATTTTGTTATATTTTATTTAATCAAACTATAAATGTGTTGGGCATACCGGAAACATTAAAGCGAATTGTTTCAACCTTTTTTATTCAACAAGTTTTATAATAAAAATCTTAATATGACACATATATTCAAACCAAAAAAAACTCCTGCCCATCCGAAAACAAGAAATATAATGCAGAATGGTTAATAATCTTACTTTAAAATGAAAAACCTTGAAATCAAACCACTGTTAATTATTTATTAACAACGTTAATTACTTTCATCTTTATTTTGTTTGTGATAATTAACTACTTTCTAGTAAAGAATGACTTTTTTTTATTATTTTCACCAGGCGTAATGTTGAAACAATTTAAGCTACATATAAAACATATTTACGTTAAGAAGTGACCACCATCTAACGTAATAAAAGAAAACCCCTAAGACAATACAGCTTCTGAAAAAAAGCATTTACAGATTGACGAAAAAGGAACTTTGAAAGCCACCGATCACGACAAATATGAAAATATTACAGACTGGTTTTGATTGAGCCTGTTCATGGTCAGTAATGGAAATGCAATGATGAGGTATTCGATAGTTTTTATTATTCTTTTTATATTTAAACGCAGTTCTGTTCCCCTTAATAAAGCATACAAGCAATAAGGCAGTCATTGTACTGCCTTTTCGGAAAAAAAAAGTTCGGTATGAAGCAGAAAACTTACATGACACATTCACTCGTTTCAACAAAGAAGCCGTCCTTTCCTTCCTTGGTTACTGATACCTCCGGGCATTGGTCAACTGCTGACCCTACTGTAGGTCCCACAGATACATTCTTCTCGATGAATCTACAAAATAACGTATTAGAAAGTTAAAATACTAGAATTTTCTTTTGTGTTAATTATAGCATTAATTTCATTTTTAACTCAATTAGGACACGAAAATCTCGATGTCCACGCAAATTATCAAAAATCTGATCATATCGAAATCCCGTTCATAAAGCAAAAAAGAAATGCATTCTCAACACGTTCAGGACATGGTAGTCAATCGATATCAATAAATGGTAAAACCTTCTGCCCCTCAATAATTGATAACTTTTGAAGAAGTAAATAGCTGAGACAGAACTGACCTTGAACCGTGGTATTGAGGAGGCTGACACACAGAAAAGGAAATTGATTACAAAAATCATTTGAAACTCAAATCTGGTTTAAACACCCAATTGGCGAATTGTTTTGCGCCTGAACGTTCCGAGGCGGTAACCCATCGGTTTCTCATGTTTGTAAATTGTTTAAGGTGTATTTTTTTGAAATTGGTCATTTTAAAAAACCATGCTCTTTCTCTTCCTCTCTTCTTCTTGGCTGTGTGGGGATGCTGTGTTATTTTAATGTGGCAATACCTGATATGCATATTTCACTTTGTTTTGCATTTATTTTACAATACTCAAAGCAGGTACCGTTTTGCTGTCTCTCTCTCGATGTTAACGTCTTCCTTTCCTTTGGCTCGTTTTGCCTTTTCTTTCTTGCCCATATAAACAGTTCTGTCAAAAAATAGCATCCTTTGAAATTTAAATAACAGAGCGATATACTGGTGAGCCATTTATTTGTTTGTCCCCTAAAATTCTTGCATGTTCTTATTTGAGCGCATATAGTTATCTTTTTCTTTTAAAATGTTAGCTAACGTTTAAGCAAAGAATGTGCATAGTATAAGTATATTGTTTATGTATATTGTAAAGTATAAACAAATAGACTTCCAGAAACTCACATTTCACAGTTTTTGTCCTCCATGTTAAAGACCACTTTGTTATTTTGACTGTCGTATTGTCCCTGTGGACAAGCAGACGCTGCTGCTTGTTGTGTTGCTGCTGTGCTGGATGAAGCGATTGTTGTGATTTCAGTTGTGTTTTCAGATACTGGTGTGGTTTCTGTGGCAGCAGTAGCTGCTGCGCTGTCATTGTTAGGGTCATCGGAGCCAATTAGCTTACGAATACCATCCCGGATGCCGCCCAGGATTGTGTTTTTGATGAAGTTACGAAATCTACCTCCTAAGCCTGGTCTTGTTGTTGTTTCTGTTGTTACTGTTGTTGTTTCGGTTGTTACTGCTGTTGTTTCTGCTGCTGCTACTGTTGTTGTTGTATCTGATTGAGTTGTTGCTGTGACAGCTGCGTTAGTACTGCTCTGTATGGAAGCCGGAGCATCAGTGGTAACTAGTACTATACCCGACTGTCCATAAGCTGAAGTAAAGCAATGTCATGGCAAGTACAATACTACTGGTCCCAAGGTTATAAAACTGAGCATGGAAACCAGTCTCAAATCTCAAGCATCTGATTGGCTGAAATGGCGACCAGCATGGAAACCAGTCTCAAATCTCAAGCATCTGATTGGCTGAAATGGCGACCAGTCAATATAAGCATTTTATTGTCTAAAACTTTTATTCTGTGGAAGCCTATTTCAGATAATAATTTGTGAAATACAGAATAAACGTCTAAGTTTGACTGAAATATGTTTAACGATTATGACTGTAAAGTTATAAATTTCTAGTACACAACTAAATGGAAAAGGTAAAACATTTAATCAAACACATAAAATTTGGGTAGCATAAATAAATGTATTGCAACCAAATAGTGAATAATGGAATTAACAAGTGTTACACAATATTCTGCTGATGCTATAAAATATAAAACGAGGTCGTGAAACTTATTGTTTAAATAATACGTATATTTAGGTATAATTAATATAGTCAAAATTGGTATCATTTTTCAGTCCTCCAGTTAGGGAAAACGTGTCTTTTCACACACTATGCATATTTACTGCTACTAATAGTTTTGTATTTGTAAGCATCTCTTTTTCATTTCTTGTCTCTTTCATGTACCCCCATTAGGTTTATTCATTTTAAAATACGGTTGTAATACACACATTGAAACTTTTATCAAAAATAATAACAACTTAACTATAGAGAGAATCCTACCTTGTCTTACATTTATCACTGGTTGTGGTTCAACAAAACCGTCAAGTTATTAATTTAATGAACATCTGATGTCAAATTAAAATGTTTGTTAAATGCTTTATCTTTATACATTTATTATAAAATATGGTACGAAAGCAAAAGGGCAAATATGTATATCAGAAAAAGCCACACACAAAAATTATGTCCGCTATATAATAGTGAAGAGAGAAAGTGCTTTAATAAATACCAGTAATTTAAAAAAAGCAACGAAACAACAAAATCACTATCAATTATCCAAGCAATTATCAAAAAAGAACCCGAGGGTGGAACGGTTAGTGGCAAAGCATATTTAAACTACGTTCTAGACTTTACAGTCTTCACACTTGCCTGACATTTTCATAAGAACACACGTGAAAGTTGCCCTGGTGACATGACTACATCCAACCAACAAGCGAGATATAGTTTTAAATTATGGAGCTCCTATGTTCCTTTTCATGATACCCCCCCCCCCCAAAAAAAAAAACCAAACCCAAAACACTCAATAAACTTCACCAACCCTCAAGCAACAAAACATGTAAAACTGATAGTGTTTACGAATAAATCGGCAAAAATTAAAACGACCATTTATTTTCTTCATTTTCTACAATTTTGATTATTTGCCGTGTTTGGTGGCTTTCGAATTTCCATCTTCATCTGTTTAAAAATCGCAGTAGCGTTGTTTGTTTCGTGTAGCGGCTCTAAAAAGTCTCCCCGTACATTCTAACAGTGTTGTTATCAATGTCGGCCTTTGACGGCCATTGAGCACGTTACACACATCTGTGTAAATATTTAGTTGACCTCAGCCGACGGTCCGTGGCTAGGCGGCGTGGACATTAATATGCATTTCTACTGGCTCAATTAAACCGAGCCTGGAATAATTTGATTTTTTTCCAATGGTTTCTTCATTTTTTTAAATATAACAGTAGCGTTGTGTGTGCGTGTGGCGGCTGTAAAATCTCACCAAACATTCAGTCAGTGTTGTTATCAATTTCGCCCTTTGAAGGCAGTTGAGCAAGATACATAACAAATAATCAGTGTAAATGTTGAGTACTCCTCAAATGCATATTACCGCCCACGCCGCCTAGCTCCGGGTTGAGCGCAACTCAATATCTACACCTGTAAACAGTACAATTTAGATCCCCCCCTCCCCCCTAAACGATGGCATGCATATGACTGTGAACATAGAAAGAAACTGATTTATCGTCATTACTTTGGAACTAAACAAATTTGCGAAAAGTATTGTTCTTAAAAGGAAAATTAACAGCATCATCGGAACATTCAGAATTCTACTATTCCTGTCAGTCATCAGTCTTTTTTCTACATCTATAAAACTTGTTCTTTCAGTTACGCTGAAGAACTTTTCCGACAAAAAGCAAAGCGCTTGCAGTTCAGCTTAACAGTGTCTCTTCCATAGAAGGACGAGTGGTGGCATTGCCCTTCCAACGCTGCAATAGCAAGTGTCAACGAAATAAGGCTTAGTTCTTGCAGTCCGTCATTAGTGTAGCTCTTGAAGAAACGTAGCAGGATATGTGCTTGCTGTAACCCAACCGTGGCTCTTCCAAACTAGATAGATCTTTTACTTTCACTCTCTGTCCGTCCGGCTGTGTATCTTTCATCACAGCAACTTAGATTGAAGCTCCATTTCCATCCAGTGCTCTTCCAACGTAGCCGGATATGTTAATTGCTGTTCTGATTGAACGTGGATCTTCATAGTACGCATGGCATTGCTAGCTGTTGTGTCAAACATTATTTAAGTCTTCTGATCGGTTTTCCGCCAAACAATAAATTTTCTGTCAAACAAAGCAATGCCTTGTGCAGTTTCGCCTAGTACTTCGTAATTCAACCACCGATTTAATTTGTAGGAAGATCCAGCAGGTGTATTTCCATCAAGACGTTTTCTTTCAACCTTTTTATGTTTGTCTCTTATTCACGTGATTTTCTTCGAACTCTGAGATGAAGACGTAACCAATAGAATAATTCTAAAAACACCCTCCATCAATGTCACAAAATCCTAAAGATGCTCTTATTGCCACCAACAGTCCAATTCAACTGAAGTCCCCAAAGGTGCATGCGACGTATCTCCCTGCAAACCTTATTAGCCCAATATGCTTTACTTAAACTCAATACCGCTAAATGAGGTTGCGTCGTTTGTTTCCAGACATTCTCTTTTCTATTTTACGTATTCTTCAGCCGCTTGTTTGTTTTTTGATAACCTATTATTGAACATTTAAATTCATTTATTTTAGCAACAACAGAATGTTGCGAAACCTGAGAAGTACAAGAAGAAAACTCACCTATCATAAGAACCAACAACCCACAAGTACAGAGTAAATGGTTGTCCATGTTTGACGATTCAGAAAACGTATCAAAGTAGAACCCTTCTGTGTAAAGATTAAAGATGTTCTTGTTTACTTGCTAGTATTTGTAGTTAAGAGACTATCCCGTCAGCGAATTCCGAACAATAAAACTGACAGCAATGTCACTCAAAACAGTTGAAAAAATATGGTTTATGACACACTTATCCTCCAAGAAGGCCATTTGTGTGTAATATTGCCTCAAACAACGACGTTTAACCCTTAACGCCTTATTTTTTCGCAGAAGGTAAACAATTTTGACGTATGTTTTCTATGTTTTGTCTGTTAATTCAAGTGCATTTCGTTGTTTTGTCCGAACTTGAACTCAATGTTTTCATAATTTATTCGTAATTTTATTCGCGTTTAACAAAAGAAAATCAACACAGAATTTTTGTACTTTTATTTACATATCTAAGTCCCGCAAAATGTGGGCAACATCAGCATTACATACATGATGATCAGTAGCATAACATATAACAACATAAACATAATTTCGGAAACGAATAACACACCTTAATGTGTGCTTATATGCAGGATTCATAACCAATGCAAACAGACTGTACCTAACTTCGTATATGTAGTGAATAGTGGACAATTATGTTGTGCAAGTATGTGAGTTGTTCTTATTATGTCCAGAGTGAACAAACCGTACTGTAACTACTTATCTCAATTTAACACTTGCCACCATTATTTAACAATAAAGACTTACTTGTGGTCATTTATTTGCACCACTTTTTAAATCCATGTGTGTAAATATTGAAATAAATAACAACAGCAAAACAAAAAATACCGGTATATACTTAAAAACAAGAATAATAAACTCCGGAAACAAAATTACCGGTCACATAAACTCTATGTTACTGAACCATCCGTTGGTTTAATGGCGGCTGCGTACCCTTTCAGTAATATTAGTACTAGGTCAAAATTTTCAACTTCTCTATTTAGAGTTTTTTTCGCTGAAGCCTGGTCCCTATGATCACAACTGGACATGAAATTAAATTTGAAAAAAAAACCCACAAGATTTTATAAAAAGACTTATTAAATTAACACATGTACTGATATGATGAGAAATTTATAATTTTACAGTTGACCCTTAATTAATTTTGTTGAGTGTAGAATGCTCTCCTCATTATTAATTGACTTTATTATAAAATATGAAAAACAATCTGTTGACAATCGTGAAAGATTCAAATATGTATTTGTGCTTGTTGAGTTTGTTATATGATAGAATTTTATTATATTGTTGCTATAATCTTGTATTTTGTTGGTTGCTGATCGTGTTTATAAATGCAAAAAAAACAACAAAATACAATAACTTAAAAGTAGAAATATATATTTTAATGGATTTCTTTGACGATATAAAAGTCTATTAAAATTCTAAAGTTGCAAAATTGTTGTCATTGTTGTTGTTTACTGATTACGTTTTTATATATAGATTTGTTTGAATGTGAATTTATCGCTGCGAACTAAAATTAAATAAATCTAGCACAAAAATATTGAATAATTTATTAGTGAGTGTCTTCCTGGAAATAACGCAATTAATAAAGCCAACAAATAGACACATGTGAACTTGAACCTGAACTTGAACATGAGAACTTGACGCAAAACTTTGCAAGTTCACCGTCAGTGAACCCATCTACTTATGAAACGGACAATGCCCGAGTCGACCATTCACCGATGACACAGAAACTCAAAAGATTGACCAATGCATATTTGGGGAGATTCAACTACTTGTATAGCAACTTGTTCACTAGGAGAACTGTATCTTTTAAATAATATTATTTTGTACGGTAAGAAATAGGAAGGACTTAAGAGTGTGTCTTGTGGTACTGCAATATTCATTTAGCACCGACATAAAACAATCAAACCAGTTGAGCATCTAAGCCCATTTGCACCAATAGTTTTAAACATATTGCATATGTTTAATTTCCTGCACTCTGTCAAAATCTTACAAGCTTTCAATAATAGAATCTACAGACATTCTGAAACGGTCTGATGGACAGAAAAAATGAAACCACAACTACTACAATTTTGGTTAAATTTAGGCTAGGTATCATATGAAGGAACGAACCGAACTTGTTTTGATAATACATGTATTCTGAAAAACGGAAGTCGTGTCATGTTTAAGTATCGATAGAAAAGACTGATTTTATAATTTTCGGGTAAAAATGTGTCTAAAGGGCGTCAGAATTATCTTTATTTACGTCCGGCGCATAATTTTCAGGTAAAAATGTGTCTAAAGGGCGTCAAAATTATCTATATTTACGTCCGGCGCATGCAGATCACTTTCGTTCCGGTGTGGAAAAATACAGTCTCTACTGTTCCCGACAATTGTTTCTTTTCAGTTCTCTTGGCCACTGGGCTGCCAAGCTGAAGCTATTTCGAACCCTTCTGAACTCAGCTGGTGACGAGAGAGCATAAATAACCAAATCTTGATTGACTGACAACGGACAGACGTCTGATCCAAAGCTAAATGCAACAAATTTGTATATTTGTTCGGTTCCTTGGCCAGAATTTAAAAAAATTAAAGTATAATATGAAAATGTAAAACAAAATACTGATTGTATTGCCTCCAAAATCTAGCAATTGGGTTGGGCGACAAGTACTCATCACAACAGCGAACTGCTGTTCTACAGACATTTTTTATAATATGGCTTATTTTAAGTCAATTTCTTTAAATGCCTTTTGGTGGTGCTCTTGAGTACTTTTTCGGCTGGTGTTCCTGAGTAACAGAATATAAGTCATGACTGAAAACCCAGCTTTTCGAAATCGCGTCTAAATCCCGATCGTTTTTCGGCCAGGGGTTGTGGATTATGGTAAATGTGTGTACACACCCTGGTACCGGCTCTCCCAAGTACAGGTGGCACTCCCACATACAGCTCACGGTAAAGAATTTTAGAGGAGAGGTGGTGTAGGTATTTCGTTAATATCCCCGGAAATTCAAAACCTTCTAAAAAGTGAAACATATCAGCGCTCTGTGATTAAATAATGACTATGTTCTGCAAGTGTCACAACATTTCATCTTGAAATAAACAAAATACGGCGAGTTAAACGCGAAAGTTTGACTCGAAAATGTAAAATGTCAAAATAAAACTTAAAACACTATGTAAATGCTGCAAATTTATTCATTTTTGATACGGTATCGTATAGTCCTGTTTTCCTACAACAACAAGTTTAAATTCCAAGCCTTCGGATCTGTTTTATTTAATGAATGACTCGTTTTTAAAGATGGTCAGTGGTTTCAAAACGGCACTCCCACCGCACAGGTGTGTAAATGTTTGGCACTCACCAAGTACAGCTACAGAAAAGTCTCCAAAAATGTGAAGAAATCGTCAGTAATTTTGTGTTTTAGTATATGTGGCAGATCAGTATACTCAAAGCAAATCTTATTAGTTACTATGTGTCTCAATTTTCTAATATATTAACAATTGTTTAAAAAAATAGTGACGATTTCTTCACACTTTTGAAGACCAGTATCAAATCTTAAGCATCTGATTGGCTGAAATGGCGACCAGTCACCATTTCAGCTAATCAGAATGCTTGATATTTGAGACTGGTCTCTTGAATGAGTTTTCTGTTCATAGGCCCTAGAAAGTGAGCACGGTAACCAGAGCAAATATTTCATAACGAAACATCTGTACAGAAACCTTGGTATTTTTTACAAACAAGGTTTAACATGGTGCTTTATTTTGGATAGCTTTCTTATATTAAACCTGTATTTCTCCCATTACTTGAACCAAACATCATTCAAAACAAAAATTTCAAAGCTATTAAACATTCTGAATTTAATTATTTATATCAAGAACATTTACAAAAACAGATGTATCATTCTTACTACATTTAGTTATTAATTAGATGGCTTCAAGCATATATGTATATGTAGCAGTCACCTACTCCTTATCAGTAACAGGCTTAAGGTTCCTCCAGATTCAGGAAACCTCAGTCTCAATAATGTGTATAATCTTAAATATCAGCATTTAAACATTATTTACATTTCACAATAATGATAGTGTCTATCACAGTAGTTTAACAGTCTTAAAACCATGCAATAATCAAGTCCATTCATTTTAACCCTTAAATCGAAATATACTGGTTTAATTGCTGGTGCCATCAGTGTAGATCCAGATCAGCCACCACATCCGAGCTATTTGATCAGGATCTGCACTGATCATTTCTTGGTAAAAAATATCCTAGCAACCAGTGGCCATTTCAGCTAATCAGATGCTGAATAAGCTGAAATGCTTGAGATTTGAGACTGGTTTCAATTTTCAGTTTTATAATATTGGAACCAGATCTAACAGTTATATTCTATTGAGTAAAGGGTTACATTTTTGCAGCCACTATCACTGGAGAATGTTTGACTACACTGTGTAACATACCTGTATTTTGGATTCTTTGTACTAATTTTTCAAATAAAAGCTAGCAGTTTTATTGCATTTCTTTATTATAAGTAATTTAAAAATTTTGTTGACAAAATTTATAATCGTTAACAGAAAAATGTTCCAGACTTATAGACATTTGAGGTAATACTTCATCGGAATGACCAACGTTTCTCTTTTAGTTGATATTCACTTTGGACAACTTTTTGTCCGCAGGCCGAAAAACACCACATTATCTAGACTATTCTAAAGATAAAATATGCATCATTAACATGCAAAAAACTGAAATGTATGACTCTGCACAAGTACAAAATTCGCAAATAAATCCCAAGTGAAAACAGTAATTTATCAGTATTAAATTCAATTGCAGTATCTTGATGCTTTAGACCTTATCAGAAACCTAGTGAGGAAAAATTGTTGGCTTAATCCACCTCTGTACTTGAAGATTCTGGGTTCACAGCTAGCTTTATTTTAGCTTCTAGGTAGTTTAGGTGGTCCAATTTCTTGTCGATCTTGCCCCAGTCTGTGTATGGAATCTGAAACAAATTAAATAGTGTGTTATTTCTTATTTCACTTTTTAATTTTAAACCCTTTACCTCAGTGGTTATGGCTGTTATACTTAGGGGAAAAACTGCAAATCCAGATCAGTTGGCATTTCCATGCCATCTGTTCAGTATCAACAATAACAATGTTTAGATTAGGTTATTTTTACCAATGAAGATCCAGATCAGACAGAAGAGGTGCCAGCTGATCTGGATCTACACAGGTTGCACATACGAAAAAAACAGTAAAGGATTAATTAAATACCGTAAACCTATTAACAAGAGATGTTTTTTTTAAACATGAATTTCCCCCAAATGCCAAATTGATAGTTATCTGCTCAGTGCTGGTATTTTACTGAAGGTCATTGTGACCTTGACCTTTGACCTACTGACCTCAAAATCAATAGGGGTCATGTATTTGTGATGACTAACCTCCTTACCAAATCTGAGGACTGTACGTCAAATCATTTTCTAGTTATTGAATGGACAAGGTTGGTTACAGACTAACTGACCAAACTAATCAAAGCAATATATCCTGGCTTCTTAGAAGGGGGGAATAATAATTAAAGCTTTGACAAATGTGTTTTATCTACAGACATTCAGTTAAGTGTTCAGTTACTACCAGTATTCGAATAGTGTTTCCACTTTTAGTTACTGATAAAAATTCTTATTTTGATACACATCAGATTTTCCATTCAAGTTCAAAATATTTAAAAAAAAAAATAATTATGACAGACATAAGAAAATGGTTGTGACTTGTTGGGACTTGAATTGGAGCATCACGTTGACTATTCAAGGACGAGGGTAAGGGACAGGATTATACATCAATGTATAACTGGATAGCAAACTAGCAACACTGATGCATCCATGCAGTGAACTGGATCTACACAGGTCGCTATAGGGATTTAAGACATATTCATGTAGTAAAGTATTAAAGTCTCTTACATATACAATGACAGTTTGCTGCTCTGGTTTAAGATGTCTCAGAGCCATGGCTGTACTTCCAGTCACCTGTGGCTCAGCTGATCCTCTAACAAAGTTACCATAATCCAACATCTTGATCCATACTCTGAAATTAACAAAACTCTTTACTTGGAACGAACATTGATGACTTACAATTTACACTGTTACCATTAGACCTATGCCCAAGGTTATAAAACGGAGGATGGAAACCAGTCTCAAATCTCAAGCATCTGATTGGCTGACCAGTCACAATTTCAGCCAATCAGATGCTTGAGATTTGAGACTGGTTTCCAATCTCTGTTTTATAATCTTCAGCCCAAGTAGGCAAGGAACTTTAGAGCAAGTCTAGCATAGTTCTAGCATTTAAATATAACATGATTGTGGGCAAAAGTGCTAAACATTTCTGTACAACTCTCTCTCTCGATACAATGTTAAAGCATTTAACATGCAGGGGTTGAAATTCAAAGAAATGCTCATTTTGACTGTTCAGAATTTTAACCCAAGGGTCAAATTTCATCATAATATATCTAAGGTAAAATATTATTCTGACACTAGAGTGGATGTATAAGCACCCAAGTAGATGTATATGCACCCAATAGATGTATATGCACCCGAGTAGATGTATATGCACCCGAGTAGATGTATATGCACCCAAGTAGATGTATATGCACCCGAGTAGATGTATATGCACCCGAGTAGATGTATATGCACCCAATAGAGGTATATGCACCCAATAGATGTATATGCACCCGAGTAGATGTATATGCACCCGAGTAGATGTATATGCACCCAATAGATGTATATGCACCCGAGTAGATGTATATGCACCCGAGTAGATGTATATGCACCCAATAGATGTATATGCACCCGAGTAGATGTATATGCACCCGAGTAGATGTATATGCACCCGAGTAGATGTATATGCACCCGAGTAGATGTATATGCACCCGAGTAGATGTATATGCACCCGAGTAGATGTATATGCACCCGAGTAGATGTATATGCACCCGAGTAGATGTATATGCACCCAATAGATGTATATGCACCCGAGTAGATGTATATGCACCCGAGTAGATGTATATGCACCCGAGAAGATGTATATGCACCCAACAGATGTATATGCACCCGAGTAGATGTATATGCACCCAGTAGATGTATATGCACCCAGTAGATGTATATGCACCCGAGTAGATGTATATGCACCCGAGAAGATGTATATGCACCCAATAGATGTATATGCACCCGAGTAGATGTATATGCACCCGAGTAGATGTATATGCACCCGAGTAGATGTATATGCACCCAAGTAGATGTATATGCACCCGAGTAGATGTATATGCACCCGAGTAGATGTATATGCACCCGAGTAGATGTATATGCACCCGAGTAGATGTATATGCACCCGAGTAGATGTATATGCACCCGAGTAGATGTATATGCACCCAATAGATGTATATGCACCCAATAGATGTATATGCACCCAAGTAGATGTATATGCACCCGAGTAGAGGTATATGCACCCGAGTAGATGTATATGCACCCGAGTAGTATGTATATGCACCCGAGTAGATGTATATGCACCCGAGTAGATGTATATGCACCCGAGTAGATGTATATGCACCCGAGTAGATGTATATGCACCCGAGTAGATGTATATGCACCCGAGTAGATGTATATGCACCCGAGAAGATGTATATGCACCCGAGTAGATGTATATGCACCCGAGTAGATGTATATGCACCCGAGTAGATGTATATGCACCCGAGTAGATGTATATGCACCCGAGTAGATGTATATGCACCCAACAGATGTATATGCACCCGAGTAGATGTATATGCACCCGAGTAGATGTATATGCACCCGAGTAGATGTATATGCACCCAACAGATGTATATGCACCCGAGTAGATGTATATGCACCCGAGTAGATGTATATGCACCCGAGAAGATGTATATGCACCCGAGAAGATGTATATGCACCCGAGTAGATGTATATGCACCCGAGTAGATGTATATGCACCCGAGTAAATGTATATGCACCCGAGTAGATGTATATGCACCCGAGTAGATGTATATGCACCCGAGTAAATGTATATGCACCCGAGTAAATGTATATGCACCCAACAGATGTCTATGCACCCAAATACATGGATATGCACCTGAGTAGATGTATATGCAAGCTGAAAAAACAAACAAGTGAGTCCTGTGTGCAGTCCTGCCCAGACCCCTTGTCTAATTGATATCATCAACCTTGCAATCTTAGAGATTAAAGAAGACAAGACATCATATATTGGCATTTTTATATACTACTCAGAATTTGAAAAAGGCCAATTTTGTAGTCTGAATAAATGCACCATTCTGATCTACACAAATCTCCCAAACAAACAACATTTTTAAATCTAACCTGGTCATGCCTTCAGTTTTCTCCAATTTAACAGCTTTCAGTGACGGGTCTACAAATATTTCGAAATCTGCAACAGAAAATGTAAGAAAGCATATAACTAAATGATTCACATACAGAAGACAATTCCTCATTCAGGTATGGTGTAAAATATAAGTGAGATATTCTGTCTTTTTTTTTCTCTGAAAGATATTAATTGTATGTGCAATCTGACAGATTATCTAGCAAAATCTCCAGTCTCAAATCTCAAGCAACTGGTTGCCATTTCAGCCAATTAGATGCTTTAGATTTGAGACTAGTCTCCAGTTTTAGTTTTATGATCTTGGGCCAAGACTATATCTAAATCAGCCTATAGGTATGTAAAAGGGATATTTGAGCTGCATTTCTGGGAAGTTGAAGTCAGTCTGAGAAATGACATAAAGTTAAGCAGCTGATATTGGTCATTACACTGCAACTCCATTATATCGCGGACCACGGGGTCCAAGCCCGCCAACCACGATATAAACGGAGCGCGATATAGGTAAATAATCGCGCTGAAACAAGGAGAATTCATTTGTTTTTGCTGTCAGATGCATGTATATCGCGGTGTTGCGTAATTAACACGCCGTGAGATCTACGAGTACTTCAGGGAGTACGTTCCGTGCTGGACAAATGTTTTAAAACAACTTTTTTTATAAATATAATTTATTAAGTTTTATTTTTAACAAGAGGGCCAATTGGCCCTATATCGCTCACCTGTCAAACTTGACCTAGATATCATTGAGATAAACATTCTGACCAAGTTTGAAGAAGATTGGACCAAAATTAAGACCGCTAGAGTGCAGACAAGATTTTTATATAATTTGACCTAGTGACCTAGATTTCAAGGTCACATAACCCAGTTTCAAACTTGACCCAGATATCATCGAAATATACTTTCTGACCAAGCTTGAAGAAGATCCAACCAAAATTAAGACTTCTAGAGTGCAGACAAGCTTTTTCCTTAATTTGACCTACTGACCTAGTTTTAAGGGTCACATGACCCAGTTATGAACTTGACCTAGATATAATTGAGATAAACATTCTGACCAAGTTTAAAGAAGATTGCACCAAAATGAAGACCACTAGAGTGCAGACAAGATTTTTATATAATTTGACCTAGTGACCTAGATTTCAAGATCATATGACCCAGTTTCAAACTTGACCTAGATATCAACGACATAAACATTCTGACAAAGTTTCAGAAAGATCAGACCAAAATTAAGACCTCTACAGTGCAGACAAGCTTTTTCTTTAAATTGACCTACTGACCTAGTTTTAAGGGTCACATGACCCAGGTACGAACTTGATCTAGATATCATTGAGATAAACATTCTGACCAAGTTTAAAGAAGATCACACCAAAATTGAGACTGCTAGAGTGCGGACAAGATTTTTCTATAATTTGACCTAGTGACCTAGATTTCAAGGTCGCATGACCCAGTTTCGAACTTGATCTAGATATCAATGAGATAAACATTCTGACCAAGTTTGAAGAAGATCGGATAAAAATTATGACCGCTAGAGTGCGGACAACAATTGTGAATGGACGACGGACGGACGACGGACGAAGGGTGATCACAATAGCTCACTCTGTCACTATGTGACAGGTGAGCTAATAAAAAAGAAATTAATTGTATAATGTACAAAACAAAGATCGCCGTCTTCAATTTCCAACGGCGGTATTATTGTTTTCGGTACTTTCAACTAATCGACGATCTGTTGGTCGGTCATGGTCGGCGATGTTAGTTCGTCGTCGTCCGTCGTTTACCAGCTTGATATGTCAAAACTGTTTTGACGTTTCCTGCTCATGCCTATTATGGTTAGCAACTTGCATTAATTGTCACTAATTTGCGGTTTGTCTCGTGAACAAAATTCTGCCAGTACGTATCAGCTTGGTGTTTTTCGCACCTATTGTTCGTCACAAAGGGGGTTTCATGTCAAATCAGAAGCAACAAAATTGTAAAAAAAAAACAAACTCTAATCTATTTTCGTACGTTTGATGTTAAATTGTATCTTCTGGTGAACATGTACATCACCTCTTAAAACCCTGCATACAAAATGTTATTAACAGCCATCGCCGATAATGACGTAATACGACATGAAAAAAGCGTGCGTTTCGTGAATTTGTCGCCAACGTTGACTTAATCATTTGATATTTTTTACCACCCACGAAGAATGAACAAACATATACATTGTAAATGTGCAAAAAATTGGGATCCACGGACCAAGCGCGATATATTGGATATCGCGATATAACGGATCGCGATATAACGGAGTTGCAGTGTATTTATTTCAGTAGAATATATAAACACATGTATATTGCAGCTGTAATTTCAACCATCATATTTTACGTGTTAATGTAGATTTATTCATACAAATTGTGGAAACACTTCTTACAATGTAAGATGTTTTAAGTTTTATAAATTGATACTGCGGTTGAAGTATTTGCATTGGTTTTTTTTATCCCGAGTTAGTGCCCACTTTTGATAAATTGCAGGACTTCCAAAAGCATTAAAAAATGGAAGATTGAAGTATAAAAGTGTGTAAAAACAAATGAAGAAAATTTACCTATGTTGTATCCATATTTGGTGACAACATTGATGTTGCAGTACTTGTCGAGGGGTGCCAGTTCTGAGAGAATGGTCGATACTGCTTTTGCTAGACCAACTATCTTTGCATCTTGCACCTGAAAAAGTTCAAACTGCAGGTGTGTCTGTTCATTGAGGAAATACTTAGTATTTAATTTAACCCTTTCCTCCATTGATACACCTAAGATTGCGTTGATGAACAGTTTAGATCCAGTTCAGGCGGCACATCCGTGCCATCTGATCAGGATCTAAACAGTTCACTTTTTTGTTCATTAGGTTATTTCTGACCAAAATGCGACCAGTGCAGATCCTAATCAGACGGTACGGATGTAATAAATACATAACCTTGATAGATGTTTTCAATGTAATTTGGGGAATAATTGATAAGATTGTGAAAGGCTTTACTGCCAAAATCATCCGTTCATCCTCTTAAATGCAAATTCATTTATATACATACTGACCAAGTTTGGTAACGACTGAACAAAGACTTTCTAATTAAGACAGTGGACATATGTTATCTGACCAAAAACAACTAATTTAAGGCCATAATCCCATAGCTGCTGGTGCACTTAGTCCGTTTCATATTGACCAAGTTTGGTAATGGCTGAATATAGACTTTTTAATTTTTGGAGCGGACATATTTAGTTTATTTGTCCAAAAACCATTAATTAATTAAAAGGCCATAACCTTAGTCATAGTTACTGCAGCACTTTGTCCAATCATTGACCAAGAATTTATAGTCATAATCTCTAACCTAATCTGATAAACATTGGGCAAAGTATTACTAGAGTTAGATACCGTAAAACGTTTGTGGACATAGCCTTTGGTCGACAGCAAGTGTTCTCAAATAATGTACAGGTTTACGTATCAGGTGTGTAAATGAATTTACAGTTACCTGCCCCTGAAGCTGTTTTCTCCATTCTCCGGCAGGCTGATCTACACTCATATCTTTGCTCTGTAAATCTTCCTTGAGGTAGCCATATACGTTCAGCAGCTGTCGTCTCACATCCTCCTGTAGGAACTTCGGTTGATCTGTAACAAATAACAACTCTCGCATTGTTAACTAGAATTTGGTGTTCCGTGGAACACTTGTGTAGCCTGCTTGCAAAAAGTTGAAACGTGGGCCTATGTTTAATCATATATGCTAAAAAGACATAATTCAAGTTTATTGCAATACTAAACCATGGAACACATGTGTCACCTTAATTGCATTTTAAATGGGCTTAACTAAAAAAAATGGTGAAACCTGAGTTGTCATTCTTCACCATAGCTATGTGCATGCAGATGATATAATCCAAGTATTAAGTGAATTGGACAAGTACTTTCAATGTTACAGCCAGCATTTTCATATTAAAGTTGCATTTGAAAGGGGCATAACTCATAAAATAGTCAAACCACAGTTTTCATTCTTTTTGTCACCAATGGCGTTGTTCATGCAGATGATATATTCCAAGTATTAAGTGAATAGGACAGCACTTTAAAAGTTATATGCAACATAAGGTTTCATGTTAAAGTTGCATTTGAAAGGGGTATAACTCATCAAATATTGAAACAGGAGTTATCTTTCTTGTCACAGATGACGTTGTTCATGTTGATAAAATATTCTGAGTATTAAGAGAATAGGATAAGTAATTTCAAAGTTAAAATCAACATTAAGTTTCATGATAAAGTTGCATTTGAAAGGGGCATAACTCAACTAGAGTGCGGACAAGCTTTTTCTAAAATTTGACCTAGTGACCTAGATTTCAAGGTCACATGACCCAGTTTCGAACTTGACTTAGATATCATTGAGATAAACATTCTGACCAAGTTTGAAGATCACATCAAAATTAAGACCGCTAGAGTGCGGACAAGCTTTTTCTATAATTTGACCTAGTGACCTAAATTTCAAGGCTACATGACCCAGTTTCGAACATGACCTAGATATTATTGGGATTAACATTCTGACCAAGTTTGAAGAAGATCTGACCAAAATAACGATCACTAGAGTGCGGACAAGCTTTTTCTATAATTTGACCTAGTGACCTAGATTTCAAGGTCACATGACCCAGTTTTGAACTTGACCTAGATATCATTGGGATAAACATTCTGACCAAGTTTGAAGAAGATCGGACCAAAATTACGACCACTAGAGTGCTGACAAGCTTTTTCTATAATTTGACCTAGTGACCTAGATTTCAAGGTCACATGACCCAGTTTCGAACTAGACCTAGATATCATTGGGATAAACATTCTGACCAAGTTTGAAGAAGATCGGACCAAAATTACGACCACTAGAGTGCGGACAAGCTTTTTCTATAATTTGACCTAGTGACCTAGATTTCAAGGTCACATGACCCAGTTTCGAACTAGACCTAGATATCATTGGGATAAACATTCTGACCAAGTTTGAAGAAGATCGGACCAAAATTACGACCACTAGAGTGCGGACAAGCTTTTTCTATAATTTGACCTAGTGACCTAGATTTCAAGGTCACATTACCCAGTTTCGAACTAGACCTAGATATCATTGGGATAAACATTCTGACTAAGTTTAAAGAAGAACATACCAAAATTACAACCGCTAGAGTGCAGACAAGCTTTTTCTTTAATTTGACCTAGTGACCTAGATTTCAAGGTCACATGACCCAGTTACGAACTTGACCTAGATATCATTAAGATAAACATTCTGTTCAAGTTTAAAGAAGATTGCACTATAATTAAGACTGCTAGAGTGTGGACAAGCTTTTTCTACAATTTGAGCCAGTGACCTAGATTTCAAGGTCATATGACCCAGTTTCGAGCTTGACCTAGATATCATTGAGATAAACATTCTGGCCAAGTTTGAAGAAGATCGCATCAAAATTAAGACCGCAAGAGTGCGGACAAGCTTTTTCTATAATTTGACCTAGTGACCTAAATTTCAAGGTTACATGACCCAGTTTCGAACATGACCTAGATATTATTGGGATAAACATTCTGACCAAGTTTGAAGAAGATCTGACCAAAATAACGATCACTAGAGTGCGGACAAGCTTTTTCTATAATTTGACCTAGTGACCTAGATTTCAAGGTCACATGACCCAGTTTCGAACTTGACCTAGATATCATTGGGATAAACATTCTGACCAAGTTTGAAGAAGATCGGACCAAAATTATGACCACTAGAGTGCGGACAAGCTTTATCTTTAATTTGACCTAGTGACCTAGTTTTAAGTGTCACATGACCCAGTTATGAACATGACCTAGACATCATTAACATAAACATTCTGTTCAAGTTTAAAGAAGATCTCACCATAATTAAGGCTGCTAGAGTGCGGACAAGCTTTTTCTACAATTTGACCCAGTGACCTAGATTTCAAGGTCACATGACCCAGTTTCGAACTTGACCTAGATATCATTGAGATAAACATTCTGACCAAGTTTGAAGAAGATTGGACCAAAATTCCGTCCGCTAGAGTGCGGACAACAATTGTGGACGGACGGACGACGGACGAACCCCCCTCACAAAAGCTCACCCTGTCACTACGTGACAGGTGAGCTAAAAAATATTGAAACAGGAGTTATCATTTTTGTTGTCGTCTATGGCACTGTTCATGTTGATGATATAATCCAAGTATCGAGTGAATAGGACAAGTACTTTCAAATTATACGCAACATTAAGTTTCATGTGAAATCTGCATTTAGTGAATAGAACAATTACTTTCAAAGTTTAAGTAAACATTAAGTTTCATGTCATAGTTGCATTTGAAAGGGGCATAACTCAAAATATAGTCAAACAGGAGTTATGATTCTTGTTGTTACCAATGTTGTTGTCCATGCTGATAATGTATTCCAAGTATGAAGTGAACAGGACAAGTACATTTAAAGTTATAGGCAACATTAAGTTTCATGTTAAAGTTGCATTTGAAAGGGGCATAACTCCAAAACATTTTTAAACTGGAGTTATGATTCTTGTTGTAACCGCTGTTGTTGTTCATGCTGATGATATATTCCAAGTATGAAGTGAATAGGACAAGAACTTTCAAAGTTATAGGCAACATTAGGTTTCATGTTCAAGTTGTATTTGAAAGGGGCATAACTCAAAAATTATTGAAACTGGAGTTATCATTCTTGTCATCACAGAATGATGGCATTGTTCATGCTGATGATATATTCCAAGTACGAAGTGAATAGGACAAGTATTTTTAAAATCAAAGTTACAGGCAACATTAAGTTTCATGTTAAAGTTGTATTTGAAAGGGGCATAACTCAAAAAATTATTGAAACTGGAGTTATCATTCTTGTCGCCACAGATGGCATTGTTCATGCTGATGATAAATTCCAAGTACGAAGTGAATAGGACAAGCACTTTCAAAGTTATAGGCAACATTTAGTTTCATGTTAAAGTTAGGGGACTACCGAACGACGGCACTGCCGCCGCCGATGCTGCTTCCGGACAATAGGATCCCTATGTGTCTACCTGCTATCGCAGGCGACACAATAATATATACATGTACATTTATATTGATTTTGTACAAGTGACATGCAGCATATTCTATCAATGCAGGACAATTCACATTTAAAACAAACCTTATAGTTAAGCACTTAACATGTTCTGGAACCTGGAATTATCATGTTATGGCATCGGTTGCAAAACCATAAATATGATATTACTCATGAAAGCTTGTTCAATTTTGGTTTTCTAAACAATATTGTTAAGTCAAGATTTAATCTCAATGCATAAGTGTTCGAACAATACTAATACATATATGATGATATAATTTCATCTCTCACCTTTAAAACTATCCAGCAATGGCTGGAAGAACTGTGGACTGAGAACTTCCTGTACCCATGTGGCTTCACACTTCCCTAGACACGTCAATGAATGCACCAAGTTCAACCACAGTCTAGGCTTTTTCTGTTTCAAGGGAGACAAATCTTCTACAAGTCTAAGAGCCAAGTCTCTGTGCTCTACCAAATTCAACTGACTTAAAGACATGACTACTGATGGTATATTTGCCTTTAGTTGCTTTTTCATGTCACTACTTTGCATGCTTTCATTTATATACGGCAATAACACATCAGTAAGTGGTTTAAAATTCCATCCAAGCCTTGAGCAGGAGATCAACACGGGGACAGCAAAACTACCATCAACCTTAGTCCCTTCATCTCTCAGCAAATCTAATACATTCTCAGACATTTCTTCTAGTAAAGCATTGTCTTGAATCTTAAGAACACCGCAAGCGAAAAACAAGTTCTGTAACTTTTGCATATCTAAACTGATTGGTCTAGAACACAGATGTTTTTTAGCCTTATTGATGAGCATAGCATTGTTGGATTTATTGCGAGCTAGTACATAAAGCATCCTGTATGTCTGAACAGAGTCCATGGACGGCAGCATCACTGAGGCCTCAGCCTCCACCTTCTCCTGTACGTCCTTCGTGCCGGATAACAAGTACATGACCGTCAACATCTCCTCTGGTGATGATACATTATCTATGTTCTCTACAAGACGCTTCTTTCCCAGCTACAAAGACACAATGCAAAGTGACTGTGAGATTAACATTTCTGAGATCCAAGAAATTTCATGTCAAGTCTAAGCAAAATACATTAAAAATGTCAATAGCCATAAACTGGCAATGAGAAGAAGAAAACATCCACAGCTATGTTTTGGTAAATTATTAAAGTATGGCTGATGAAATATGCAGCAATTTATTTTAAGGTAATCAGTTTGGAATACTGCTTTTTATTTCAACTGCCACCATATTTATAACTCTATGGGCAGACTAGTGGGATATCCAGCAACATTTATGTCTGTCATTCATTGTGAAGAGTGTAGATCGGGCATCTGTACTTTCTGATCAGGATCTGCACAGTCTGCCTTTTGAATCATTAGGTTATTTCTGAAAAAGAAGCAAATAGTGTAGATCTTGATCAGAATGCCTGGATGTGCCATCTGATCAGGATCTACACTATTTGCACATACAATCAAATCTGTATATATGGAGCAAAGACTTAATACAATCAGCTGCATGTATATTACTATGTCCATAGAAATTAATTAAATAATAGGTTGGTGATTTCAACAGCTCTGACTAACATTTGTATAGGATGTCATTGAATCTCACCTCATAAGTTTCTTTTCTTTTCTCTGTGAGTTTGTTTCTGAGAGTTTGGAGAACAGCCAGGGTATCTCTGACAGAGGACTTCCTCAGTCTCCAACATGCTTCATGCAGCAATGTGTAAGCTAACTCACTGTCCTCTTCACTGTTCTGCAATAACATAACAATCAAAGATTTTCCAGGGCAGCTTCACATACAAATCATTTTTATTTTAGTTATTTTATTTACTGAATATATAATATGCTCCTAACAATTTTGCAGGACCAAGTTTAAGGGCTAAATGTATTTTACATGTACTAACTATGAACAGGCTCAATCAAGCTGAGCCTGCAATATTTTCATATTTGTTGTGTTCAGTGGCTTTCAAAGTTCCCTTAAATTCATCTATTTCAAACTTGAACTGTGAGAACATGTGAAATTAGCCAACTTAAAAATGATGTTACTAAAGTAATCACACCAAAACATGCAGACAACTAACATAGAACTGGTCATTTAATGGTAATTAATTCATGAATGAATTATAATATTTTATTGATATGCTAAATTTTTCAGTGTATCAAAAACCCTTGTAAATCTTAGAACATGTAAAACATTTATGACAATAATTTGATAATTGACTAATAACTTACTGGAATTAAAAAGCTCAGCATATTGACTAGGTCAGCATTTTTCAACGTGCCGATTGTGGATTTGTGGTTCAAATGCTTCAGTAACTTTGTCTGACTCTCCTCACTGAGTGATTTGATACCCAACCTCTCCAATCTCTTCAGAGCACAAACAATTATACTGTTCTTTTCATTGTTGTCCATTTTCTTTGACAAATTATAATTCAGAATACTTTCAACCTTTTCATCACTTTTGGCAGTGTTAATCAAATTAATTTGTGTTTTCCAATATTCAGGCTGTTCAGGTTTGGATAGGATTTCATCTACCTTATCCGATTTTAATATTTTATCTAGTTTCTTTTTACTACTTTGTTTAACAGAACTCTCTGTCAGTTTACTTCTTGGCGGTTTTGCTATATCACGTTTTGTTACTGATGGCTCTAAGTCTGGTAATTCTGTTCCTAACTTCACATAGCTTTCTACATCAGATTCATCCGGACTTTCTAGACTCGTAGATAAGCTTCCATTATCTTGACCTTGTTTTAACCAAACATTCTGTTGAGCTGACTGGTTTCTATTTCCATCCTGCTGACCTGGATCCTCCAACAGCTCATCTAGGCTTGGGGATTGCAGCTTTTTTCCCTTACTAGGAGGACTAGGGTGTTCATTATCTGCAAGACGACTCAGAACTTTCACTGAATCTGACATAGGCCTTTCAATTCTTTGTTTTAGCCTTGCAATTAACATCTGTTAAAAGAAGAAAGGTACAGACAATTTTTCTTTAACATAGCTTTCACTTTTTCAGAACTGCTTAAGAAATAAGACAGTTACAAGTCATCTATGAATTGGATGAAAACTTATGCCTTTTCTCAAATAATCAAAAAAACAGCATTTATTTTCATACAGATGTATTTATTACTAACAATAAAGTTTTTGTTGAATCACATAATGTGACATTATCAAATCACTTCCGAGTTTTCTAACTACATGTATAACAATTCCTTAAGTAAACAATTATTGGAAATATCACCAGGCATGATATGTACGGACAGCTCTACTTTAAAGGATAATCAAATCATGAATACTGCACATATCATAACAAAGTAGGTGTTATTTCTTTTTAAGTAACCAATAAAACCATTTACTCCACATATATGCCTTTTTACCCATGCGCAACCAGTGTAGATCTAGATCAGGATCTACACTGTTCACTTTTAGGTCAGAAATAATCTAATCAATCAAAAAGTGAACAGTGCAGATCTTGATCAGATGACAGGGATGTGCTGGCTGATCTGGATCTACACTGTTAGCCCATGCCAAAAAGGATGAAACCGTTAATATTAACTTAATAATTTTCAGCACCATTCACTAGGAAGATTTAGATACTAATTGATAAACATTTAAAGTAGCACTTTATAATGAGCTTTCACTGTACCTGTCTTTGTATAATCCTCTGTCTGCAACGCCCAACAGCATGAAGAAAATGCTTGCAACATGATACTCCAGCCATGGTATAAACCTAAAATGATAATTATTATTACATGCAGTGATGTTAATCTTTATGTCTATGTTTACAAATAAACTGTTATAACAATTTTTACAAATCTGTAAATTTTACAGAGGTGTAGAAATGTTTTTGGACCCACTCGCCCGACAGGTCGAGTGAATGAGTAAGTGCACTACCCCTTACAGAAAGTACACTCGCCCTTACATTTTAAATAAAATACTCTTTCTGTTGCAATTTTCGTTTTTCTATTTGTTCTATCTCTTTCTTACTGTCTCGCTCGCTCTCTCGCTTTTCATCATCACCCCTACCTTGTGTAAAAATCATTTTCTCACTTACTAGACAGAAAAATCTCTATTTTTAGCCGTGTCAGATTTCCTTATCTCGCATGGCCTTATCTAACACTCCGCGTGCTCGCATACTTTCGTATTATTGCGCATCATATTAATTGAGCACTTTCATTATTGATTTAGACTACGTCATGATGCTTATTTCTACGTCATAAATTTGTAAAGTGACGTAATTAAACGAATGTTTACTTTTTCAAATAGAGCAATCTGTTGATTTTGTTTGATCAGGATTTTGTTCAAAAATCATTTGGAAAGGATACACTCGGAGGTTGCTAAATTCCTAACGCTGGAACTTGGAAGTGTTTATCGTGGTATGAGTCTGAAATTGCTACTTTTTAAAGTGTTTCATTCTTATACCGCTTTTAAAATTTCAAATTGTGACGAAATCACGGATAACCTTACAAATCGCAGATCTGTTATCCGTTTTCAACGAATGAACCAGCTGTTTTCATGCAATGAAAAAACGATTCTTTTCATTTCTTTTATTTGTAACGATATTGTTGAAGGCCTCCATGTTAGGGGTGTTTAACTTTGACAGGACTGTGTATTCGTGGCTGATTTACCATTCCTACTGGAAGTTACGCGAAAGAAATAGTTCTCTAAAATTCTTGCGTTTTTTTTTTTATTTTTGAAGAATTTTGTTTGAATCTTTAAGAAGTAAGTGAGAAAAATAATCAATCATTGGTATTCGGCGAAGATCGCGGTATCCCAACCCTCAGGCAATGCTTTCCAGACGGAAACTCGGCACAGCCTCGTTTCCGTCTGGAAAGCATTACCCTCGGGTTGAGATACCTTGATCTTCGCCGAATACCAATGATAGATTCTCTTTATCTTCATTTGTTTCGGCATTTTGACATATAGCGGGAAAATACATGCATTTGCAGCCTCGTTCTGATTTGGGAAACCCAGTGAGGATAAAAATAAATCGCTGCTGTTACCTTTACATCAAAAACGTTCAAAATACACCGAAATACCGGAAATCGAATTGTATTTTGTAAAAAAAGTGGAAATATTTCATTTTCCATAGAAAACATATGTGCATTGCTGAAAAATTTACTCGACCAGTCGGTCGAGTGTTACGGCCACTTCCGCTCGACCAATGGATCATATACTCGCCATGGCGAGAGGTTGAGTGGAATTCTACACCTCTTTTTTTAAAACACATTTTTCAGTCTTGTTCCATGTTTTGTGGTCATTTTTGGTGATCCATTGCACCCTCACATTACTGGCAGATAGACATGTAGGTTGAGACATAAAGTACAGACATCTAGATTCATTGTCGGTATGGAAATACTTGTTTGGGCTTTAGCCTATCAGTTCTTTTCAATTTCATGTGAAGTGACACAAACATGGTTGGACGCCGGTAAGCAATAATCTGGCGGTCTGACAAAAATGAATAAGTGACAGTTTTAGAATACGTCAGGAACAAACAAAAATAACTCAAAAATGCTTTATTCTGGTGTATGTGTGTACCATTTAGTCTAAAACTTACAATTCTATATCGGTCTGCTTTTATGCAAGGTCAATGTAAAATTTTACCGTCGCACCGCCTACAAGATATTAACCCAAGGATTTTCTTATAACCAAACGCAGTAACGATATAATTTACTAGACTCTTTCCCAGTCGATATTTATAGACTATAGCAAAAAAACCACGAAAACTGTTAGAATGTTTATTTATTTCACTTGACGCATTAATTATAAGTCATAGAATCCAATATATTATAGCTATCTTCATTTGTGTTAATGATTATTTTCTCTGCCACCAATAATTTTTTAGTTTTTCAAGTTACGCCCCCTTTTCAGATAAATTTTGTGTTTACCAAAAATGAACTTTGAAACTACTTGGGATATCACATTGAAACCTAAAATATATATTCGCCATCAAAACATAATCACCATCGAAATCAACATCATTACCATCAAGACCCATACATGTCTCCGCTACCAATATTTTTCAAGTTATGCCTTCTTGTTCACACAAATTTTGTGTTGACCAAAATATGATCTTTGCCTATAACTTTGAAACAAATTGAGATATCACATTAAAACTTAAAATATATATTCACCATCAAAATCTACATCATTATCAACAAAACCCATAAGTCTGCTACAAATATTTTTCAAGTTACGCCCCTTTTTAAGTCAAATTGTGCTTTTACCAAAATATGCACTTAGCCCTTTACTTTGAAACTACCTGGGATATAAACTTGAAACTTAGAATATATATTCATCATCCATCAAAATTTATGTCATTACCAACAAGATCAATAAAACTGCTACCAATTTATTTCAAGTTATGCCCCCTTTTTACTTGGATTTTGTGTTCATCAAAAAATGCAATTGGCCCAAAACTTTCAAACTCCAAATGGAAGTTAGAGTTATGGTTCTTGGCATACACACTTGGGATATGATGACAAACAAGTGTTGAAAGTTTCAAAGCTGTAGTATAAGTATGATTGAAGTTAGGAGTTTGTACAGTAGCTTGCATGCAAACTTTAACCTGAAATTCTAAGTCGAAAAAAGGCCATAATTTGATCAAAATGAAAGTTAGAGTTATAGTTCTTGGCATTCACACTTGGGACATGATGATGAACAAGTGTGCCAAGTTTCAAAGCTGTAGTGTAAGTAGTATTGAAGTTATTGAGTTTGTATAGTAGATTGCACGCAAACTTTAACCTGAAATTTTAAGTCCAAATAGGGCCATAATTTGAGCAAAATGAAAGTTAGAGTTATGGTTCTTGGCATACACACTTGGGATATGATGATAAACAAGTGTTGAAAGTTTCAAATCTGTAGTATAAGTATTACTGAAGTTATGAGTTTGTACAGTAGCTTGCACGCAAACTTTAACCTGAAATTCTAAGTCGAAAAAGGGCCATAATTTGATCAAAATGAAAGTTAGAGTTATGGTTCTTGGCATTCACAATCGGGACATGATGATGAACAAGTGTGCCAAGTTTCAAAGCTGTAGCTATAGTAAATTTTTAATAGGTAGGTTGCACGCAAACTTTAACCAAAGTGGGAGGCCGACGCCAGAGTGAGTATAATAGCCAGACATTTTCTTCGAATAGTCGAGCTAAAAATTGGATCAATCAGAGCTTAGTAAGAGTTAAACGGGTATGTCAAAGAAAAAGGAAAGTGATTTAAAATTAAGGGATGAAAACAAGATAATTCCATGTAACTGCTGTTAAAAATTTATTATTGTTCTTTGTGTGTAGTACAATGGTATTCATGTACTGTAAACATAAGTTTAACTGCTACAAACAGATACATGTAGTGTACAATGCAGGGGTTGGTTTATCTTGTCAGAACAAGGAGTAGTTTTTCCAGTTTTAGAGATAAGTCAACTAGGATTTAGTTTTTCTGTTTAACCCTTTTCTCCATAGACACACCTTTATTGCGTAGGCGAACAGTGTAGATCCAGATCAGTTGGCACATCTGTGCCGTCTTATCAGCATATGCACTGTTCGCTTTATGATTCATTAGGTTATTTCTGACCAAAATGCGACCAGTGCAGATCCTGATCAGAGGCATGGATGTGCTGGCTGATCTGGTTCTACACTGGTTGCACATGTGTAAAAATGTGTATATATGGAGGAAAGGGAAAAACATATAGCGAAAAACTTCTACCAAGGCTGAGCAGAGCCAGAACTTCTGGACATTTAGGAAATTCACTGAAAGCCATCCCCTGCAGTGTTTAGATACAACATAACCCTTCATACATATGCATCTTGACATGTGTGCGACCAGTGTAGATCCAGATCATCTGTTTGCTTTGTGAATTATAAGGTTATTTCTGACCAAAAAGCAAACAGTTTAACCAGGGCTATTCTGGATCTACACTTTTCACCCACACAATAAAGGCATATGCATGGAGGATAGGGATAAACAACACAAGGATACAGATGAAACTGCGGGCAATAGTGAGTATCTGATGGAAACATGCACTAACAAGTTCATAAAAAAACGATCAATAAAGCAATTTTTTATTTGTTTGACCCTTTACTCCATAGAAACACCTTTATTGCTTGGGCAAACACTGTAGATCTAGATCAGCCGGCATATTTGTGACATCTAATCAGAATGTACACTGTTGGCTTTTAGATTCATTCTAACCAAGATGCGAACAGTGCAGATACAGACTGATGTGCCGGCTGATTTGGATCTTCACTGGTTGCACACACATTCAAGCATGTATATATGGAGTAAAGAAATAAAGGTTCTATTCTCTTCTCAAACAACTGTTGAAGAGAAAAGCTGACATGTAATATACCTGTGTGCGACAGATGCAGCAGAAGATGATTTCATTAACATTGTCAGTTCTGTGGTATTATTTAAATTTACAGGGACAAATTCTTGCAGAAAACTGGAGAATGACATATTAATTATGCAGACATGAATTTCCGCAATATTATATTATTCTATTAAGACATATTACACGGTGTGATTTCACTGGGGTTTACTTTGCACATTTGTCATAGTGCCAAAAGTATGAAAATAAAACCAAAAATGTGAAATAAAATGATACCACAGTATTATGACAAAATTTGACTAGAAAAGTTTTTGAGTACCTGAAAAAAATATACAATCAGAAAAATGTACATTGTTGACCTGTTAGAGAGATGTCTGAAATAAAGAAACCACTAACTGCATCATTATCATAATCAAAATCATATATGTAACGCTGTTCCTTTTCATATTTGACCATAGTTAACAGTTAACCCTTACTCTATTTAAGTGTTTACTCATGTCCATCCAATGTAGATTCAGATCAGCCGGCACATCTAGATCTGCACAGGTCTTATCTTGGTCAGAAATAAATTGATGAATCTAAAAGCAAACATTGTAGATCTCGATCAGACACAGTTCACCTACATAATAAAGGTGTGTGGAGTAGAGGGTGATGCTCAGTTTTCCTGTCAGAGCCCGAACGTAGAGGAACTGTGATTAAAAAAAAAGTAAAACATGTACATTTATATTTCATACTAGTTATTAACCCTTTCCTCCATAGATACACCTTTATTGCATGTGCAAACAGTGTAGATCCAGATCAGACGGCACATCTGTGCCGTCTGATCAGGATCTGCACTGTTTGCTTTTTGATTCGTTAGGTTGTTTCTGACCAAAATGCGGCCAGTGCAGATCCTGATCAGACAGCACGAATGTGCCAGCTGATCTGGATTTACACTGGTCGCACATGCATTAAAATGCATATATATGGAGGAAAGGGTTAAAGCTTAATAACAACCATTGTTATGAAAATATATGCCACTATATATTATATACTTAAATAATTTAAATTGGAGTTATGGTATGATAACATCATCCATTAACACATTTTAGATTACATGTATTCTTTCATATTAACAGATAAAGATAAAAATAAAAACCCATCAAACTTACATGTATCAGTTAGGTTTTAACTTGTTTTTAAAATAAGGAAGAGGTCTGGTATACAAAACTAGCTTTATAAGGAAATACTGATTTTCAAGATAATACCTGAGTACATGCATTTAACATCTATCAAACCTTCTCCAAATGAAACAGGATGCTACTTATATGTTATATGACAACCAAGTTGTTTCAATGAAAGTAATGACTAAATCTTGTTTTCCAAACATTGCACCGTTAAAGTTTCCATCATTAATTTTTTTATTTTAAAATAAATAAAAAAGCACAATAAAGATTGCTGAAGGTCTGCTGTAATAAATAAGCTCAGAGATCGAGATCAGCTGGCACATCTGTCCTGTCTGCTGTTTTAAAATTTTATAGGTTATTTCTGACCAAGAAGTAAAAGAAGATCCAAATCAGAGGGTACAGATGTGCCTGCTGATCTGGATCTACACTGATCGCACATGCAATTAAACCTGTATATATGGAGAAAAGGGTTATGAAATCATTTTGATTCGGGGTGAGACTTAATCTGGTAAGATGGCAGTGAACCTTTGACCATGAAATCAATCCACATGTCATTGGAATAATCAAAATATCTGCTATATTCAATATCTGATAAAATTCTGTTAAATCAACAGCAGTAAAAGGTGACAGCACATTCAACTACTGGTATTCAAATTATATATTTCTATCCTTTTTATATAATTTAATAGGGATCTTTGAAAGCCATCGAACAAGACAAAAAATGAAAATATTGCAGGCTCGGTTTGATTGAGCCTGTTCATGGGCAGTAATGGAAATGCATATTACTGCCCACACTGCCTAAGTTAAGATCTGACAGTACTATACTCAGTCATCCTATGTTCATAAAATGACATTGTCACAGACTTTCTTTAGTAAAGTAAAAGGTAAGTATTAAGCAAATTTCTTTATAAAACCATGCAAAAAAAGCAATTTACAGCAAGTGCGTGAAAATAAGTAAAATTAAATGATACCCCAGAAAATAAAAAAACAATGTATCTAATTTAACCCTTTCCTCCATAGACACACCTTTATTTTGTGGGCGAACAGTGTAGATCCAGATCAGACGGCACATATGTGCCGTCTGATCAGGATCTTTACTGTTCCCTTTTTGATTTGTTAGGTTATTTCTGACCAAAATGCGACCAGTGCAGATCCTGATCAGATGGTTCAGATGTGCCGGCTGATCTGGATCTACACTGGTCGCACATGCATAAAAATGAGTATTTATGGAGGAAGGGGTTAAGGAGCTAACCCTTTACTTTAAGGATATGCTTTTATCCGATGAGCAAACTAGATTAGGGTCAGCTTGCATAATCTTGCAGATCTGGATTTACTCCAGTCGCTCACTGGAAATGTGTGTATAAATGGGCTAAAGAATTAAGGGTATGCGTAAAAATAATATTCCGATAATACTGTTGACTATTTTGTCAACCTCCAAAAGACTGAAAATATAAACAAAGATTATACAAAATAAAAGGTTATACAGAAAAAAAATCTTCATATACTTTAAACATATATGCTGTAAAAGTAGATAGTTAATATGTTTGTGATATATATTTTGTATTTTGGTCATCAATTGCACAAGAAATGAGTGGGCTAATTAATCCTCTATCGCTCATCTGACATTTGGGTTGAAGACATGAAATGTTATACAAAAATAAAAAGTAAGGAAAACAAACTAAAGGTCTGAAATTTGCAATTAATTAAAAAAATTGGCTTTAAAGAATTCACAATGGTATGTTTCCAAGAAAACTGGTTCTGAATTAATAATTTTAGAGCTACAATCAACACACAACGTTAAGAGACAGTTAAAGCATGCAAGATAAAGCTTGATCCTTTAGAGCTCATTCTAAGCCTTTGGCAATGATGAGCTAAAATCTTCAGACATATTACACACAAATAATTTTTACACTTAAGTTACATTACAAAGATGTTTTTCAAACATAAGTCTTGTTTGTTTACAAAAACAAACACATGTATCACAATTATTGTTCGGAGTGAGATTCCATCCATAAAAGTCCTCTAAAAAAGGATATGGCCTCAGGATCATAACTGATAATGAAGACCAGTCTATTAACTCTTGCCTGTGATTGGTCAGATGTGGATTATATTACAACCAATCAGCTACTGAGGATAGTAGACTGGTCTAGGTTCTTTGGCTCTTTTAACATACATACAATAAATAACAACAAAACAATTATAGCATTACTTAAACACTTAGCAGCAGGAATGCCACCACAATTAACACTTTCCTCCATGGATTCAAATTCAATGCAACGGCAAACAGTTTAGATCATGATCAGCCTGCAAATCCGTGCCATCTGATCAGGATCTTAACTGTTTGCTTTTTGATTTGTTAGGTTATTTTTGACCAAAATGCGACCAGTGCAGATCCTGATCAGATGGCACAGATGTGCCGGCTGATCTGGATCTACACTGGTGGCACATGTGTGACATGTTTAAATTGCGTATATATGGAGGAAAGGGTTAAAACCCCATATTTTAGCAAAGTAATTTTTAACAGTTAAGTTTTCCTTATACTTTTCTATACTGTCATTGCATACTAACAGATAAATAGATCAAATGACAGTTTCAATTATTACTGAAAAGAAAATGTCTCTACTAAAATAAATATCTTTACTGTATGCATTTTGTAAATGCAAAACAGTAAGTATTTTGTTATGTGATGTCTAAGGCTCAAACGTTAACATGTGTGAACGGTCACGTTTCGATTTCGTGTCATAAACGTTTACAGAATCTTGGAACGTTTAAAGGAAAGGTCACATGATTATAAAGGATGAAAACATAATTACTGAAAATCGACAAATAACAAGCGAGCAAAATATTTTCAGGCTGTGGTCATTAAATATCATTTTGTATTGCATGTTTTTGACATATTAGGAATTTCACAGTTTCCCGCGGAGGTCCGCTTAAATAGCTATTTGTGTATATGGACCCCTTACATCATGTATAAATGAGTTGCAATGCTACTTATAACTAACAATGTTCTGTCACACTTACAAATTACTTGTATCTCTGTATGATATAAACAACATTTGAACGGGATTGTTTCATTTTTCAAGGTCCGTGTAAACGTTTACAAAAATATGTAAACGTTAGAGCCTTAGTGATGTCATTGATATATTTGTGGTGGCAGAGATTGTCTAATACAGTGTCAAAGAGAAGTCACCTTGTTTAAGTTTGACTATTACCTACAAACAGACAACACGTCTAAAATGAATCTGTGCTCAGGTTACTGTAAACCATTTACCATGTACTGCGTATCTATAAAAAGCTCACAAATATTTCTACACTTATTGAAAAGATAAATCATAACTTGTGCGAAATTAGATCAGGGTTTACTATTGAGTTCATACAACTTTTTGTGTAAAATATTAACCCTTTACTCAATGTCTGTGCAACCAGTGTACATCCAGATCAGCTGGTACATCCGTGCTGTCTGATCAGGATCTGCTTGTTGGTTAGAAATATCCTTATGAATATAAAGCAAATGATGTAGATCCTGTGCTCAAGGTTATAAAACTGAGCATGGAAACCAGTCTCAAATCTCAAGCATCTGATTGGCTGAAATGGCGACTGGTCGCCATTTCAGCCAATCAGATGCTTGAGATTTGAGACTGGTTTCCAATCTCAGTTTAATAACCTTCAGCCCTGATCAGTTGACTGATCTGCATCTTCACTGTTTGCCCATGCCACAGAAGTTTTATCTATGGAGTTTTATAGGTTTTATTTGCCAGCACAAATGCCTCATCAGGCTGACATGTTCAACACTAAGGGCTGAGTTATACCGATTCATTAATTAATGGTCATCCAAAAAATGCACAGATTTGTGCCCAAGGTTATAAAACTGAGTATGGAAACCATGCTGGTCGCCATTTCAGCCAATCAGATGCTTGAGATTTGAGACTGGTTTCCAATCTCAGTTTTATAACCTTCAGCCTTGATTTTATGTATAACACTCACTCATGTGTAGAGACAGAAACCATTTTACTGAGACATTCTGTCTGCTAATTCTTTTAACAAATGAATGATAGACAAACAACATTTTGAAAGCTACTAAATCTAGAGTGTTGTTATTTTTCTGATGAATACATCATGGTGCTCTCAACAACAATTTTACTGTTAACCCTTTCCTCCATAGACACACCTTTATTGCATGGGCGAACATTGTAGATCCAGATGTGGATGTGCCAGCTGATCTGGATCTACACTGGTCGCACATGCATAAAAATGTGTATATATGGAGGAAAGGGTTAAACAATTTTCACTACAGTTTCAGAACTTCCATTTTTGTATCTGAAGAAATTTAAAAGATTATTGAACAAGTACATAACCCATTTCTGTTTTCATTTTACAACATAATTTACTGTTTTAACAGAAAGCAGTGTAGATACTGATCAGATGTGCAGAGGAACAGACTGATCTTTGTTTACACTGTTATATTTTGACAAATTATGTGCTTAAGACTTGAAGGGTTTAATCTGGCATTCAATTTTGTTCAACTTGATGTAGCCTAAGCTGGAAATTATTTCAGAAGTCCAAAGTTGATCAAAGTTAGAACATCACTGTAAAGGCTGCACAATTTTATCTTGTACAAATATAAGCAATATCTGAAGCAGATTCCCTGATTTGATACAGCTTCACTAACTCTTAACAAAAAATTATGTTAATCATAAAATCACAAATCCACATTACGTCTGCAAAACTACAACAAAAACATTACTCCTTTTCTAGGGATAAAAGTACTGTATTCGTGAATTCAATTTACCTTGTTTTCAACTAAGACAATATAAATTGTTATGGAATTAGCACTATTATATTAAAAAATGAATAATTTGGTTAAACCTTTTTTTTTTTCATAGAAACACACATGAACAACAAGACACTATATTAGAATCTAAATATTCACATGTATAAAGCACTTTTGAAGCACTTCTTAAAGAACAAAGTTCTACCTCACAACTCATTTCTGATCACATAAAATCTTTATACAATGAATGTACTGGTACTGTTTTATTAACTCGTTACTCCATATATATATCCATTTTTTTGCAAGTTTATATAAACTTACGAATTTGTAATTTTGGGACGGGCTGTCTCTAATGTTGGCATAACTTGTGGCCCAACCCATTTGCTATTTTATTTTGTTAATTTGACTGTACATTTACATGTGTGTAAAATTTATAAAATAGAGCAATAAAATATGTTTAAACTAAACATTTTTTTGCATGTGCGACCTGTACAGATTTAGATCAGCCAGAAAATCCATGACATCTGATCAGAATCTGCACTGTTCACTTTTAGGTCACCAAATAAATCACCTAATTAAATAAAAAGTGAACAGTGCAGATCATGGATGTGCAGGCTGATTCACATCTACATTGTTCTTCCATACCAAAAGGTGTATATATGGAGGCAAGGGTTAACTGTTCATGTTCGTATTGTTACATTCAATATCACAAGAAAACTTGCTAAACAATACATGGCAATCATGCTACCACCTATCATTTCTCTGCAATAGGAAAATATTAAATTTAGACGGAAACTCCCTAAGATTCTCCAATCTGAGAAACATGAATAGAGCAGCCGACACATCAATGCTGACTGATCAGGATTTACACTGGTGGCTTCAAGATTCATTAGGCTATTTCTGCCCAAGAATTGACCAGTGTAGACTCAGATCAGTCAGCACAGATCATTCAGTGCTTTTGATTTACTCTGTTTGCCCATGTGATGTAAATTGTGTCTATCTGTGGTATACAGAAAAGGGTTGAAGTGCTGAACCATTATTCAGCATGATTACCGTACATTTCCCATGGATGACAACCCAACACTTAACAAACTTTCTAAACAAAAATCCTTATTAGCAAAAACATATTTCACTTTAAAATTGTCTTTAATATGGCACAAAACAAAACAAATATTGGGTTATTGCTTATCTTATTAACATTCAAAAACAAACAAAACATGACATCAGTATTAAGTGAACTGTATCTTATTTTGACCACTGACTCAATGAATTAATTTAATGGAAACACTGTATCAGTTAGGTATTGTCCATGTATTGCTTCTTGGGGTATTTTTATAAAACCTCTGCAGCAAAACAGTGTAGACAATGGTCCTGTGATTATAAAACTTTTCCATGCTCAAATCAATCTCAGCATGAAAAATTGATGGTCTCATTTCCTTTCACTATCTATTTATGAATGCTGTTAATGTTCTAGACATTTCAAGTTTGAGCATATAATTGAATTGAGTACCGCTATAAAAAAGTTTTATTATCGCACGGCCAATGCCAAAGGTTATAAAACTGAGCATGGAAATCAGTCTCAAGTCTCATGCATCTGATTAGCTGAAATGGCGACTGGTCGCCATTTCAGCCAATCAGATGCTTGAGATTTGAGACTGGTAACCCAGATCACACTGATGTGCAGTTGTGCAGGCTAATTTTTACTGGTCTCAGATTTGACATAAGCTACGCTTAGCACCAACTTAAGATGGTAACATTCTTTCCAACGTACAAATCAACAATCAAGACCACTAACCTAAATAATGGCACAAGATGCTTGTCACTTTGCTAACAATAATTATTATTGTTGGTGGTGAAATATCTGTTTAACTTCCTAACAAAAATATCTTAACTTTTTAGAAAAAAAAATCTAAACCATCTTCACTTCTTATAAATGTATTCAGTGCATCAAATTTAAACCAACATTAAAACTGTATACACCAGTTTCTAAACAAAATATGTTTAATTCAAATTTAATGCTACTCGTATTTATGACAATAAATGGGAGAAAACTGTCCATTTTTTCATTTGTGATTAATTATTAAATGCTATTGTTGTTGCAATTTCCTTTGTCAGCATGGGAGGAATCTAAAATCAAATTAATGGCCTTTTTTCAACAAACTTAGCTTTCCAGAATTTTTCATACAAAAATCGTGCAGCAATAAAACATAACACTCAAAAGCAATCCATGTATAAAATCTTGGACAATCCTAAAGTGACCCTGATTTGTAATGTCAGTTGAGATCGAAATTGATGGAAATCATCCTTAATTCAGAGCTTTCAGAATTTTAAGAAAAATGCCTTTGATAATTTTTTGAAGAAAAAAAAATCAGCCAAATTTTGTAAAGCCATAGTTAATGTAAATGATTCTACCAAAAAAATTTTCTTCTCTCAAACTAAGCATCAACTTCAGCGAGTTTATTTCAAGCCTTCATGTCTTAATGCCAAAACTTCATATTTTCAACACAAACTGTCAGCCTACATATAAAATGAAATGGCTACTATAAAAAAACAATCACCAAGTATCACAGTGCTAAACTAACTATACTGTTTTGATTCTTAATGCACCACAAATGCCCTTTAACGTGAATTTCTGTTCACACGAAGAAAACTTAACTGTGAAACAGTAATTTTTTCATAAAGATAGTTTCCACATTGCTATTTGACATGGCTTATATCTTCAATCATACTCATGAATTCCTTTAAAAACATCACATGCAAAAGCAGCAAACTGATAAGCCCATGCTTATATTACAGCAACTAAGAGGCTAGATTTTTGATCCAGTATTTGTTTGCTTGGCATGATTTTTTTCACTTCTTTTTAATAAAGGGATGCATTTCTTAACCCTCCTTGTCGCCAAAATGTTACATATAGAAATCTCTGGAAGTCTGACACCCCTGGCTTCCACCCAGTCTTCATCACAAGCTGCTTTAACCCTTTACTCTTTAGATAGGACTTTAATCTCATGTGTGACCAATGTAGATCTAGATCAGTCTATTTATTTGTGCTATCTAATCGGGATCAACACTGTTTGCTTCTTTGTCAGAAAAAACTTCATAAATTGAAAAGTGACCTGTGTAGATCCTGATCAGGCTGCATGTACAGAAAACAGAAGAGTTAATATTTTATTTCCTAAAATGACCTAGCCCCAGTATCACAAAATATTGAATTGAATTTTAAACTCAAGCACAGCCTTTCTTGATACATTTTTTTCTTCACCTCTTACTCTATATATATAATATGTAAGTCTATATCTTAGTCAGAAATAAATTAATGAATCTCAAAGCAAACAGTGTAAATCCTGATCTGATGGCATAGATGTGCTGGCTGATCTCTATCTAACTGTTTGCACAGGGGATAAAAGCTTTACATATGGAGTAAAGGGTGAATCCTTAAAAGTTCTAAATTACTACAGTATTTGCCATACTATGAATATAAGCCAGTCCATTCCTTATTCTTGGTGGTCTTTTATGAAAAATTTATTTATTTAATTGGCTAACTGAACATCAGTGTCAATCCTGATCAGACTGCCATTATGTGCAGTCTGATCTGGATCTAAGCTGTTTGCTTCTTGGTTGGAAAAAATATAATATATATATAATCAAACAGTGCAGATCCTGATCAGATTGCAAAGGCCATTCTGGATCTAAAGTGGTTGCACATGTGATATAAGTTGTATTTCCAGAGCAAAGGGTTAAAGATTGTTCACGATATTGGGTCAAGTGACTTGAATTGGTTATGCAGTTACTGATGACTGAAGTTGTTTTCTTTATCTCTGGAGATGACAAAGGTCTGGCCGGACAAGCTCTCATCTCTATTCCAAATCAGGTTGGCTATCATGTCTGACAGCTGGGCATAGATTGGTCCATTCTGAAACAAACAAACAGTAATCCTGCAAGTTCTATCACGCTAGACAGGTGTTCAGTTGACCAACTGTGTCAACCTTGGGTTTTTCATCACAATAATATACTAGACTGTGTCCTCGGGTTAGAACATTGAAGCTCCCACTGCTACAACAACATTTGTAACAACAGGGCGATAACTCTGGTATTAATAACTGCAGAAAAAAATATATTTACAATAATCCTGCTTAAACATCTGTGCAAGTTTGAAAGAAATCCGCCTGATAGTTAATGAGGAGTTAATGCCACAAGATTTGTGGGATGTACGTACCGACGGATGGAAAAGTGCAACTCTATATGCCTCCCACTTTGTGGGGGCATAAAAAGAGCCAACTTTACCTAAAACATTTAGCTACATCAAAACCATGTTGTAATAGGAAACAAAATTTAACAATTCAATGAAAAGATATTAAGAATTTATAGCCAACATTAACTTGCTTTTTTTTTTACAAAATCTAAATACAAAAAAGGGGAATAACTCTGTAAAATGTGAGCTAGACCTAAACATTAAGGCTTCATTACAAACTTGTTGTCATGATCAACATAACAAAAGGTTTGATGAAAACAAGTTATGAAATGACAAAGTTAAAGCTCACATTAAAACCGATGGACAAAGCGGTCCCTACATATCACCTTTTCTTCGAAAGAGCAACACAAAATGGCTGTCTGCTATAAGTGATTGGCTTAGGCTGTTAGAATACAGAGAACCTTCAACAATTTAATAAACATGTTTTATGGCTTTAAAATATCTACAGTATATGTAACCTATGCCAATCAATAAGCATGTCATAATTACAATGCATGGCTTATTTTCCCAAAGCATTTGGAAAGTTTGATTTTTAAATATGACCTACTCTAAAATAGGGCATTTATTCCACATTGAAATACCAACCTTTGCAAACAGAAATTAACTTACAAAATTTATAATTCCGTAAACAATACTATCTGGCAAATGTTTGGCAGCTCCGCAAATATCTTGTCGGAAGTCGTATATATCATTTGTTTCTAGCGACTCGACATCTAGGACTTGTATCACACACTGTTTGAGTTCAATCCCCTGCGTCACTCGATCATGGCTTGGCAAGTTTTTAACATGTCTGGTTGTTTCTGACATTCCACACAATTTAAAGTCTGTGTAGACAAATATATTGTTATTGCATGGATGGGATTGTTCATTCATGCTATCCTGAAAGAAAATAAATCGATTTGCAATACATATTAAACATACAGTATAAATGCACTTAAAAATAAAGTGCGAAGTTGCCCATAATTATGTTAAAAATACTTAAAAAATTACAATTTACACAGCAGCAAATAACATTCAATGCTAGCTTGAACATTTTTAATACACAAAGATCTGTTTGGAACACCCATAGAATGAGCTCGGCTGTGTTAAAAGGCTCAAATTCATCACAACAGTTATTGTGGAGGCAATTCAACAACTCTTGTAAAATTTTTTCTTCAAACTGGTATGAATGTGTTAACATAGCAGTCTTTATATTCTGTCAATCAGTCTTTATTTTGTTAACGTTGTTGAACTTACTCGGATAGTTATTCCCTTGTTCCTACATTTGATAGACACAGCTTCAAACAAAGTTTTGTTCTTGACATTTTCTGGAAAATGGAGTCGTGCTGATAAATGTTCCTCTGAAAATAACACAATAAGGCTATAACAGGAAGAACCAAATAAGACAGGTGAACAGGCTGTAAAGCGAGTTAACCCTTTCCTCCATAGACACATATTTATTGCGTGGGAGAACAGTGTAGATCCAGATCAGCCGGCACATCTGTGTTGCCTGATCAGGTTCTGCACTGTTGGCTTTTTAATTTGTTAGGTTATTTCTGACCAAAAATGCGACCAGTGCAGATCCTGATCAGACGGCACGGATGTGCCCGCTGATCTGGATCTACACTGGTTGCACATGCGTAAAAATGCTTATATATGGAGGAAAGGGTTAAAATTTGTTTTGTTAAATGGGCAAGCGTTTCCTTAAATTGAACACTATTCATAGGGGTTACTACAAGAGTAATGGTTTCAAGACAGGAGACCAGTTTTAAGTCTCAAAGTCAAGTCCAGTCTCTGACAGGACCTATCAAAAGATAGAGTTTGTCTAAACTTCAGCAAATCAGATGCTTGAGCTTTTCATTAGTCTCAAATCTCAGTTTTATCAACTTCAGCCCAGGTACTTCAGTGTAAGTTTTATTTCTGAGTAAACTGAACAAAACTGACAGATTAGTCATGGTGACTTTAGACAGTTTATTAAACCCTTTCATCAATAGATACACCTTTATTGCATTGACGAAGTTTAAATCAAGATCAGCCAGCACATCCGTGCCATCTGATCAGGATCTTAACTGTTGGCTTATGATTCAATAGGTTATTTCTGACCAAAATGCAACCAGTGCAGATCCTGATCAGACGGGATGTGCCAGCTGATCTGGATCTACACTGGTGGCACATGCATAAAAATGCGTATATACATGTATGGAGTAAAGGGTTAATACTTCAGACTGACAACTGTCTTCTTGACTATATAAAACGTGGTGATAAGCTTGATGATATTCAGGCCACAATCACCAACTTGTTTGAGAGAGTATTGACATGGGAGTAGAATATATATCAACTATTACAATTACCTTTTAAGAGAGACTCTGCAGCAAACAGATCTTTTCTATATGTAACCTGAAGAAGACAATAGAAACATATATTAGCAATTGTAAACAGTTTTGAAAAACTGCACAAGGCTCCGCACAGACAGGGGTTATCCATTCACCATATCTTTGTGGACGGACCCTCTGACTTACTGGAGAAGAAACATAAGTGGCAGAGCTTGACTCAATGCTCACCTCTGTTGTGGGGTCAGAGTGCTCCACACTTACAGTTCAGTAAAGGATAAGGGTGTGGTTATGTCACTTTCGGTGGTGATGACCTCAGGTGCAGCAGATGACTGTGAGGTTGAGGTAAAAGTCTCAGCTGACCCAGCATTAGTAGTCAGCATGGGAGAACCCAGACTTCTACAATTAACGATTGCAAATGATTACAAGAAACAGTAGCGTCAAAAATCTTACATGTAGGCCAACACATTGTTTTTTTCATACTTTTTATACCAGTACAGCTGCATAACATGTATAAAAGATGTGCTGTTTACCCTTTCCTCGAAATATATGCATTTTTACACATGTGCCACCAGTGTAGATCCACATAAGCTGCCACATCCGTGCCGTCTGATCAGGATCTGCACTGGTCGCATTTTGGTCAGAAATAACCTAATAAATCAAATAGGTAACAGTGCAGATCCTGATCAGACGGCACGGATGTGCCGGCTAATCTGAATCTACACTGTTCACCCATGCCATAAAAGTGTGTATATGGAAGAAAGGGTTAACTAAATCAGACAAAATGATTCCAACCACTAAATGAAACTGATGTGGTATTGAACTCAGCAAATCAGAAAAATGAAATAATAAAAATCAAAATGTCAACAAAGAATGTAAAACAGAATGCATATAGTACCTTCCATAAGTTGTCAGGTCCAGAGAAGAGCTTGGCCTTGGTTCCAGCATGCTTTATCGCCAGCAGCAAGCACTCTGTTCCATGTTCAAAATCATTCTCATCAGACTGCCAATAAAAAAAACAACATAGGAACATCATATAACAACTCAGACTGATTTACAGAACATTTCTACAGTACATATGTCATTAAATTTGTAGCTATGGTCTATATCCCATGTGCAACCAGTACAGATCCTGACCAGGGTTGAAGGTTATAAAACTGAAATTAGAAACCAGTCTCAAATCTCAAGCCCATGATTGGCTGAAATGGCAACTGGTCGACATTTCAGCCAGTCAGATGCTTGAGATTTGAGACTGGTTTCCATGCTCAGTTTTATAACCTTGGGCACAGCCTGCATATTCTTGCAGTGTGACCAGGATCTCACTTTTAGTTCATTAGGTGATTTCTCACCTAGAAGTGAATCAATAAAGATTCTGGCCATACTGAATACATGTGCAGGCTGATCTGCATCTACACTGGTAGCACTTAGGATATAAGTTATATCCATGGGGAGTAAGAAGATCAGAGTTCAGTCTTAAGTCTCAGCAATCAGTTTAAGAACCTTTGGGCCATAACGTCTTTAGAATTATTGTATAACAGATGTGATGTTTGTGCAATCAAACTAAAAGCAGTTATCGAAATTTAAAAGCTTAATATAGATCCTTCTAATTGCATTACAGTATACACAAATACATTCATCATAAATACTCAGCAAAAATAAGAAGTATCCACTTTCTTATCTATAATTTTGAAAAATTAGATAAATGAAAAATCAAAATTATTTCTTTTAACAAATATGCATTTCTGTAATTATTGCAAAGAAATCAAATGTTTTTTAAGAACCTTCAGCCACAACTTAGTTATCTTTCCCTTGCTATATTAGGGGTTTCAGAAAGAAGTCAGTGATTCTAAAAAGGTAATGACATTTATGAGAATAAAATCAATTTCTCCTGTTCGTGTGGTCAATTAAATCACAAAACATTCATAATTAAAACAATCTGTCCTCGGTTAACAACACTAGAAATTCCAACCATTTGCAATTACCTCCCTTTAAATTAAAAATTGAAGCATTTAAATCCTTTATTAATTGTTAGTCAATAAGCAGATGCTCAGGTCTTATTGTGTAATATTGTGTTTATGAGCAATTAAACTTAAAAACAACTGAGATTAAAAAGTAAAATACCATTCAAAGCGTTTCTGATTAAATGACGATATCTCAATGAGAATATAAGCATTAAAAGTGGATACTTTTTATTTTTGTTCAGTATATAAAGTGTAATAATCTCATGATCAACTTATAACTTGTTAAAATTAGAATATCAAGAAGATAGTAACTGTCAACGTCTATAATTGTAGAAACTGCATTATATAAATGTCAAAATGGACATTTTAAAACTGAGAAATAATAAATCTTGAGAGAAAATAAAGCCTATTAATTTGGTATAAATCACAGTGAGTTTTACACACGACATAAATCTTGACAATATTAAATTATCATGATTCTCACAATCATTTAAATTATATTGTATAATTTTATTTCATAATTTCCCTAAGTTATAGTCATTTAGATCCCAATGGAAAAAACACAGATCTCTCATACCTTTACACTGCAGTACCACTATAAATTGTATCACCTCCACTCAAGGCCCCCAAGATTATAAAACTGAGAATGGGAACCAGTCCTATAATCTCAAGTATCTGATTGGCTGAAATGGCCACTGGTCGCCAATTCAGCCAATCAGATGCTTGAAATTTGAGACTGGTTTCAAATTTCAGTTTTAAATTAAAATCTTCAGCCTGCTTTACGAGGATATGATCAGAGCATATTTGACATCTGTTATAGCGCTAACAACTGCAGTGGGTCATTCACAAGACAAACTGCAGATTAACTGACATTTTTTTTAAATTTATATTATAGCATATAATGTCACTATGTTAATTTTTTTTCCATAGTTCAAATTTTTAGGCACTTGTCCTTCATAAAAAAAAAATACAGAATTAATATAAATTAAGGTACATCCATGTTAATATCTTTCATGTTGCTTTTCTTGATAACAGACAAGTGTCCAAAAATTTTAATTGAAGAGTAAGAATTTACAGTGTTATTTTGAAGTTGCAAAATGGCCACAATGGCAGAGAACAATAATTGAAAAATGTTAGATGATGCAATTTGAAAAAATCCTTTCAATATAACCAATGTACTGTACAATGTGTAACCCAATATGTGTGATTGAATGAAAAAATTCTTTACACAGCAATGCTGGATATTGGAAAATCTGTGTTTGTTGTCAGTCAATTGCTGACAGCAGTAGGTGGATTTTCTTAGGACCAATTAGTGAGATGCACAGAGAAGATAAAAAATCATTGCACAAGTAGTAATGACTAGATTGTTTTAAGTATTTTATAATATACCATTTGAGCTTGCTTACCAGGAAATGAAACAACTACTTTTATTAAACCTGCATTGTACATAGCTCCCACCACACACACAGATTCTCTTGCACTGTTCATGGCTTGTCAGTTTCACAGATCCATGCAACGTTTTTGTCATTTGGTATTAATTTATGCTTTTATCATGCTCCTGTTATAACTTATATCACAATACACTGGTGATGGACCCCAAGACCTGCAGTGTTTCACTGTTATATTGTTATATTAATCAAACCATGTTTTTAAAAGTACATGTATAATAATGAAATCTCTTACCTTCTCATATGCAGTTTTGATCACATCAAAGGTAAATCCCTGAGGCATTTCACTGGCACAGTACTGGTTCCTGTCTAAAGACTCCTTCAGGAAACCATCCTTATCTGTTGAGATCACAGTAGATACCAATGGGCGTGTCACACCTGATGCCTACAATAAAACACAGATTATTATCTGAAAGATAAAACAATATTAAATAAACAGTAATAAATAGATTATTTTAAGAAAGATAATGAAATGATAATAAAAAAAAATAAACTGTCAATGCTAATAAAGTAGCAACTTTTCCATATAGGTCATAAAGTGAATTAAATGTGATTCAACACAAATAATACCAATCACAGGTTTAACTACAGTATGTGAAGTGTATAGCCAGTTATCTTTGGAAAGAGCAACATACAAACTGACTGTCTGAAATTGCAGGCAGTTCTCTATTCTTTGAAGTATTTCAAAATGTCTTCTTATACAACTCATAAACTTAAATTTACTTACTTCAAGAACTTTTCAAGTTACTTACTCCGTATTGTTTGGCATATAATGCAATTTTTCTAACAACAGTTTCATCAACAAATGGCCTAACTCCATCATGTATTATCACAACACTGGACACTGGGTGTTCTGAAAATATGAAGAAGGCATTATAAAAGCTCCACTGGTGTTAACACTGAACATGATTACCTCTTTACCCTATATATACAACTTTTATAGCATGAGCAAAAAGTGTAGATCCAGATCTTATCATGCCATCCGATCCGGCTATACACTATTTATTTTTAGACTTATTAGGTTATTTCTGACCAAGAAGCTACAAAATGTAGATCCAGATCAGACAGATCTAGATAAAATGTAGATCCAGATCAGACAGATCTAGATCTACACTGGTCTAACAAATGATAAAACCTGTATATATAAAGTGAAGGGTTAAAAATTCCACAATACTGCTATACCAAAGGAGACAGTGTTACAGAACTATCTTCACTTGGTATCTTCAAAAATGTTCAAGACAGTATAAACTTTAAAAGCAAATCATACAAATCGTGAACTAATGAATATGTCACTATAATCAACACTAAATGCCAAGTCTCCTATCAAGATATTGAAACTAGAATTTGGTGTTCCGCCGAACACATGTGTCGCCTGCTTGCAAAAAGTTGAAATGTGGGCCTATGTTTTATCATATATGATAAAAATATGTAATTCAAGTTGCATTGCAATAATACAAAATTACCAATATTGATTGATCAGTTATTATCTTTATTGTATATTTCAATTAGCAAAATAAAGTTTCAGATTAAATCTTTCAAAGGAGCACAACTCAAAACAGATAACTTCATTAAAACAGATGACATATATCTATTGTGTCATAAGAACAAATACTTTCCAAGTTATAAGTTAATTGAAAGGGGCATTACTATAAAAAAGTTAATCAGGAGTTATCATTCTCAGTGTCACAGATGGCTCTGCTCTGTTGATGCAGTTGACATATTTCAAATATATAAGTAAACATGACAAGTACTTTCAATGTTATAGGCAATAAAGTTAGTATCATATCAAATTCATTTGAAAGGGGCATAACTAAAAAAATGGTGAAACATGAGTCATCATTCTTGTTGTCACAGATGGCTTTTTTCAGGCAGATGATTTTTTTCCAAGTATTAAGTTAATATGACAAATACTTTCAAAGTTATAGGCAACATTAAGTTCCATATTTAAGTCTTTGAAAGGGGCATAATTCAAAAAATAGTGAAACAGGAGTAACCAATCTTGTTGTCACTGATGGCTTTGTTCATGCAGATGATATATTACAAGTATTAAGTTAGTAGAACTAGCACTTTTAAAGTTATAGGCATCATTAAGTTTCATATTAAAGTCATTAAAAAGGGGCATAACTCAAAATATAGTGAAACAGGAGTTATCAATCTTGTTGTCAGAGATGACTTTGTTCATGCAGATGATATATTCCAATTATTTACTTAATAGGATAAGAACTTTCAAAGTAATAGGCAACATTAAGTTCCATATTAAAGTCCCTTGAAAGGGAAATAACTAAAAAAATATCAAAACAGGAGTTATCATTCTTGTTTCACAGATGGCGTTGTTCATGCAGATGATATATTCCAAATATTAAGTTAATAGGACAAGTACTTTCAAAGTTATAGGCAACATTAAGTTTCATATTTAAGTTCCATATTTAAGTCATTTGTAAGGGGCATAACTAAAACAATACTGAAACAGGAGTTATCATTCTTGTTGTCACAGATGGCGTTGTTCATGCAGATGATTTATTCCAAGTAAAAAGTTAAAAGGACATGTACTTTCAAAGTTATAGTCAACATTAAGTTTCATATTAAAGTTGGGGGACTACCGGACGACGGCACTGCCGACGACGACAACCACGACGACATCACTGGACAATAGGATCCCTATGTGTCTACCTGCTATCGCATGCGACACAAAAAGGATGGACCAACAAATGTATGGCTGATGTAAATACTTTATGCATCCCTTAGAGGGAATAAAAATTGTAAGGACAATAATGTAATTCACCAAGGTAAAAACCTGTTACCACCTGAGGTATTTGGGAAAAACCATTAATAGGTACATACCATTAGCTAGTGCTTTCACTCCCTTGTAGATAGACCTGTGACGTGTCAATCCCCCCTCGACAATGATGAGTTTATCTAGTTTGTTGTCATCATGCAGCTGTTTCAGGTAAAGTACATACTTCTTCTCTACAACAACCACTATTTTCTTCACCCATGAGATCCTGTAAGTACAGATAGTGAGGAGAAATAACAATCTGATTAAAATTGTTAAAATAATTTTACTTAGTCAAACGACCACAATCACTTTGAGCCAACTTTTACAACCTACATGTATATATGCAACTCAAAATTTGATAATGGCTACTTTTGCAGTCAGTAAAACCCCAGTTACACAGAGCCATCGGTGATTGATCGGTAGTTTTTTTAGCCAAATTATGGAGTGAACTGATGACAAGGGATTTACCACTGATATCAACTATTGGTCAACTGTTTGCCACCTATCAATTGCTATTGCGGAGAGATGAGTTTCGTCGGTGAAAAATAACCGATCTGGATTGTTAGACATGTTTAAAATTCTCGATCAGTGAAAATATTTTACAAATAACCGATCGACAACTTGTCTTCAACCGATCATCACCGTTGGCCATTGAGTATAAAACCGTTATCACCGATCGACAACCTGTCTACAATTGATATCTCAGATGGGCCACTGATAAGCAACCGGTCAACTTATACTCACCACCGAAAAAAAGATGAGAATTTTAGTGTACCAGCAACCCATGAAATATTTGTTTAACCCAGTTAACACTCGTTGATGGCTGGTTACACAGGAAAACAGAAATAAAATAACGCATGACAACCGATCAAATCAGAGAGCAACATAAAATAAAATAACCGATTGGGCACCGACCTCTGTGTAACTGGGGCCTAAATTTCCGGCTTAGATAATTTTACGCTCATGTTTCAGTTCAATAATTCAAATCAGATGACTAATTCATCAGTTTTAAATAATCAAATAAGCAACAAAAATAAAACTTAATGTACCATAACTGTTCAAAATGTTCACCTAAATAAAAACAATTACAGACTACAAAAGTGGCCCTTATAATATTTTGAGTGGTATTTTAAGAACCCTTCATTGATCAGGAAGGAAGAAGCTAAATAAAAAATAGAAATCATAATTTAGCACAGGATTTGTCACCTTAGTGCAAAAACAGCAAAACTTATTTTAATGGTACTAAAATATTGTTCTTGAACTAAAATGACAAGGTCTTTTCTATGCCGAACAAGAGCAAACAACCTGGAAACCAAAGGTCACAGGGAGAGCCAATACAATCTGTGCTAATGTAAGTTCACTATAAAAACTTGTTTGTTATGTACCAATGTTAGATATATATCAAACTTCATTGCCCAGTCATTTTTCAACATGATTTTGTCCTTGAAATACTGTGGTATCATAAAATTTTGCAGATAACAAAATTCATGCAAAATGTAATTTATTATGGCATAAATTCATGCAGTTGTTTTATTCTAATAAAATCAGATACTGATAATTCAATGTTTTGATTTCGCTGGGGTTGGGTTTTGCACACTTACGCCAGCTAAAATTTAACCCCAGCAAAATAAAATGATACCACTGTTGGATAAAGATGTCAATTACACTGCACTAAAAATAATCACAATTTACCTGTGAAAAGCTGAGATTGAGTGTAGAATAAGAGGCTGATCTAACAAGAGGCAGTACTGTTTGGGAGTAATCTGTCCGAACCTCTCCCCTGCTCCTCCTGCTGGTATAATGACAGATACATCAAAGTCTACCACATCATTATGTTTCTCTTCTGCCATTGCTCCGTAGTGACTTATGGCTGCAAAGAAAACAAGGCTGGTTGAAACATCAGACAAAAACCATTAAAGTACACAATGGCCAATTGCCCATATATCACTTAGTATTGGATATGTTGACAGCAGCCATGTAGAATAGCCAATAATATTGTGATATTTAGTTTTGTCTTTGTTTCCTAGACTTTTTAATAGATTACATGTAGATCCAAGTTCCTATTGATTAAACAATGACAGCTGCATACTTGTAGACTTGTTAATAACATTCTAGAAACTTATATAACACCGTTTCCAATCAGTATAATATCCCAAGAAGCCACACTGAGCAAAACAAGACAAGTAATATTAACTATTAACAAGCTATTCATACACTCTGACCAGAGAATGACATCTGTGTAAGCTTCAGATCTCAAGAACCAGATGGAAATACATGTATTGGAAATATGATACTAATATTTTCACTGAGATACTAAAATTTTTGTTTCAAATTTTATCACTGAACAACCTGTGATTTTAGGGATGTAATACATTTTCTATTAAGAAAAGACAGAATTTTATGATGGTATAGCATTTGTGCTGGGATCTAAAAGGCCAACAATTTAAATTTAAAAGACAACAAGTTTAATCTCTTTAAGGCACAGCCCCAGGGCCAACCAACCTCAAGAGCATTTTTTGTTTTATTTTGGTCGAGACTGTCAATATAAATATTCTCACCAAGTTTTATGAAAACTGATGGAAAATATGCCCTATAATGTGTAAATTATATTTCTTGATCTGACCTTGTGATCTAACTTTTTGATCCCAGAATACCCATTTTTAACTTGTATAAGATATGACCAACACACAATTACTGAGAAAAATTAATCTAAAAACACACATTATAATGAGAAAGTTTAATCACAATCAGATAAAATGTGACCTCTCAATATGTGTATTGATAATTTCTGACCAAAAAGCAAACAGTGCAGATCCTGGTCAAATGGCACAGATGTGCCAGCTAATCTGGATCTACACTGGTCACTAACATGTTAAAAGACGTATATATGGAGCAAAGGGTTAAAAGGCAGTTAAAAGAGGCCCATCCAATAATGATAATCAATAAATCATACTTTAAAGAGAAGCCACCTAATTTCTGTACAATTTCCTATGGGTGGCTGCTTAAAGCAGGTTCAACTGTTTTGTGAAATTCCTTCATCAATTTAAAATTCTTCCACAACATGAATGTCATCACCTTATAATAAATATAATTCTCCTTCTCATTAAAATGTCACAAGTTTGTCCTGTATTTTCAACTCTAGACTTGTAAACTCACTTTCTGGTCATTTAAGCCGGATTACGCATGATAATTTGCTAAAACTTAAATAGGCTTCTACAGTTTTTTTAGACTAGCAGTTTAGCTTAAAAAATAAGTGTTTTTGGTAATTAAAAAAAGGTATTAATGTCTGGCTAATCAATCAGTTTAGCATTTGCTTTTAGTTAAATCCAGCAGAGCATTTATGACACAAAGCAGTCAAGTGACCTTTTTGTAAAGTTTGTCTTTGTAAGCAATATACAACATGGTGCATCTTACAAAACAACATAAAAACTGGAAGTGCAAACATTTCCTAATGATGAAGTTTAATGACAAAGGTTTTACATTCTGTCATTTTAAATAGACAAAAAATCTCAAGACAAGTAACTCCAAACCATTGCTTATAATGAATGTGTAAACAATGAAACAAGGAATAAAACTTCAAGTGAAAACCTTAGTGCATGTTTAAATGTCACAAACTACATGTTATTCAGATTATTTGAGCCCCAGATACATCAATCATTTTCTCATGTGCAAATATCTGCCAAGTAGTAATATTTAAATACTTTCATGGTTAATTCTTAACATAGAACTTGACATGCTCAAGGCTTGTTTGGTTAATTTTACTCTCAAATGAAATTATTATCTTGATCTATGTACCATTGTTTTTTGTATACTGTGGTATCATTTTATTTAGCGATGGCTTAATTTTCGCGTATTTCTCGCTCAGGCCAGTGCGCGAATTTAAAACCTAAGCTAACATTTAACCAAAAAGTTCCACATACGTATTTGAAATGTGCTATGTCCGAATAGACCTACACTTTATATATAGTTGCTCATATGCAATTTGATATAAATTTGAAGTATCGAATAATTTTGTTAATAAAGAAAATAAAATTAGTTAAAACTGTCAAATTTCTTTTAGAATGTGTTTAATGTTACTTCAAAACTTGAACGACAATTTAGTCAGCGCATTTAGGTCAGGTCACGTTTTACCAAACATCTCTTAATTTATCAACACTTTTTTGAGTAACTGTTTCGCAATTAATTGACACTTTAGACCATAAAACGGGTACGAAATTTAACATGCCAATCATGATATGAATGGTCCAGATAGATGGATCAAACGGGTCCTGTGTCAATTAGCGGCACCGAATAAACAGCGGTCCGATAATTGACTAACAAAGGAAATAGTAATTGTCAGGGGGCCAACTGACACATGATTATCTCGCGTGTTCAAATAAACAATAGGTATTGATATCGGGTCAGTAAAATATCGATAATAATATTTTTAAAAAATGAATTTGCGCGAATTTACGTCCGCGCGAAACAGTCTTTTTCGGCGATTGCGCGAAATTTCGTGCCAGCGAAATTAAATGATACTACAGTATATATTCCATAAAAAATTCTATTCAAAGGATACAGGGTGTAGAAATGAAAATCTGCTACAGATACATTTTTTCAGTCAGTGATTTTTACCGAAAATTTATTTTACTGCCTGTGCATTTTCAATATGAAAATTAAGCTTTAATAATAATTTTGGAAAAATCATATAATGGTTATTTTGATTATTTATACATGTATAACTTTACATCTCGTGCTATTGTTGTTTTTATGTAAAAGGTGGTGTAAAAATTTAAAGCATTGGTGTTTTATAAACTGATAAACTAAATGTTTTCTAAAATCAATTCTGGAGTTGGGGAGTGGGGGTAATGAGCAAATATCTGGGACAAATTTTGTAACAATAAAATGTTGTTTCATCCATAGATATTGCTGATATTGCATGGAACACAGTGTACAATCGAGCCAAGATGGCATATTTGTGCCATCTGATCAGGATCTACACTGTTTGCATTTAGATTCATTTGATTATTTATGACTAAGAAGTGAACAGGGTAGATCCTGATCAGACTGCATGGATGTGCCAGCTGATCTGGATCTTCAATGTTTGCAATAAAACCCTTGTATATAAAGTAAAGGGTTAAGAGGCCTACAAAGATTGTTAACAATGATTTTGTAATACATGATACATTATTCACAATTAAACTGATTCCATCCTGTAAAAAATCTTAACATATTCCTTTTTACATGTTTGTGACCAGTGTAGATCCAAATCATCAAACACATCTGTGCTGTCTGATCAGGATCTGCACTGTTCACTTTTTGGTCAGAAATAACCTAATAAATCATCAAAAAGCAAACAGTACTGGTCCTAATCAGACTGCATTGATGTGCCAGCTGATCTGAATCTACACTGGTCACACACATAAAAAAGGCATATATATGATGTGAAGGGTTAATTAAATTGCATTGAAAACTGATTCAGATGCTTTAAACATCTAATACATGTACCCTGGACAAATTATCCAATATTAAATAAACCTGGCTAATGTGATACAAATTATAGACAGCCACATTTCACACTGAAACAGATTAAATAACCTTGTTATATATGAATATTTTATAATGTCTACTCTTACTTGATAACCAAGGAAAATCTGCTGTGTACTTGCACATTCTGAGACTTTTGTATTTGAAATCTATATATACTGAACAAGTATATATATTAGGTCAATATTGGATTTTCTGATTTCGTTCAAATTTTTGCTGTTATCTGCAGACATTCTTATTATCCAATATGTAAAAAAAGAAAAACGGTTTGCAATATGTTATGTTTCATAAAATTTGCTTCATCAGTTTTTGAGAACTGTCTAAATGATTGTTTGTACACTTACATGTTTCATTGAGTGTGTATTGCCGTAACATTTTAGACCAATCTCAGTCTTCGACGTTAGCGGGTTGCCCGAAGCCCGGGACAAGTAAATTACGGTCCGGACAACCGTAGTGTGCCTGGTCGGTTGCCCGAATGGGCAAGTCCGTCCGGGACGGTTTTTATGCTAACAAATGGTCAGGATCGTGACAGACAGACTTTATCACTTGTAAACCATGACGGGTTATTTTTAAACTAATCACGTACACTAAACGCTTATTGCAAATAACGTAATAATTATCTGTAAGACGCTTGTAATTTCGATAACCGATCTATTTCAATTTGTCATTAGTTATGGCTATGCAATTAAAATTTTACGAAGGTGCACAGCCGGGTAAGTGTGTGAAAAAAGAGAAGATCGGCGATTCGAAAAAGGTCAAAAAAGCATACGAAGATAAACGAGACAGGGAGTTTCAGGATTCATGGAGGGACAAAAGACCGTGGTTGGTTTATGACCGTGAAAAATCCTTAATGTATTGTAGTGCCTGTAGAAATGTTAGAATTGAAGCGAAGTCTGCATTTGTAGTGGGAACAAAGTCTTTTAGAATAGATGGCATTAAAACAATGTGTTTTTCATGTTGAATATGTTCAGAGATTAAAAACGAATAATCTGTCTTTTTTATTGAGTTAATATCATCTTGCATTTTCGGACATCTAATGTCTGGGTTGGGCAAGTAAAAATCCTATCCTACTTGCCCGAACGGACAAGTGAATTTGAAACCTAAAGGCGAAGACTGCAATCTTCACCAGTGCATACATGTGCATGTAACTTTTGTTTAAAATAATGTTAACAAAATCTAAATTATCAGAATAAATTGCTTATCTGATAAACATAATTGATTTAAACGATCTGATGTTCAACATGTCCAAAGGCATCGCAATTTATGCAAATATCCATTAGTTTGTAGACAGAAATATCTAACAGCATACCACTAAACACTAATAATCAAGCAGGAAACCTCTGCCAAATGGAATAAACCATAGTGATTTTAGCCCCAAAAGTATTATGCAATGCTTAAAGCCCTAGCCTTAAACTTTTAAAAGTAAGAATATACTATTGAAAAATCATATTTGTCCATATAGACTCCAATATATTAACTCTCTAACAGAACACAAAAAGTCCGATAGAATTCTTTCTTACAGACGGGATTTTCAATTATATTGTTAAATTATCATTAACGAACTTTTAAGAAGATAAATATAATCGAGGTATATTTAGCACCAATTTTTAAGTAAGAGACCACTTCGTGCGCGATCTCTATTTCTGTGACGTTTCAGAAATCCTACTTTCACTTTTAGTCGCGCAGACAAAATTTATTTTAGTAAATTAATTTTTTTAGCTCGAACTAATGCTGCATATTTGTGCCTATATGTAGTTCCAAAAACATGTAATATTTCATACAAGAGCGGGTTAAATTGAAGTAATGCCGCTTTAAACAATACAGGTTCAAACTGGGAATCAAACCTGTAAGGTTCTAGGGACAATGAGCCATCTTGAATGGGATTTTACTAGTTATCTGCATCTCCTTGGTAGCTTATACCAGCCAGGTCACATCTGTAGACTGATACTAAGTGATAGAAGATTGCCAGACATTTGATATTTTGAATAAGAATCAACACTTCATCCCTTCAGGCTGGTAAATTAATAATTTTAAAATCTATAACTATAGATTTTTTGTTAATTAAAAAAATGCATTATTCAAGTGAATCCATTGGCCAATATGACTAAACGAGGCCCAATAACAAGGCCAATATGAATTCACTTGATAAAATACATTATAATATATTTATGTAACTAATAAAATTTAAAAAAAAATAGTTCAGAAAGGTGTAAGTAAATTAATCGACTTTAATCGATGATCGGTCATGAAGGAAGCCGATTAATCGATTAAATTTTTCTCGTCCGATTCCAACCACTAGATTTTACATCTGATATTATAACTAGCAATTTAACCAAAAAAAAATTTTAATCGTAATTAATTAAAATCCAAAAAAGCAAAATATTAAAATCTATCTACAAAATAAAACACAAAAAACTCTCAATTAAATTAAATTATTTTTCAATTACAATTTTATTTAGAAAATTGTTACAAACATATATCACAATAAAATACTAGCAAAAAGTAGAATAAGTAGCCTAAGGGCTTTCAATCAGAAAATTGGAAAGAGGCCCTGGTCTTTCCAATTGGGAAATTAATGTGTGATAATTGTTTATTTTGGGAAAACAAAATTAATTGAAAGATGGGTTCTAGTTTATAAAACTGAATAGTAATCGGTATTTTTAACTTAAATCTAATTTTTTAAGCACTTTATTCTTCAGACTTCAATTTTCAAACACCCATTCGAGGAGTTTCAAAAATTCTTGGACATCTTACCTTACATTTTGGGAAGAGGCTATGCCACAGTTGGGAAAAAATACTCTATTTTAGGATTAAGAAGGAACATTTGATAGGCCTCTGTTATATAAGGACAAAAAAGGCCTGAGCCTAAATGAAGAGAATTTGATTTTATCAACCAATCAAACACTCTGTATATGATTATGAAAGAGTCAACCAACAACATCAAAATCCAGTTGAAAGTTATACAGAAAAAAAATCATGATATATTTGACTTTCACGTTTATAACTGAAACCAGAAAAAGGCAATTTCTCAGTTCTAAATACATGGTTGTATACAAAACTATATATAATGAAATTGAATAAAACATCGCCATCTTATAAATTAATGACCATTTTTTCTTTTTATTCACTCTTCAACATTTGTCACCAAAATGTTGTGTTTGTTTATATGCCAAAAATTGGCAGATTTGTATTGTGTTTTGTTTAAAGATTACTCACATGATCTTGGTGAAAATTTCGTTTGAAGAGGTGAAAAAAAAACATGTCTGTATTTTTCTGCAAAATATTTTATTTTTTGCATTTCAAATATTTTAAATAAACTCTACAAAAAAATGTTTATCAAATTTTAAATTGTTAATTATTTTCTAGCTAACTGATTATAATTGAAACACTTGGTCTATGTCACAGTATCAGGGTTTCCCCCCAGGATTTCAGGAAGGGTCGTCGCAGCATAGACTAATTTTATCCATTTTGTCGCGCGCTGCAACGCGCTGTTTAATTTTCAATTTTGGGTATACTCGTGTATCAGTTTTGCTTCTCATTGTGATCAATAAATGAAAAAATAAATTTGGTTTTTATTCTTCAGTGGCTTAATTCATTTAAAGCCTTTTAAATGACATACTTGTTAATAACAAATGTGTTACATATAAACTTTGTCTTCACACACACTGTTCTATGGCTGTTGTAGGTTACCAGATTTATAACAAAGATTCAAAAGTCGTAAATTAACTTCTTTCACCAAAAAATCTAATGCTGTTCAAAATTGAAACACAAATCCTCATTGTATTACAATGGCTAAAATTCCTCAGATCCTATCATTTATAATTAGATCTAATATCAATTAGAAATATTTATGAACACAAAAACTAAAATAAATTGAAATTACACTGCAACTCCATTATATCGCGGACTTCGGGGTCCAAGCCCGCCAACCGCGATATAAACGGAGCGCGATATAAGTACATAATCGCGCTAAAACACGGAGAATTTATTTGTTTTTGCTGTCAGATGCATGTATATCGCGGTGTTGCGTAATGAACACGCCGTGAAATCTACGGGTACATCAGGGAGTACGTTCTGTGCTGGACAAATGTTTTAAAACAACTTTTTTTATTTAATTTATTATATTAATATTTTTAAGAAATTAATTAATGTACAAAACAAAGATCGCCGTTATCAATTTCCAACGGTGGTATTATTGTTTTCGGTACTTTCAACTGATCGACGATCTGTTGGTCGGCAATGGTTGGCGATGTTAGTTCGTCGTCGTCCGTCGTTTACTAGCTTGATATGTCGATGAGCAGGTAATGTCAAAACAACAAATTGTTTTGACGTTTCCTGCTCATGTCTATTATGGTCAGCAACTTGCATTAATTGTCGCTAATTTGCGGTTTGTCTCGTGAACGAAATTCTGCCAGTGCCGTATCTGCTTGGTGTTTTTCGCACCTATTGTTCGTCACATAGGGGGTTTTATGTCAAATCAGAAGCAACAGAATTGTAAAAAAAAATTTCATCTATTTTCATACGTTTGATGTTAAATTGTATCTGCTGGTGAACGTGTACATCCCCTCTTAAATGCATACAAAATGTAATAAACAGCTTTCGCCGATAATGATGTAATACGACACGGAAAAAGCGTGTGTTTCGTGAATATGTCGCCAACGTTGATTTAATCATTTGATCTTTTTTACCACCCACGAAGAATGAACAAACATATACATTGTAAATGTACAAAAATTGGGATCCACGGACCAAGCGCGATATATTGGATATCGCGATATAACGGATCGCGATATAACGGAGTTGCAGTGTACAATGTAATATGCTTATTGTAATTATATAAAGATGTTTCGGGAAAACTAAAAACATTTTTTCAATAAAACGTCTTTTGATGTTGAAAACTACACAGTTGCACTTTTTATTACCTCCCTTTTTTCAAGATCGGCAAAACTAGCACGAACCCCGCTCTTTTTCCGTAAGCGCCGTTTCTTCTCAAATGGAGAACAAATGGACCGCGAATAACACCTTCCGCTTTTTGATAGCAATTAAAAGTTGTATAATTTACTAATTATACCAACCCGTGCGAAAAAGAAATGATGCGCCATGCCTTCTCAATTAAAGAACAATTGGGCCGCGAATAATAACTTGCGCTTTTCTTAAAATTAAAACTTGTATAATTTACATGAACTTGATGCTTTGTCTGATACATAAGCCTAACAAAAAATTTAACGTACCGTTGTCCCCTTTGCAAAACATGTAAAAAAATCGATCATTTTAACTGCGCTGTCTAGAAAGAAAAATCATAACCGTAAACGGCTTCTGAAGTTGTTTTAAATTAAAGAAATCGATCTAGAACTGTATGACGTCATTTGTGTAAACTTTCACGGCATATGACAATATTGAATGGTTGCTGGATGTTGCAGCGTATTTTGGATTGAAAATGTGTTTCAAGTGACAGTTTCTCTTTTGTTCTGGGGATGTTACAAGATCAAACGGACGATGTTCTGAAAACGATGTCAGCGTCTATGTCATTTGTTTTCGATTTAATCGAAATGAAAATGGCTTTGTTGCTGTTGTTGAATTTCATCAGAGACTGCCGGCCTATGTGCTATGTTACGGAATAATCAAGATCTCAGAAAGTTATATTTTTCTTGGATATTATCAAAAAGGGAATGATTTACTTCCTCATAACAGCTGATCTCGAAATGGTCAGATGGCAGAATTAAGTCATTTTTATAAAGTTTTGTTCTGATTACTGACAATGCGGATGAATAGTGATTGGGCTATGATTTCACATGCGATCATAATCAATTGTCGCCAACATGTGGGCGGAGCCGACATGCGTTATCCATCAGTTCTTGTTACTGATTGGTTAACTCGCAAAGCTGGTGACGCTGTCAATTATCGGTGCGATCAGCTGTCTCTTGTTTATTTAGAATAGAGTTTTCATACTGATAATGCAATCAACAGGTACACAAGTCGCTGCAGGAGATAAGGCATGTCGGACAAATTATGGCATGTCGTAAATTGGGTCCTGAAATTATGGCTTGTCGCATGCGACTAGCGATAATGGCCTGGCGGAAACCCTGCAGTATGTGATGATTATAAATCTTTGTGCAGTTTAGAAAATTAGACATATTACAACCTTTGTGGATAAAAACTGAGTGAAACTATTAAATTCTGGACTAAGTGAATTTATTAAAGTAACATTGTGACACAAATATTTGATCTTGGTGATTTATACCATTTATTAAGAACTAAATATTATTCTTATTTATAACTTTGTGAACTATTATAGTACTCTGTGTATGAATTATTATTGTTAAAGCTGGACTATTAAATATTGAAACTGACTTTGTGTCATTATAAGAACTCAGTGTTCTCCAACACCACACCTCCAGACACAACAACAACAAACAAGCAATAACAACAAATCTATCGTCACACCACATATTTTGACGCACCATATATTTTGACGCACTGTTTGTTTTCACCTTGTTTCTATACATGTGATTTCCTAATGATGTAATTATGCTGCAAAATGATCAGTTAACATTCATCTGACCATTTAATAAATTGAAGTGTGTAAATTATGCAAACTGAAGCCAGTAAAACATCATTGTTTTATGATATAGTAAAAATAACACTAATTACTTAATACTTTTTCTCTTGTTGAATAAATCCTTAATATTGGTACCATTTTACACAATTTAAAACAAATTTTCCTCTTGTTTGCAACAAATGACAAATCTAGCATCAGTCATGTTATGGGCATGAGTGCAATATGATGTTGTACTAAAATTTGTCCTTGTTGTAAATCCCTTACATGTTACATTGTTTCGATACATTTTTACCTTCATTTTTAATTTATCATCATTGTTATTTTTCACTCTAAAATATCAAAATATTAAAACTGCAAAGGACACTACCCCAGGAGATATGGTTAATCATGGAAAACAGGAAAGATACCGCCAGTCATCCAAGAGTGATGTCTTTTCGCACTTAAAGCAGAATAGATGCAGAATCTTTAAAAGAAATTCCGTTTTCAAATTTTTACCATACAAAAATTGTTGAAAACTTATTCTAAATGATTAAAATAACACCATTCATGTTCTTTTGTTGTGCCATATGCAAGAGAGTGTGTAAACTTACTTTTAACTAATTAGAAATGTGGTTACATTACATGCGTCAAAATAAGTGGGTGTAGACCAAAGTTAGCATTTTTGGGGTTGTCATGTTGCCTACTGCACAGTAAATGGATCAATTTAACAAAAAAAATCATGTAAGTGACATGATTTTATTGAAAGAAGTGTCTTTCATTAAATATTTTCTCTTTTTGTGTTACCTAACAACATATTGCAGATGCAGTTTCTGGCGTTTGAAGTAAGCATCACTACAAATGTTGTGAGAGCACTTGAAAGTGTCGAAAATAGCCCATTTTTGCATGTAAGATGTTAGCATCTAAAAATTGCCATGTTTTTATCAATCTGTAATTTTATTCTATCAGTTTTTAGTCAGTCTACTTTTCTTTTGCCTTTTAGGCAATTTAGTTGCAGTTATTTTGATGTATAATTCATAGTTCTATGTTGACTAATTCACTCACAATTTTATAAAAAGTCATGATAGTGCCTTGTAAGATGGCTTCACCAAAAAAATGTCCTTCAACTTTTTGGCCTTCAAAATATCAATTTGAAAGTAATATAAAAAGCTTTTCCTCCTGCTAAATTCATTTCATTATGTTCACTTAATGGGAAAATAGCCAGATTTCTATAGTTAAAAGCATACAGTTTTGCTGTCAACCATTTCAGTATGTTGAATCGGTTTGTCCGTAAAAAATGGTAACGTCCGTCCCCCGGCAGTATCTTTAAAGAAAATGATTAAAGTAATAAAAAAATACCCACTTATCAAGCTCACAGATGGCAGATATTAGAAAAATAAAAGTGAACATCTCTTAGTCAAGGCAGTAAAAAATTACAGCACTTTATGTAAAAGTAAAATGTAACGTCCGTCCCTGTAACGTCCGTCCCCTTTAATACATGTTCTTTCAAGCTCATTAATCAATCCTGTTTTGGTAGAAATTCAATATCTTTTGTTATTTTAATGACTGAGCCTTTTCCTACAAATTTTATGCAAAAATTCCATATACAGATGTGTGACATGTTTGTATGGACAGAATTTCTAAGGAATACAATTTCTCTGGTAACTTGGGGTGAAAATTAATTATATAAACTTATTTTTCAAAATATTGCTTGTTTTCTGCACCAAAATACATTCTTTTTACCTCTTACAACATATTAAAAATATTAAATAGAAATATAACACTATTTTGAGTGAACTTACTCAGATGAAATTGTTTGATCTAGAATAAAGTGTGTATGTGACATTTAACATTTTTAGCTGGGTGAATATGGTTGATGATGCAATAATTCTGAACTATGATACTCGAGATAAAATTGGGATGTACTTGTAAAATATGGAATAAGTTTGCGTTGGTTAGTGTTAAGAAAAATGCATATTTTTTAACAGAAAGATAGACCAAAAAAAAATTTTCTCAAGATGGTCAAAAAAATTTTGGGGTTGGGGATTATTTGACTGGGTCGGTCGCGCAACCACAAACAAACAATTTTTTAAGGATGGCCTGTACTTGATTAATGTTAGGTGGACGGACGTTACAAAAATAATGAAATGTTCTGTTGAAGTAAAATACATGGTTTCATAATGTTTTTTCCTGAATTTCTGTAATTTTAAGCTAATTTCTTCTTTAAAACCAATCTTAAATCATTTAAACTGTATTTTAATGTGTTTTCAACATTCCTAGGACTATAGTTTATATTTCATTTCAGAGCACATTTTAGTTGCCAAAATAAAATAAACCTGTCTATTAAAACTGCATTAAGACCATTAATTAGCATATTAAATCTCTAGTCAGTAGCTCAAAACAACATGACCACCCTCAATTAGCACATCTTCAATCATACAAACTGATCTTCAAAAGGACATAAATCACACCCCCTGCTGATGAAACCTGTGCCTTCCTAATGAGATTATGCAACAAGGTCATAAAACACAAGGTCCTTTACCTAATTAGCATAATGTACAGAACTGAACAGTGATTGGCTGGATACAAAATTGATGGGAGGGTTTAAAGCTATAATATTCATGCCAAAAAATAAATCAAATTCCATCAAAGGATAATAATGTAAATAAGTGAAGATGCATTAAATGAACTTAAAATCAGATGCTGTTAAAATGTTAACAGAAAAAAAGATGATAGCTATTTCTGATATGTCTATTTCACCTTTTTGTTAACTCAGAAATATTTTTTCATTTAACAACTTTTTATGCTTCCTTTTAAACAGTGTTGCAATAAACATTTCCTTTCAAATTTAACTTACAGATTGGTAACTTACAGATGAAGTGCAATTTAAGCTTTCTGATGCCTTTTGTGAGACTTACTGTTAAATGTACAACTTTTCAATTATTTAAAACATGTTTCAGTTTTCCTTTTAAGTTTTGTGATTCACTGCATTAAATTTCCAGGGATGACAATACCTACATTTCATCTTGGTCAAACAAGAACAAAAGTTCAGCAGAAACATATGAGAATCACTCACTTCAGTGCTTCGTGCTTAGTACTTTTACTAGTAGTGCCCTTTTTAAGCAAGTGTCCCATGTTTAAGCCCCAACCCCTACCCTTCCTCAAACCCTACCTGAAGCATTTAACTATACAGAGATGTAAATATGCCTTATTCTCATTGATTCGGGATTTCCCATCGATTCGTGACGTCATAAAATGGCCAGAATCGCCGCTCGTGCGCTGTAAATTTTGTCCGAGTACTACGCAAGTTTCACTGTGAGCAGTTTCCAACGCATTAAGAACAATAAACATGCGAACTAAGCATGTAACCCCTCTAAATATCAAATTATATTTGCCTAAATTACAATTTCCTTTAGATAATTACTGTTTTGTCCCAAATTTCACTAAAAAGCAACATTCGCCCGCTTCTGTTTTAACACCGCCATTTTCAAGGGAAATCACTGTGAATAGTTTTCCAATAAAACGACCTTGAACTACATCACAGTTCATAAAGTGTGTGCCATAGAGCGGAACGTAGTCCAATTAAAAGCCAATTATGAAATGCTTAACTGGGCGCAGTGTGACAAGTGCGAACAATGGCATTCTGTACGAAAATCCGGGTAGTTAGACAACGCATGCGGCATAGTACATTCCTATGCCCCATCTGTGAAAATTAGACAATCCAAGATGATAGTTTAGTTTTGTTTCGGTGTTTTCAATGTTATAATTGGTCAGTTTCAGTTAAATAAAACTGTTTGTTTTGTTTTAGTTGACTTTGTTCATATGAAATGTTGTTAAATTCTTTAATGGTTACCAACTTCAATATCATTAAAAGGATTAATTCGCTCCAAAATGTTGGATATTTTTTACTACTTACTATTAATGGAAAGCAACCTTCAATTTCTGATCCGAACTGTAGCGCGTGCCCTTACCTGCTGTCAACATTCCCGTCATCCAATCAAAATCCCGAACCGATGGGAAAAACTTTGACCTGCGATGATTAGCATGGTTGACTAATTCAGGTACGATTTTTTTTCAACATTGAGAGTTTTTAACGAATTTTTTGTTGGAATTGTATAGTAAAATGGTTTGTTTATACGATTATGTTTTAAAATGGTGTGTTTAATTTGTTTGATATGTTTTATTATCTCTTTATACCACATAAGCATCCCGAATCGACAGCATATATAACAATAAAATATGTTGCTGACACATGTTTTGTGCACACAAATTCCAAACAAATCCAGTTAAACCCTTCAAAATAATTTTATTATACCATGCTATTCTTTATAACAACAGTTGTGCTATGAAGGTCGTTTAGATTTTGTCCACTGATATACAGTACGAAAAGTTTCTGGTACGAAAATGACATCTGGGAAAGACAATTCTCACAGATCTTAAGAAAACTACGATCTGAATCACTGCCAAGATGGTGGAGGTAATAATTCACCTACCTTTATGCTACTTGAGCTGTTTAAATGTATAAAGCAACATAAAAATATTCCTTCTTCCTCCTAAACTGTTAATTCGTTTGAAGTACTAAATATGGACGAAACAAGCGTTTCCATCAAGCGTTCCAACGCAAAGAAACGTACTGATGAAAACAATTATTTGATTGGAGTATTTTCATGATTGATCCAATCAGATTCTTCGATTTATTTTGTTTACGGTAATTCGAACAATATGGCTGACACGGGAACCGAGGAAAAAAATGTTTGTACATTTTTTAAGAAAACAACAAAGAGACCCCAACAAAGGCGCAGAGCTGAACTAAGTGATAAAGGTATTTTTCAGTATTCTTTTAAGGTGTCTTCGTTACCTCGATAGACAGAACTTAGGCACGGTAATCCGGAATGCCAGACATTTCGACCACAATATATTTCGAGCCCGAGACATTTCAACTCCAAATTCGTCTTTGCCAAGACATTTCGTCCCCTAAGACATAACGCCCCTAACACATTAACTCTAATACATTTAAACCCCTTTGACATTTTAGTCCCAGGACATTATAACTCTGCAAAGTTATTTTTTGTTAAAATTATTCATTTTATGCCTCTTTCTCACATTTTCGGGGTTTCCCATATTTTCGTGACATCATCAAATGTCATATGCGCGCACACACAATCTGTCCAGACATCCGAATTACTATTCAATATTTTATAATCACTTTATCTTCGTGTTTATCAGACATCTTGAAATATATTTGCTAAAATAAAGAACAGATACTAACTTTACTCCAAAACATCTTTTTTTTTTAAATCCAAGTAATATAAAAAACAACCGAAAATATTTACTTGAATAGTTCCCCCCCCCTCCCCCCCCCCCTTATGTTGGAGGAGAGGTGGTAAATAGTGACGACTTCAACATTTTTGGCTTTTAATTCGGTCAAACACAGTAAAAACTGTTGGTGAATAAAACAGAAACATTTGAAATACAATTATTAAGAGCGCCAGTGTAAAATTCGTCTGTTAAACCCCCGAAATTATGGACAAACGGGATACGACAACAGTTGAGCAAGTTAAGCATTTTTGTTTTATTTTGTTGATATTTTTTGTTTATTTTTATATTTATTTGATGTTAGTTTATGTTTGGCCCTTTCGAAGAAATGATAGGTACCACTTTGTCCGTTGAACCATCACGAAAACTTAACGTTGTCTAAATTTTTCTTCATCAAACTTTAAAATTATATTGCTTATGACAATGTGCTCGAGATGATTCCAAATTCTCAAGGTCAAGGTCACATTTGATGGAGTTATCAGTGCTCACGCTGTCAGTCTACATTGTCGCCATTTGCAATAATTTTACGTTTTGTCAATTATTTCAAAGAATTGGCAGTAAAATTTGGCGATTAAATAATTGTCAAAAAAGCAAGATATGGTTAGCTTATTTGCATTTGCTTTGCCCTGAGCGGTCGCCACATTCCTGATAATTGTGGGTCGTTAATCCCCTAATTGAACTAACAAAGTGTCACTTAAGATAATCACCATGGCGTCCTTGCCTACGGGTCAATGATTGGTGATTGTAATCGGTAAACTTCGGGCATTTCCATTACGTCATGACAAGGGAATTCTAAGGTTGATGCTATTTTTAGCTATTATGGATTCCCCTATCATATGTTTAACAAAGCAGATTTAAGAATAAGAATTAATGATGTGTTCTTTTTTCTAATCTAATATTAAATACTGGCCAAATTCTAAATCCATTCTCAAAGCAAAAACCTAGCCGGATACTGTACCTCAAGTGATGAATAGGACAAAAATTCGCGGTACGAATTGCCGATTTTTTAACCATGTTATCGGAGAAAATACTTCCTATTTTCTCAAAAATGTCTTTAATCAGCTGCTTTGGTTATTTTTTGCTTTTGAAAAGTTATTTCACATTGCAATTTTCTACTGGTTTATTAGAAATTACGTTTGTCATCCATTTTCGCGACGCCTATTTTTGACATACCATTAATCTAATCCCGAATCGTCTTTGCCACTACCCATTAGCATATAAACTCATTCTAAGCAGAAAATTGATGTGAATTAAATTATTTTGCCTAAAACTTTAATGCAATATTTTACAATTTTGTTTGGTTAAGACTGCTTTTAAGGTTAGAGCTTTTTGGTATGTTTACATAGCAGTGAATCCAATTGATTTTGTCTGCAATAGTGAAGTGAAGAATGCCTTATTATTAAAAATCATCAGTAATTTTACATAAAGCCAATTATTTTCATTGACTAGGTTAAATTAATAAGTAATAATTAACAGTTAATCTTCATAACATAGATGTTATGTTAGATAAATCAGGTTAATTAAAAAACAAAACAAATAATTATAATGCTATTTCCCACGGATGGGGAAACAACGCGTAAAACTTTGGCTATTAATTTAATTTTCAAAAATTTTGTGGCTATTATTTTAAAACAGCCAGCGTGAGCACTGAGATGCCTCTTTGTGTACTTGGATTTTGACACGCAAAAAACTTAACATTCGCTATAACTTTGCCATTTCTGAATATTATATTTTTTCATCAAACTTTCAAATCATATTGCTTATGACAACAAGCTCATGATGATGCCAAACTTTTTAGGTCAAGGTCATATTAGATGGAGTTATGCCCCATTTTGTACTTGGATTTTGACATGAAAACTTAACATTGGCTACAACTTTGTTTTTTCTCAATATTTCTTCATGAAACTTTCAAATTATATTGCTTACGACAACACGCTCATGATGATCCCAAATTCCTAGGTCCAAGTCACATTTGATTGGGTTATTCCCCTTTTTGTATTTGCATTTTTATGACACAGCTCCAGAGGGCGACACAAGTGTTCAACTGAACACCCCTCTCGTATTTCATTTTGGGTTATCTTTTCAGTCACAGGAGCTTTTGAGACTGTCTCTGTTTTCTCAAAAAATTTTATAAACTGGGCCTCCCAGCCTCCTAAAAAAATATCGTTATTCAGAGTTTTTTTTTTATGCCAAATATTTGGAGAAATTGGGCCCCGTTCCCCCCTCAAAATAGTACATATTTTTCCCCCACATTCAATAAAAAATTCCCCCTTTGCTGGAGTCTGTAAGGAGGGTTTGATTTGTTCCTCTAATGTGTAATAGCATGATAGTGAAAATGATAGTGAAGATGATAAATCTTAATTTTTTTCTGATGCAAGAAAATTCAACTCTGGGAAATATGAGGCAAGATTTACTTGGTTGTACTACAGTGTTAGCAAAGCAAAATGCAAAATATCAGTGATAACTTTGTTTTGTTGTGTTTGACAGCTTCAAGTATCTTCCAAATATTCCCCCTTTCCTTTGTTCATGTCGCAATTTTCCCCCTCCGTTAAAACACCGTTATTTTTGGATAAACACATTATTTTCTTTTGTTTTGATAGATTGGAATCTTTTTAAGTCTATCCACACATAATTTACTATCAAATACCAAGTTCTCTAAAAAATATGTGTCCCGACTGAATATTCTGCGAAAGGGAAACAACGAAACTTTCATTTTGTGAAGTGTTAATGTAAACGTTTTTTTTTTAATCAGCAACTTGACCAATATTTCACTAATCTTACCTTATCAGGTATTAATCTACAATTCATCCTGCATTCTGTTGAATTCCACCGATCATTGTCCGGGAAATTAGGAAATAGGATCCATTTTTATTATTTTTAGCTCGACTATTCGAAGAATAGGGGAGCTATCCTACTTGCCCCGGTGTCGGCGTCGGCGTCCGTTAAACAAAAAATGCACTTTGGTCCATTACTTGAAAACTACTTATGATATCAACTCGAAACTTGGAATATATATTCACCATCAAATTCTACATCATTACCAACAAGACCCATAACTCTGCTTCCAATATTTTTCAAGTTATGCCCCTTTTTCACTTAAATTTTGCGTTAAGGAAAATATGCACTTTGGTCCATAACTTATAAACTACTTGAGATATCAACTTGAAACTTGGAATATATATTCACCATCAAATTCTACATCATTACCAACAAGACCCATAACTCTGCTGTCAATATATTTCAAGTTATGCCCCTTTTTTCTTTTATTTTGTGTCAAGCAAAATATGCATTTTGCCTCTAACTTTAAAACTAATTGAGATATTGCCTTGAAACTTGAAATATATTTTCACCATCAAAATCTACATCATAACCAACAAGACCCATAACCCTTCTTCCAATATTTTTCAAATTATGCCCCTTTTTGTTACATTTTGTGTTAAGCAAAATATACAGTCGGCCCTTAACTTCGTTATGAATGGAGGGATTTTTTGGATTTCAAAATAACTTGGCACAAATGTTCACCATGACAAGGCAGTGTGTCGCGTACAATACCCATGCCTGTAGGTCCAAAGTCAAGGTCACTGTTACTAAAAATAGAATTTTCTTGCAAAATCGTGTCCGCTCTGTAACTTTGTTATTTCTTATTGGGTTTTTAAATAACTTGGTATAATTGTTCACCATATCAAGACGGTGTGTCACGTACATGCCCAAGCCTGTATGTCAATGGTCAAGGTCACTGTTGCTAAAAATAGAATTTTCTTGTCTAGGCTGTTACTTTGTTATGAATGGAGGGATTTCAAAATATCTTGGCACAAATGTTCACCATGACAAGGCGGTGTGTCCGCACAATACCCATGCCTGTAGATCCAAGGTCAAGGTCACTGTTACTAAAAATAGAATTTTCTTGTCCAGGCTGTAACTTTGTTATGAATGGAAGGATTTCAAAATAATTTGACACAAATGTTCACCATGACAGGGCGGTGTGTCACGTACCATGCCCATGCCTGTAGGTCAAAGGTCAAGGTCACTGTTACTAAAAATAGAATTATCTTGTCCTGGCTGTTACTTTGTTATAAATGGAGGGATTTTAAAATAACTTTGCACAAATGTTCATGAAAAGGCAGTGTGTCCGCACAATACCCAAGCCTGAAGGTCCAAGGTCAAGGTCACTGTTACCAAAAATAGAATTTTCTTGTCCAGGCTGTAACTTCATTATAAATGGAGGGATTTCAAAAAAACTTGACACAAATGTTCACCATGAAAGGGCAGTGTATCGCGTATTATTCCCATCATTGCACTTGAGTGTCTGAAAATGATGCATAGCAGGGCATCCGTGTCCTATGGACACATTTCTAGTTTCACTTATATTTTCACTTAAGTGCACTTCATCGATAACTTTGCAAATACTTAAGGTATCAACTTCAAACTACCATTATATTTTCATTTCAGTTCTTTTTCTGTAACATTACTGAAGTGATTGATATTTGACTAAAAGTAAATGTCTCTAATAAAAAATTACTAACAAGTTTTCTAACAAATTCAGAAATATTTCATAGTTATTCCCCTATTCAGTTTAATATTTATGGTACATTTAGGAATTATTTCTGTTATTTGAAAAGAATTTCTCCCGTACCATTCACTTTTAAATATTTTTCCTGATTACACATGAATGTATGGCCATAGTTGTTATTGTTTTAATCTTCAAATTGCATTTGTTTCAAATGATTCGAATAGTCGAGCATGCTGTCTCCTCTGACAGCTCTTGTTCTAATGTCAAAGTATTGACCATTATGAAATTAGTGACTCAGCAACGGAAGCCTTACATTGTGTACAATCTGTCAGGAGGGTATGCATATGTATAAGCACATGGCAGCTATGTGTAAAATTGTTGTTTTTTTCTAATGTCTATTGAAATTAGCAATATTTTCAGGAGAAAGTTATTTCATATATACTAAGTAACATAAAAATAATCTCATTTTATGTTACTTTATCAGTTTTCTATGTTGAATTTTGTGATATCAGCATTAGCTTCATTCGAAAATGTTGATAAAGAATGGGCAAAATTGTTCATTTAAGTACAGTTAGTTGTCCGGCTCCGGTGGGTTTTTCATATCTTGTACATAAACTGTTTTATACGGTCGATCTAGGGACGATGTTTTTTGCATGTAAGTAGGAAAAAATATCTCCTCTATAAAATCGAATTTTTCGTTTTTTATGTTTCATTTAAAAATCGTCTGCAAATTGTTGACTTATCGCTGCTGTCATTTAGCTAGTTCCAACGAGCATTTGTCACTTCCGGTGGAAAATGAGTCATATGCAAAAATCATAGGGAGGGGCGCCAAAGGGGATTTCTTTTCATTGGTTCAGCTGCAACACCTTGTAATTCATTTTATGAACTTTTTTTTCGTGAAGTAAAATACCAAAAGGTCAACATCTGCATTAAATATCACAATGAACAGCTTAGAATTAATGTACAACACTCGGTAATATCAGGCTACCATCACTTCAAAATCAAACCTCCAATGGATGTTTCCTTGGAAGTTGATGTTGAATATACCAATGTGCATCTAAATGCAGCTCTTGTGTGGATTCCAGCATTAAAAGAACTGCCTACAGAGCTACACAATGTTACAAGCGACTCGGGGGCGCTTTCTGAAGTTTGCGGAGGATTTGCTAGTTCTTGGGGATTCCGAATATTACTCATGTATTTCAGGTTGGCTCCTGTTCGCGTCGAAAGGTATGGTGACAATTATTTTAATCAAACATCAATTTATTTTTGTAGCGATTTTCAGAAACATCAATAAACATTAAGTTAATGAAATAAAAATTCAAAACATGCCAGGTATGGTAATTTCGCATGAGTGAGTCGTGTTGGAAACACTTTTTGGGGGGGATATTTTCTGACCAAACATATTCACAAATAATAAAAATTGTTTCCTCCTTATTTTTTATAATAACTAATGTGTTTGCAAGAAGCTCCTCCATTTGGGGCCTCGTCAAGAAAAATCATGAATAAATGTGAATGATCCACCGGAACTGGTCAAAGGGGGTCACCCTCCTTGCACAGAAAATTTTGTACAAATAAACATTTTTATTCAGCCAATATTTGGATTAATACCATCTGTAATGATTGCACATTAAAAATTTATTCAGCTTTTGCAACATAATTGACGTTTGGAATGTTGGTCTCTCGACTATTTATAGAACGTGGTTTTCCAACACGACTCACTCATGCAAAATTACCATACCTGGCACATTTTGAATTTCTATTTCATAAACTTAATGTTTATCAATGTTTCTGAAAATCACTACAAATGTTACTCAATGTTTGACTAAAATAATTGTCAAGATACATTTCGCCGCCAACAGGCGCCAACCAGAAATAAGTGAGTAATATTTGGAATCCTCCAGATCTAACAAATCCTCCAGAACCGGGAAAACAACTGTACCAGCATTAGATAATTTTATGACAATTAACAATTTATTTCTAAAACATCCCAGTTTCATCGGTAATTATCTTAATATGCTTCTGGGAAATGCCAAGAAGAACAGTTATTTTCAGATGAGACCTTTAGGGTCAGTCTGTAAATTTCCATTTGACCCATGCATATCTGATTGCACAGTAAATTAGTGAATTGTGAATTTGATTTTTGTTACCAATTAGTTTGGAAATCAAATGTTGCTCAGTTGATGGGTGCTTGCTGCTGAGGCAGTCTAAAATTGCTGAGTTGTACCCATTTCTTAACTAGTTTTTTTTGTTAAGTTTAACATAAATTAGATTATTTCTTTAAACATAGCAATAATAAACACAATTTTAGCATAAAATTTTACCATTACAAAACTGTCATGTAATTAAATTTTCAACAAGTCACATAACTTTTCAACATATGTCTACAACACCCCCCCCCCTTTTCAGGTTCATTTTTTACATAAATATTCTTTGAAACAAACCATGAAATGTTTACATTTTGATTAATCACTTTGTTCTTTTTGTAATTTGGTTGTTTGTTGATAGTCGTTATAGTTGATCTTTAAAGTTTCACTATTAAAGAATTGATTTCAACCATAAAGTAAGTTTTTAAGTTAATTTATTTTCAAACTTGTATTCAATTTCAAAGGTGCTAGTATTGTTGGTGTTGTTTGTTTCAGAAAGCAGCAGTGATGATGAGGGAAATGTTGCTGTGAAGGTTAAAAAGCAGAGAGGACCTGGTAAAATGGTTCAATCGGTAAGTAGCCTTGATCTCTAACTCATTTAATCTTAATAATAATTATGCATGTTTGTACAAGTGTGAAAACCAGTGAAGAATGTAGATCCAGATCAGCTGCCATATCCATGCCATCTGATCTGGATCTGCACTGTTCACATCTTGGTCAGAAATAACCTAATTAACCCTTTCCCATACAGACACACCTTTATTGCTAGGGCGAACAGTTTAGATCCAGATCAGCCGGCACATCCGTGCCGTCTGATCAGGATCTAAACTGTTCGCTTTTTGATTCATTAGGTTATTTCTGACCAAAATGCGACCAGTGCAGATTCTGATCAGACGGCACGGATGTGCCGGCTGATCTGGATCTACACTGGTCGCACATGCGTAAAAATGCGTATATATCCAGGAATAGGTTAATCAAAAAGTAAACTGTATAGATCCTGATCAGAGGGCGTGGCTGTGACTGCGGATAGTGATCTACACTGGTCACACGCTGATGCATGCTGATCTGGATCAACAATGTTCGCCCATGTGATAAAGGGATTAAAAGCATATCTATGAAGTTAATGGATAAAAACTATTCTAAATTCTTTACAGTTTTATTGTATCCAAAATCATAGTTATCATCTGTCATGCTGGTATATTTGATGAATCCACTTTTGTTCAGTAACCTGTCAAGAGAGAGCTTTGAAACTTATTGTGAATGATTGAAATCATGGTATAGTGAATGGTGTTTGTAGACCATTATAAGCCTTTGTGGATGCACATGCTGATCTAGGTCTGCACTGGTTACAGGGGTAAAACTAGAAACGCTGAGTGCTTAAAGGTTTAATGGTTGAATTTCACATAAATTTATTTTAAAATTTAAATGGTTAATTTTGGAATTGAAACCTGGTACATGTACTTGACAAGATGCAACTCAACAATATCATAAATCTGCTAAATTATACATAATATTCAAGCATATTTAAACAAGATTTAAATTTATTTTAGATATAAAGTAGATTTATAGAAAAAGATAAACTGCGTCTGTCTTGCATGTAAGAAATTTATTTTAGTTATAAAGAAGATTTATAGAAAAAGATAAACTGCATCTGTTTTGCATGTAAGCCTGTTTACTCTTTTCCTCTTACGACTTCTGGTTATAATATCACATTTCATGATATTAGTTTGCTATTAAAATAACTCCCTGCAAATAATAGTTACCTTAATATGTCAGTTAGATTTCCTATGATGGACAGCTATTGAACTATGCTAACTTACACAGATGCAATAAATGTATTTAGTAGCGTATTTTGCAATTATTTTGACAGACTGTCTTTAAAGTGACAGTCCATAATTTATGTAAAAATGTTAATGAAAAGTCAGTTTTTGCCTAAATTGTTAAAATTTTTACCACCACAGACAGAAACAAGAAAAAGTAAAACAGTAACTTACTGTTTTACAGACGGTCTATTATTCAGAGACAACTGAACAATTTCTCATAGAATTGTATTGCAATATCTAGCTTATTTGTTGATTTGTTTCAATGATATTTTGAAAGAAAGCAATCCAACATGCATTCTGATTTCAAACCTTCCCTATCAATATCACACTTGTTCTTACAAATTTTCATTATTTTCACTTTTAATAGTGTTTTCACCACATGTTATTTGCCTATCAAGTATGATACATGTATGTTTTGTTGATTTTGAAGAACAATTCAATATTCTATGAATTTTATGATTTTTAACCACTACTATGGGTTTCAATTACCATACCCTTTAGAATACAACTTCTTCCCCAATGCTTTTGTAATAAAAGTGTTTACAAAATATATAATTTAAAAACAGCAATATCAATTTACTTAACCACAGAATTGACAAAAGTGATATTATGTCTTGAAGACATTCAGGCATCCTCTAGTTCAAGTGAACTTAACTTAAGTTTTTGGAACCTTTTTTACATGATTGGGTAATCTTTTTAAGATTTATTTTCTGGAATTTCTTACTGAATAATTCTGTTAAATAATCTTAAAAATAATTCTTTGTTTACAGAAAGTTTCATATATTTATGTAAAATATCCAATACACTATATATTGTGAATTTCCAGAAAAATATTTAATAATAAAACTAATACATGCTAAATTACCTCCAAATAATGCATTTTTATTTATTGAACACACTCCAAGCATCTCAACCCGATCACAAACCACAATGCAGTTGGTACGCAGAGCGAATAATAGCAACACAATTAACCTTTGTATCAATTTTGCATTTTCAAAGGGAGGTAATTTGAAAAATGGAATGCCTAGAAGTTATCAGCTGCTTATCAATTCATTTTATTTCATAACCTTGCTTATTTCAATGCTGTTAATAATAGAAACTAAAATGCAGCTAAAATCTGATTGAGTTTGTAATATTGATAGAAATCTAAATACTGGTGAGGTGAAAAATGCATTTAAAACTAGAAATGTGTCCATAGGACACGGATGCCCCCGCTATGCATGTTTGTCATGGTGAACATTTATACCAAATTATTTGAAAATCCAATAAGTAATAACAAACTCACAGCCCAGACAAGAAAATTCTGGTTTTAGTAATAGTGACCTTGACCTTGGACCTACAGGCATGGGAATTGTACACAACACAACGCCTTGTCATAGTGAACATTTGTGCCAAATTATTTTGAAATCACTCTGTTAATAACGAAGTTATAGCCAGTACAAGAAATTTATATTTTTTGTAACAGTGACCTTGACCTTGGACCTACAGGCATGGGTATTGTACACAACACATCGTCTTGATATAATGAACATTTATACCAAGTTATTTTAAAATCCTTTTATAAGAAATAACAAAGTAACAGAGCAGACAAGATTTTTATAACAAAATTCTATTTTTAGTAACAGTGACCTTGACCTTTAGTCATGGGTGTTGTACGTGACACACCGCCTTATCATGGTGAACATTTGTGCCAAGTTATTTTGAAATCCCTCCATTCATAAGGAAGTTACAGCCTGGACAAGAAAATTCTATTTTTAGTAACAGCGTCCTTGACCTTGGACCTACAGGCATGGGTGTTGTATGCGACACACCTCCTTGTCATGGTGAACATTATTTGTGCCAAGTTATTTTGAAATCCCTCCATTCATAAGGAAGTTACAGCCCAGACAAGAAAAATCTATTTTTAGTAACAGTGACCTTGACCTTGGACCTACAGGCATGGGTATTGTACGCGACACACCGTCTTGATATGGTAAACATTTATACCAAGTTATTTTAAAATCCAATAACGAATAACAAAGTTACAGAGCGGACAAGATTTTTCCAACAAAATTCTATTTTAAGTAACAGTGACCTTGACCTTGGACCTACAGGCATGGGTGTTGTATGCGACACACCGCCTTGTCATGGTGAACATTTGTGCCAAGTTATTTTGAAATCCCTCCATTTATAAGGAAGTTACAGCCCGGACAAGAAAATTCTATTTTTAGTAACAGTGACCTTGACCTTGGACCTACAGGCATGGGTATTGTACGTGACACACCGTCTTGATATTGTGAACATTCATACCAAGTTATTTTAAAATCCAATAAGAAATAACAAAGTTACAGAGCGGACACGATTTTCGAACATACACACACACTGACACACACACACACCGACACACACACAGCCAGGGTGAACACTATATGCCCTTCCGCCATTACATGGCGGGGGCATAATAAAACATGATGAGCACACATATTACATGTACATCCTGCATTCTTTCATGTTGCATCATGTTAAGAGACTCAGAGATCAGTAGGGCAAGCGGTTTGCACAATTGATCCCATACCCACGGTTATCAACCAATAACTACAGATATTGATCATATAACCATAGTTATTGACAATAACTAGGGTTACCACCCGATAACCATAGTTACAGTGTATTGGTGAAAACCCTAGATATCTGCTGATAACCATACTTATTGTCAATGGATGTCAGACCAATAACTATGGACAGTGGCGAAAACTATAGTTACCAACTGTAAACCATAGTTCTTGGAGTTAACCGTGGATAATGAGCAATATTTAACTAGAGTTTTCACTAATAACTATGGACATCAGATCTAATGTGCACTTGGCACAAAACTCTAGATATAAATCAATATCCAAGGTTGTCTTGCCATTGTATCTGTTTCACTTTCACATGCGGTTTGCCCGAATAATCCAATATCTATAGTTATCGACCAATAACTATGGATATCGGTCAGATTCATAATTCATTTTAAATCATAATCTTGCTTATTTCAATGCTGTTAAAAATAATAACTGAAATTCAGCTAAGATCTGATTGAGTTTGTAATTTTTGCATAACATGGCAGAGATCTAAACACTGGTGAGGTGAAAAATGCATTATAAAAACACTAAATGATGAGCCACATGTACATCCTGCAATCATTAATGTTGCATAATTAAGAGACTCAGAGATCAGTAGGGCAAGCGGTTTGCACAATTGAACCCATATCCATGGTTATCTACCAATTACTATAGATATCAATCTGATAACCATAGTTATTGACAATAACTAGGATTACCGCCCGATAACCATAGGTATTGGTGAAAACCCTAGATATCGGCTAGTGATTATGTACCGATGATCGGAAGACATAGATTAACTATGTTTAAAAGCCTCCCAATGCCAATAATCAATGTCATTCTCTCATAATCAATTTAAACAGATCTTCACCTCTGCCTGTAAAATACTGCACAATTGGACATAATTATGTTGATCAATATTAATAGTTTGTACTATTCATGACTGAAAACATTTGTAGGGCCTTTTAGGCATTTAGTGCTATTTACAACATGTTTTGGGTTGGGTATTCTTTAATAAGCATTGTTCATCCATCCTGTTTTAGTGCATATGAAATAAGAAAACCAGCGGAACAGTTTTATTATTGTCCTTGGAACTCCAACCTTCATGTAGAAAGTAGCAGCAAACACACACAAACAAGGGATAATATGTAAGCTACAAGTCAGAAACCATTTGTTAATGTAACACAGATTTGATTTATAAACCGATTATAAACAGTGAAATCACATCGGAAGTGGTAACCGATTCAAACTTATTATTGATTGTGATTTGCAACCCATATCCCAACACTAATATCGACTGATTACCAAAGTTATTGTCAATGGATGTCGGATTAATAACTATGGATATTGGCAAAAACTATAGTTACCGACCGAAAACCATAGTTCTTGGAGTAAACTGTGGTTAACGAGCAATATTTATCTATCGTTTTCACTAAAAACTATGGATATCAAATGTGCACTTGGCACAAAACTCTAGATATAAATCAATATGCTAGGTTGTTGTCTTGCCATTATATCTGTTTCACTTTGACATTCGGTTTGCCCAAATAATCCAATATCTATAGTTATAAACCAATAACTATGGATATCGGTCCGATTCATAATTCATTTTAAATCATAACCTTACTTATTTCAATGCTGTTAAAAATAATAAATGAAATGCAGCTAAAATCTGATTGAGTTTGTAATATTTTCATAACAGAAATCTAAACACTGGTGAGATGAAAAATGCATTATAAAAACACTATATGATGAGAACATCCTGCATTCTTTAATGTTGCATCATTTTAAGAGACCCAAAAATCACTATGGCAAGTGGCTTGCACAATTGGTCTGATATCCATGGTTAGAGACCAACTATAGATATTGATCTGATAACCATAGCTATTGACAATAACTATGGTTACCGTCCAATAACCATAGTTAGTGGTGAAAATCCTAGATATCAGCCAATAAGGCTCCAACGTTTACAAACGTTTGTAAACGTTTACACGGACCATATTAAAACGAAACGATGCTGTTTAAACGTTGTTTATATCATGCAAACCTGATAACATTGTGACAAGTTTCACTGAACTTTGTCAGTTGTAAATAACAATGCAACTCCATTAAAACGGGATCTTATTGGATCGCTAAACTTCCGGGGGTATCCTGTGAAATTCTGAATCCGTCATTTTGCTACACTCACTGACATGGTCACGACATTCAGGATTTCAGCTGATGCAGATTCTTGCATTTTATGCTAGGAAATTTGATTTTTTTTTCCACTTTTCTCATTCTGAACTTGGAATCATTTTGATGAGCAGGAGAAAAGTGGTCAACTTTTGCAAGAATAAAGAAAACTTTTGTGTACATTCCATTTAAAAAAAAAGAAGTTGACGCTTATTTAACCACTGAAAATAAATTAAAATGAAGTTAAAGCAGGTTTATAAGTAGTAAAGTTCACTAAATACAAGATATGACTAGTGACAATCTGATAACAGGGTTGGCACCAATCGACCGCCTCTGGTTTAAACCGGCGGTTTTAACCGGTTAAAACCGGCGGTTTTAACCGGTTAAAACCGTCCCGGTCAATACTCCTCAAGTGGTCAATACTGGTCAATTGAACTTTTTTTCAAGATTTTCATAAAAGAAAGGAAGAAAAAAACTATTAAAGTTTTATTTAATTTCTACTTAAGTTACTTTAGAACTAACTTCACTTGAACATGCTTTGCACTTAAAAAATGTCTTATTTCCCTCAACAATGAGATCATAAAATCCCCAAACAAGTGAGTTTTGGCTTCTGGTGAGTTTTTAGACAAAGTAAGAATTCTTTTAATTTTAATGTTTTATCAACTATCAACAAAGATAAGCAATTATAAGCAAAGGCAACTTGCACCATCAGTAGGTGTTACACTCTTGCCAACTAACACTTGTGACAGTGGATGGTAAAGAGATGGAGGGGTGTTGTGTCATACTTCTATTGTTTATTGAACTTGGGGACATGTCAATTAGGATGCCAATTTGTTTATTTAAGGATTATCCAATAACCATAAAGTAGTTATTATACTCCTGCCAATTAACACATGTGTTTGACAATGGATGGTCAGGAGACTGAGGGGTACTTCCTTTGACCTCACAGATATTTGCACAAGTAAACTGTGAACCAAGTCATACCGTTTCATATAATGTATATATTGTACCGAGCACTTGGGCAAAGCTTACAGTTTGTTCTTCACCGAATCCAATACATTAATTCATAAAACATAACAAACATTATATAACATGAAACTTTTAACATACTACGTTTATTGATATCAATCTGTTACTTATCATAAATGCCTATATGTCATGCTGTTTATATATACCGTAATGTTTCTACATACTTAAGAAAATGTGTCTGTAAGTTGAATGCCCAAAGCTGAATGACCATATATTTTCAAACAATACACATGAGAATTCGTGCATTAAACCAATGAACAAATCAACTTTTGATTAAGTTGAAAAGATCTTACCCAATCAAAGAAAAAATTTTCCACCTAATGTGCTTTGCTCGACCGGCAAAAATACATTTCCATTGCTTATTGAACATAGGAACAAACCAATTAAGACGTTGAGTTCATTTAAGGATTATCCAATATTAATCCATAAATGAAGTCTATTTAGGCCCTTACAGGGACTATTGTAATAGCCTAAAGGATTTTAAATGATTCTAAGAACATTTTAGACAGTTTGGTTGTGAATAAAATTGAATTGACCAGTAATGACCACTATTGACCAGTATTAGCCACTATTGACCAGTATTAACCACTATTGACCAGTATTGACCACCGGCCCGGTCAATACTCAATTGACCGGTCAATAAGCCAACCCTGTCTGATAATGACCCCATGAACATTCTCAACAGGGATCAGATGACCCCTGGTTTTCAGAAACTATTGAAATCCCTGGACATTGCGGAAACCCATAACAATGCGAGAGTTTTTTATACCTCAACAATGTGAATTACATATTAAAATACAATTGTTTACTTAGTGGTATAAATAAAATTAATATTTTCACTTAGTGGTGTAAATAAAATTAATTTTTTCTAAGTGCATCGTTGCCGTTTTTTCAGCAAATATTTTGCCGCCTTTACAATCATGTGACCGTTCGTATAAACGGTTTAAGATTCTGTTAAGGTTTACGGCCCGAAAACGAAACGTTACCGTTTACACGTGTTAACATTGGAGCCTTATCGGCCGATAACCTTAGTAATTGTCAATAAGTTACTATGGACATCAACGTAACCTATAGTTACTGACCAAAAACCATTGTTCTCGGCGTTAACGGCGGTTACAGTGATTTCAATTAATGCAGATTCTTGCTTTTTGATGCAAGCACTTTTAAATTTTTCCACTTTTGACCCCACCTATTTCTGAGCTTGGGGTCATTTTGACACGGAAGAACTGAGGAAAAGTGGTCAAACTTTTCAAGAATAAAGAGATATTATATCTTTTGCAATTTAAATATGAAGCAAATGTTTATTTCAATTATGAAAATTAATTTAAATGAATATGTTTAGCAATTCTGTAAATAATAAGTTAACTGAAACAATATATGACTTGTGACCATCTGATCATCACCCCTTGATTATAACTATGGTTATACTCGGGTATCACCAATAACCATAGATGGGTCGATAACCACGGATTAATTCCGCTTGCCATAGATCAGGCCACACAAAAACTCATACAAATACATCTTGAAACTGTCAATAAAACTGCACATACATGTATTATGAAAGATGTTTTGGGACCATGATACAAAAGTTACTATAAAGTTACATGTATTACAGATTCTCAAAGCAACTTGTTGAAGTTGTTCGGAAAATAAATTAAACACATCTTTTCACAAAACAAAAAATATATAAAATTTATTAAGACAAAATTACTTTTTTGGCAAAATACATTATAAAACATTCCTGAATACATCAAGAATTAATTTTATTTCTTGATGTAATCACAAATCCTTGGACACTTATGTCCCCACTGCTGCAAGTTAATTTTTAATAACAAAGGGTTTATTATAACTCTAGTAAAAGTTTTTACTAAAATGATCGTAGGAAAAAATCTGATCATCTACACATCCTGCTTGATCATCTGTGCAAGTTTGAAAGAAATCCGCCTTATTGTTTATGAGAAGTTGATGCCACAAGATTTGGGGACGTACATTTGTACGGCAAGTGCAACTCTACCAGTATGCCTCCCACTTTGTGGGGGCATAATAATTTTAAATGCAGAATCCTTAAACACAAAACAAACTTATACTATAGATCAATGTATGTGATGTAGACTACTATTTACTTTATGTTTTCCAGTGAATTATAGAATTTTCTAAGTGAAATAAATGTAAGTGACAATCTCTTTACCAAATTAGCCAATAACGAAAAAAATCTTCCTACCTTTGGATTATGAGCCAGTCTCACTTCATGTGTTAAACAATATGGACTTGGTCTAGGGTAAGCTTCAACTAGCAGTGACTTTACTTTCAGAAGAGGTTGCTTCTTCATGTTAATTTGTTGGCCAGACAACAAAGATGCACTTGCTATCTTATATGTTCCTATATGCACAGCGACACTGTCCATATAAAAACGTAAAAAACAGCTCTTTTTCAACATTCTCGACCTGGATGAATTTTCAGCAAAGATTCTTGATTAGCCATCAAGTTAATATCCATGCTTCAATATAATCTTGTTTTACAATAAGATGTTCACTTAATCAATCCTTACAAACTGAATATCAGTCATTCAATACCATTTTAAATCCATATTTCAGCCAAGTTTATTAATTATTTTAAATTGTGTAAACATCCGGTATCGATTTCACAATTTCCCAAGATAACCATTTAACACAACGAATCAATGGAACGGAAAGATAGCATGTCACTAACATGGACAACTATGTTTTACTCAGTAGGAAAACATTCCGATCGAATATTAAAAACAAACTTTTGATAGATTGCAACAAGGTCAGCAGTCACTAACAATGTTCACTCGTTTTTTAACAACACCTGCAAGTTAGATGACCTACTTTATTCCACACTAGGGGGCATACAAATTCAGTTATGTTTCATTCTTCGTAATGATAAAATTGTTAAACACAAATCTATATGCAACTTCTTTTAAATTATAAAGATTAGCAATGCAAAGTATTTGATTCCTGCAATAAAGTTATTTTAATATTTAGTTCTTAATCGCAATATGACGTCACCACGCATGCGCAACTATCCTGGACACAATACAACAAGACTGTTAATATATATCCAGACTAAGTAGCATTAATATATATACGCTACTCAATACCGTCTTGAAAACAAAATTGTCCAAGTAAACCAACTTGCTTAATTATTTCACAAAGAAGAAGTCATTAAATATGAAAATTGTTGCCTCACCACAAGAGATGCAAATGAGGCTGATTTATTTATAAATTATTATACATGCACAGTGCAATGTAAAAAGAATCTTATTATCGCCAACTTGCAAGAAAATTTACAAAACAAGTAAGGAGTTATACAAAAATACCATACACTTTGACTGCAGATGGATGTCTGGGAGCTCTGGAAGGCTGCCAAACTATCCAAAGGGTTTAAAATCAGGGTTGCCAGCGGACTTGAAAGGTCAGGGAAATTTGGTTTTTTTTCAAGGTCAGGGAACTTAGGATTTCAAATAATTGGCAGAAGTGACTGTCATAATGTGAACATGTCATGTACAAAATCCTTGTTCCAACATTCCGTTCACAGCAACCTAGTTTTGTATAACGGCAAGATTTTTAAAAAATATTGAGGCACAAACTACTGCTACATTCTTAAAGATACTGACTTGAAACTTTAAACAAGTGAGATACTTGGTATCATGTGTAGATGTGCCTGGCATATTTTTATGTGGCTCAGTCCATCATTTTTATGACAGGTGCATGTTTTTTTGTAATCTTGTGACACAAACTTCAAAAATTTTCTCCCGATTAATTTGAAAATTTAAGCATACATTCTGCATCAACTGACCTATTTTCCATTAGGCCCAGTGTAACATACTGACATATTTTTCCTTTGGATCAGACTAATAATTATTTATATTTATTGGATTGGAACTGGGATCTTCATAACCTACATGCATTTTTTCTAAGTTTATCCAAGCACTGAACAGGCTAAATTGTATGTTTTTGTGTCACTTGTATGGTGTAAACAGCATTGTATTTGAGTTTTGTATAAAAATTATACCAGTCAATATTGAATAATGGATGCTTAAGCTTCAGTTGTAATAATCTCTTGCTTTATACTATGTTGTTTATTCATTTAGTTTCTGTATGAAGAACAAGAATACATTATTGCCAATTATCTTAGAAGTATTGGTTAAATCTTGTAATAGTACATAGTTTAATATTTCACTAAACATATATCTATAGAACTTTATACTAGATGTATAAATGATGCTTTAATTGTTTAATAATGTAATAATGTATTGTTAAAATGATAAAAATGTACTTGTGGGTGGATTGGACAGCAGTAGGGGTGTTGGCGGCAATTTACATTTGGCATTATTGGTCAGTGAAAAACCTTATTTGGTCAGTGAAAAGTCAGGGAAATTTTTTGTCCTTGGTGCTGGCAACCCTGAAAATGCACAGTGACTAAGCGCTTGCTTACTAAATGCATGGTCAACTATTAAAATCTATTGACCATTTCGGAAATACTTTTACAAAGTGGTATTGTTTCTAATAGTATAATCAAGAATTAGATGGAATTTGTGAAAAATGTTTGCATTTGGCATTACAATGATTCACAATTTTGCATGTTGGATTACAATGATGAAAAAATTGTGAATGTTGTCTAAATTGTGCAAATTATGTGATCTATTATCGACCATCATGATGTTAGTTTTGGAAAAACGACACACTGAATATTTCATTTGTTTGCTCTGATGTATTGTGAACCCCAATAAATTTGCAGTACATAATAATTACATCATATCACTCAGATCTTTTGTATTTAAAATTTGATGATGAAATGGTAGATCTATTAACTTTTTTTTGAAATTAATTTAAGGAATGAATTAATATTTGATGGTTTTCATTTGGGTATGGAAAACAGTTGGGTTGTTTAAAGTGTGTGAAGCCTTATATTTACACACATTAATACTCTCTTTTATACAGAAATTATTAGAAGAATTTGTGATATTGCGGCTTTTTCGAATGGCTGTTGGAACAGCAACATTGACGACAAAGTGAATGACGGCACGCTTTTTCACAGCAAAACGTGCGTGCTCTGTGACGTCACACATCACAACATTGTGCAACATCCAATAAATTGTGAAAGGTTCTACTTTAACCACACCTTTCAAATTATTTCGTCACACTGTTTACCATTACAAATTATGATTCGTTAGATAAATAAGACTTCATCGTAAAGGACGAAGTTGAAGTGTAAATATAAAATAATAATAAAATGTCATGGACTGTCACTGAAAGGCATTTGATTTTCTACTGCTCATCCAACAGTAGTACAAATGTACCAGTATAACCACTAGTTTCTATAATTCCTTTGTAGACAAATACCAAAAAGGTTGGTCTTGATAATATATCTGACAGCAATAGTGATGAGGAAGTGAGGAAATCTGTCATGGTGACCTACCAGTCGACCAAAACAGGGGTAAGTTTGTTGAGATCAGTCTACCAAACATGGGTAAGTTTGTTGAGTTAAATCTACCAACAGGGGTAAGTTTGTTAAGATGAGTCTACCAAAGCAGTGGTAAGTTTGTTGAGATGAGTCTACCAAAGCAGGGGTAAGTTTGTTGAGATGAGTCTACCAAAGCAGGGGTAAGTTTGTTGAGATGAGTCTACCAAAGCAGGGGTTTGTTGAGATGAGTCTACCGAAGCAGTGGTAGGTTTGTTAAGATTAGTCTACCAAAGCATGGATAAGTTTGTTGAGATGAGTCTACCAAAAGAGGGTTAAGTTTGTTGAGATCAGTCTACCAAAGCAGGGGTAAGTTTGTTGAGATCAGTCTACCAAAAACAGGGGTAAGTTTATTGAGATCAGTCTACGAAAACAGGGGTAAGTTTGTTGAGATCAGTCTACCAAAACAGGGGTAAGTTTGTTGAGATCAGTCTACCAAAACAGGGGTAAGTTTTTTTTAGATAAGTCTACCAAAACAGGGGTAAGTTTTTTTTTTAGATAAGTCTACCAAAACAGGGGTAAGTTTGTTGAGATGAGTCTACCAAAGCAGGGGTAAGTTTGTTGAGATGAGTCTACCAAAGCAGGGGTAAGTTTGCTGAGATGTGGATATGAGTCTGTTGTGGTAAGCTACCAAAATATAGGTGAGAAAGCTACCAGTCTGGAAAAATGTCCTTTGTCTTCTTTCTTGATTTGGTATCATTTATTTGTAAGTAACTGGATGGCAAATACTGGAAATCCAATGGTAAAAACTACCCATAACTGAAAAACTGGTACATGTTAGTGTATGGTGTGATATAAGTTATCAAAATTATATTTTAAAAATTAGTTAAAATACTATAAACAAGTAAAGATGTAATTTTTATACTAAAATGTTCATTTGTGATGCCTTAGAATTTTTTTATTTATTTATCAGAAAAGTGAAGGACCACAAGACATGGGGGCCACATCAACAGTACAGATTGACACAGACTTGTCAGTGGATGCCAGGGCTATCTTTGAGAAACAACAAGAAATAAACAAGGTATTATAAACCATATTCAAATATTTAGACTAATCTTGAAGATGAAATGTTTATTAGTGGGGAAGAAGTGAAAGTGTAGTTAAGTGTTTAAGTTGCATAATTTTGTAAAAGCTGGCTTAACTTTTTCCTCCATATATACGCATTTTTAGCATATGCCACCAGTGTAGATTCAGATCAGCAGACACATCCATACCATTTGATCAGGATCTGCACTAGTCGCATTTTGGTCAGAAATAATCTAGATGGCACTATCATGAAGTATGAAAGAAGTTGATACATGTTACTGGTTAATAAAGCTTAATCAAAACATAAGATTTTAAAACCTTGAAGTTCCTTTAGCTGCATTGTCAAAGTTACTTCAGTGTTTAAATCTTGTTAAGATATTTTAATGATAAAAGTTTTATTAACATTGTATTATATTATTTTTGCAGGAGTTGAAAGGAAAAGAGGATGACAAGATTTACCGAGGTGTCAACAACTACCAGGTGTTTTATGAAAAGAAAGATACAGCTCAGGGCAATGCTGCCAGCAATGCTGTCAGGTAAATAACAAGATACAGCTCAGGGCAATGCTGCCAGCAATGCTGTCAGGTAAATAACAAGATACAGCTCAGGGCAATGCTGCCAGCAATGCTGTCAGGTAAATAACAAGATACAGCTCAGGGCAATGCTGCCAGCAATGCTGTCAGGTAAATAACAAGATACAGCTCAGGGCAATGCTGCCAGCAATGCTTTCAGGTAAATAACAACAACCATGATTTGATACTGTGCAATGTCATTCTACAATATTTGTCAGCCTGCTTGCGGTGAGCTTGACTCGTGTCATTTTGATGGTTTAGTTTATGTGCATACATTTCGTGCGTGCGTCCGTCCATTAAGTGTGTCATTCTGTTAATGCATCCGGATTTGTCTGGCCCATTTCTTCAACATGCATTGAGCAATCTTGTTTATACATGGCAAGAATGTTAACCCCAATGAGTGTCACGCGCAAACACCAAGTTCCCATCTCAGTCAAGGTCATACTTTAGGGTCAAAGGTCATGTGATAGCTTGTCTGGCCCATAGGTTTTACATGCATTGAGGAATCTTGTGTTTTTTTTGGCATGAGTGTTAACCTCAATGAGATGGAGTGTCGCCTGCAAACCCCAGGTTCCCATCTCAAAGGTCAAGGTTACACTTTTGGGTCAAAGGTCATGTGATCTCCTGTCTGGCCCATAACTTTAACATGCATAGAGCAATCTTGTTCATATTTGGCAAGAATGTTGACATCAATGACAACATACCCATGGTTCCCATCCAAAAGATAACGGTAACACTTCGGGGTCAAAGGTCGTGTACAAAGCAGGCTACATATGTTGCCAACAGGCAACTAGTTTTATAGATAATTGCTTAGAGGGAGACTAGGGAGAAATAGTCTTCTAATTGTTAGGAACTTCTCCTTATTCATAGTAAAAGGAGATGTTTTGCCCTTGTTTGCTTTGTATAAACATAGCTGAAATTTCCAAAACTTCTCCCGAAAATTGTAAAAACTTCTAGTTGTTCTCACTACCCAGGCCAATCCCTGCATAATTGAATAATTCTTAAAAAAGACACATCAGGTTTGCATTTTTTGCCCCCTCAAAGTGGGTGGCATATAGAGTTGCACTCGTCTGTCCCTACGTACAAACATATGTCTCCAAATCTTGTGGAATCAACTCCTCCTAAACTACCAGGCGGATTTTTTTCATACTTTCAAGCTTACACAGATGATCAAGCAATATGTGTAGATGATGGTGAAGAAAGGATTTTTTCCTGCGCCCATTTTTAGCTCACCTGTCACATAGTGACAGGGTGAGCTTTTGTGATCACCCTTCGTCCGTCGTCCGTTCACAATTGTTGTCCGCACTCTAGCGGTCATAATTTTTATCCGATCTTCTTCAAACTTGGTCAGAATGTTTATCTCATTGATATCTAGATCAAGTTCGAAACTGGGTCATGTGACCTTAAAATCTAGGTCACTAGGTCAAATTACAGAAAAATCTTGTCCGCACTCTAGCAGTCTCAATTTTGGTGTGATCTTCTTTAAACTTGGTCAGAATGTTTATCTCAGTGATGTCTAGATCAAGTTCGTACCTGGGTCATGTGACCCTTAAAACTAGGTCAGTAGGTCAATTTAAAGAAAAAGCTTGTCTGCACTGTAGAGGTCTTAATTTTGGTCCGATCTTTCTGTAACTTTGTCAGAATGTTTATCTCATTGATATCTAGGTCAAGTTTGAAACTGGGTCATGTGACCTTGAAATTTAGGTCACTAGGTCAAATTATATAAAAATCTTGTCTGCACTCTAGTGGTCTTCATTTTGGTGCAATCTTCTTTAAACTTGGTCAGAATGTTTATCTCAATGATATCTAGATAAAGTTCGTTACTGGGTCATGTGACCCTTAAAACTAGGTCAGTAGGTCAAATTAAGGAAAAAGCTTGTCTGCACTCTAGAGGTCTTAATTTTGGTTGGATCTTCTTCAAGCTTGGTCAGAAAGTATATTTCGATGATATCTAGGTCAAGTTTGAAACTGGGTTATGTGACCTTGAAATCTAGGTCACTAGGTCAAATTATATAAAAATCTTGTCTGCACTCTAGCGGTCTTAATTTTGGTCCGATCTTCTTCAAACTTGGTCAGAAAGTTTATCTCAATGATATCTAGGTCAAGCTTGACAGGTGAACGATTTAGGGCCAATTGGCCCTCTTGTTACCAAAGTTATGGCCCTTTGTTATTACAAATTTTGTTGCATCAGTGGGGGCATCAAGGACACATTCTAGTTAATTTCAACTTGTAAAGATGCCTTCTTATCCCTTTACTCCATGGAATAGAGGTGTTAGATCCAGATCAGCCTGCACATCTATGCCATCTGAACAGTAAATGCATTGTTCCATTTTGATTGATTAGGTTATTTTTGACCAAAAAGCCACCAGTTTAGATCCAGATCAGATGGCACAGAACTGGTTGCCCATGTGGTATAAAGCATATAATTATATGGAGTAATGGGGTAATAATAGGATCGTTTGAACCTTCTTCAACATCTGATGGTATATCATATGTTATTCAGGAAGGGACCCTTGCGAGCACCTGCACACTTGAGAGCCACTGTACGGTGGGACTACCAACCTGACATATGTAAAGATTACAAGGAAACTGGCATGTGTGGGTTTGGAGGTAAGCTTTTTTAGTCATGATTTCATTATAAGCAAATGGGAGCTGAAAAATAAGAAGTGAGTTTTAGTGAAGTATTTTTTTATAGCCTACAGAATTTAATTAATAATCTAAACCTTCATCAAGAAGTGGTGGATTTCAAAGCCTGAATTATCTTCTCTTGTGTTTCAGTTTTCAATTAAATTAAGGTAATAAGGTAGTTTGTCAGTCCTTGAGTTACAATAAGCTAATGACCATCCTGGCACCTTACCATATTATGAATTAAATTAAGGCACCTATTTCGAATAAAGATCAGGTGTGGTTTAGAAATGTAGAAAGCTTATGTTATAACAGCATAAATTTGGACAAGGATTATGAAAAAAAATGTCAAGAAACACATAGCTCATTATTTATTCACATTGTCTGAAGTTGTTTGTTTTATTTTAACAAAAAAGGCATTTTAAAAATGTAAGCATGGATATTCCGAGTATGACGAAGCATATATCATTTATGACAGAAAACAGCTTGCTGGTTTGGGTCAAGCTGACCCAAAGTGGTATTTGTGGAAATATACATTTGTAGCTAGATCTAGTTCTGTTTCTTTAATGTTAGTTTGATTAAACTTCTGCTGGAGTCCTTTACTCCATATATAGGGGTTTGATTGTATCAATTTGTGTGCGTGATTGGTAAGGATCTGTGCCATCTGACAGGAGCTACTCTGTTTGCTTTCATATTCATTAGGGTATTTAACCCTTTTCTTAATATATATGCATTTTTACGCATGTGCGACCAGTGTAGATCCAGATCAGCTGGCACATCCATGCCGTCTGATCAGGATATGCATTGCTCGCATTTTGGTCAGAAATAACCTAATGAATCAAAAAGCGAACAGTTTAGATTCTGATCAGACGGCATGGATGTGCCGGCTGATCTGGGTCTAAACTGTTCTCCCTAGCAATAAAGGTGTATCTATACTGGAAAGGGTTAAGGCAAAGAAACAAACATTGCAGATCCAGATCAGATTGCATGAATGTTCTGGCTGATCTGGATCTACATTGTTGCCCATGTAATAAAGTCATATCTGTGGAGTACAGGGATAGTTACTGAGTATATCTGTTGGAGCATTTCTGTGAACATGTTCTGGTTATGTTTCAGACAGCTGCAAGTTTCTTCATGACCGCAGTGATTACAAGCATGGCTGGCAACTAGAGAGAGAAATGGAACAGGGAACATATGGCAAAGGAGGTACAACTATAATAATTTCTATTAACCAAACATTTAAACATCTGTTGTGTATTAATAATTTTATTTATCACATAACATCTAGAGTGGGAGAGTAACAACAATGGTTAGGTACAATGTAACCTGTGTTAAAGACCACCTTTCTGTAAAGACCACATTTTATGTGTCCAAGTGACTGCTTTAAAGACAAAATTCATCTTTGAATAATGACAACCTGCCTTCTAAGACCACTTCTGAGTTTTGCCTTGAGTGGTCTTTGAAGACAGGGCCCAAGATCATAAAACAAAATCTGGAGATCAGTCTCAAATCTCAAGGATCTGATTGGCTGAAATGGCGACCAGTCGCCATTTCAGCCAATCAGATCCTTGAGATTTGAGACTGATCTCAAAACTTAGTTTTATGATCTTGGGCCCAGGTTTGAATGTATTTATGATATATAACTACAAGTTCCTTAGCATAAAATTCATGAAAATTAAACTTCTGCAAAATTTAATGATTCTGCACTTTTCGATATAATGTGTTTGTTTCAGTGTAATATCAATTTATTTCCCAAGTGAACAATGGAAATTGATACTTTTTGAAGAAGATATCAGTTTGTGTTTTTTATGAGTGAAATAAAATCAAAGCTTCATTTAAAAAAAATAAATATCTTTTTATGCCCCTGTAGAGAGGCACATAGTAATTGCACCCTCCATCTGTCTGTCCAGAATGTCATTTCAATAAAATGTTGTCCTTGCTTCTTCTCCAAAGCCGCTTGAAGCTTCACAGGAGTGTTTGTCACCAAGCCTACTTGTGCGTATTGTCAGGAATTTCTGCTTGGATTATTTTTGGCCAAGTTATTGGCCCATAGTCATTTTTTTTCTATACAGGTGCATTACATAAACCAAACGGCATCTTAATTTACTATCACTTCTATATAAAAATCTTCAATACCACTTGGGGGATTTCATTGAAACTTCACAGGAGTGTTTGTCACCAAGCCTAGTTGTGCATATGGTCAGGAGTTTCCTCTCGTATTATTTTTTACCTAGTCTTATGTGCGTATCTTCAGGATTTTCCACATGGAATACTTTAAGCAGAGTTATACCTGTAGGATACCTGTAGGATGCTGTAGAGTTCATTGGAAAGGTCATAGACCTTATGAAACCCCTCCTTCTTTGGGTAATGATTTCGAACAAAAGCTTCCCTCTTCAGTCTTGTCAAAAAGTTAGTGGTGATTGGTATATTAATTTTGAAGAATTACAGCTCTGAGCTATATATGCTATAGTCATTCCACTCGTACATGACATGTTGGAAATGCTGATCAAATAAATTCTTGAATACATTCACATTTTTAGCCAATACTACATGCTGAGGCAGTGAGTTCCAAAAATTAACAATGCGTGCAGGAAACATATTGAGGGTAACGGTTGTCCTGTGTCTGGATTTCTCTAACTTGAATTGATGCCCTCTAGTTGAACTTGTGGATAACTTGAATAGGTTTTCATAATTATAGTCATCTATGTTGTTAAGTAATTTAAATGTCTGTAATGCATCTGCTCTTTGTCTTCTAAATTTTAGTGTTGGTAACTTCAGCTCTCTGAGTCTCTGATGATAAGGAAGATCCCGCAGCTCAGGCACAAGACGTGTTGCTCTCATTTGCAAGTTTTCAATGGAGACAATGTCTTTTTTAAGAAAAGGGCACCAAACAACATTAGCATATTCCAAATGTGGTCTTACTAGGGCTGTATAGAGTTTTAGAAATACATGTTTATCCAGAAAACTAAATGTGTTCTTGATTAAAGCCAAGATTGAGTTGGCTTTTTTCACTTTAGATGCTACATGTCTACTGAATTTAAGATCCTTATCAAAAGACACTCCAAGATCGCATTCTTCAGAAACTTGTGCTAGTTCCACACCATTAAGAGTGTATGTATGTTCGGGATTACCATATCCATAGTGAATAACTTTACACTTGTTCACATTAAATGAAAGTTCCCAGTGCTTGGCCCATTCTGATAAATTATCTAGATCATTCTGTAGGGACACATGGTCAGAAGTTGGCGAGTACAGTTTGGTGTCGTCTGCAAACATCTTTATGGTATTCTGAACTATTTCAGGAGCATCATTCACATATAGAACAAACATTACTGGCCCCAGAACACTGCCTTGAGGTACACCGCTCAACACGGGCTTTGTTTCCGACGTGTTACCGTTAACCGATACACATTGAGTTCTATTGTATAAAAAGTCCTTTAACCATGCCAAGACTGGTCCACTTATACCATATGATTTAATTTTCTTGATAAGGCGATTATGAGCTACTTTATCGAATGCTTTAGCTAGGTCTAAATATACTGTATCCCAACATATTCCCTCATCTATGAATCTAGACCAGTCATTTAATACATCAATAAGCTGTAGTTGGCAGGACCTTCCACTTCTAAAGCCATATTGTTCATTGGATATTAACTTGTTTTTCTCTAAATGGGCTAGCAGATACTTCCGTACTATTTTCTCCATAAGTTTACAGACAATAGAGGTGAGACTGACTGGTCTGTAGTTACCTGGTTCACATTTACTTCCTTTCTTAAACAATGGTGTAATCCTAGCTTCTTTCCAAGCAGACGGTAACAGTCCTGTATTAATCGATTTGCTAAATATCAATGTCAATGGTTTGGCAAAGCTGTCGGCCAAGGTTTTCAATAGGTAGGGATGCATTTCATCAATTCCCATGATTTGCTTATATCCAGATCCCGGAGGAACTTCTTCACTTCCTCTACCGTTACAGTTATTCCAGATAACTCTTCCTCTACTGGTTTACTTTGGAAATCTGGGACATTGTTCAAATTTTCTTGTGTGAATACAGATGAAAAGAATTCATTCAGTAACTCTGCTTTTTCCTTGTTTGTAGATACATAATCCCCAGCCGTGTTCTTCAATGTGGAAACACCAGTCTGGCTAGAAGTCTTACTTTTAACATACCTCCAAAAGTGCTTAGGCTCTGTTTTTGCTTTCTGTGCAATCTGTTTCTCAAAGTCTCTCCTTGCAGTCCTTACTTTATCATTGACCTTATTTCTAATTTGTTTGAAATTTTCATAATCTTCATCCCTCCTACTTGATAAGTATGCATTCCAAGCACTACGCTTTTCTTTAACAAGTTTTAACACCGCTTGTGTCATCCATAGGGGCTTGATTTTACTGCTTGTCCTTGGTTTCGATAAGGGAACATTCTGTTCAACACATCTGTCGTAAACTGATTTAAATTTAGTCCACATATCCTCTATTTCACCGTCACTGAATAAGCCATCCCAATCAGTAGAATCAAGTTGATTTGCAAAACCATTCAGATCACACTTATTGTACAAACGCTTTGGTACCCCTGTGTACTCCTGTGAGAACTCACACACAAATTCAAAAAGTAAAGTCACATGATCACTGTTGCCTAGCGACGGTAACACTTGTAAATTCATGATGTCATCTTCTCGCTTTGATAAAATAAGATCCAAGATATTTCTGGTACAGCTAAGCCTGCGATTCGGTTCCGTGTCAAATCGGTTTTGATCGGCGTGACACGCACGCAAAACGCTTCACGGTACACGCTAAGCGGTTCACGTTTCACGATGCACGCTTTAGCGCTTCACGGTTAGAACCGTGTGACCAATCAAATCACAGAGCGGTTTAACCGTGAACCGTGCGACCAATCAAATCGCAGACGGATTGTAACGAGGTTGAGATAACAGTGTCGCTCTTATGCACCACACACGCACCTTGTACATCTAACCCTGTACGGTGGAATTTATAAAATCCAGATCACGAAAACCATGTCTAACTTAAGCGGTTCATAGCCTAGGAATTTTATTTCCCTTGAAATAATTCTGATGGAAAGAAATTACCGGTAATAAAGTATTTAATAAAGTATATTAAAGGGCCGCTTAAAAATAAACCGTAGAGGTTCATATTCAATGAATTTATTTGTCATTTGAAATAGATTTGATGCGAAAAATTACCCGTAATAAACAATTACTTAATATTTTAAAGGGCTTAAAATAGACCATTGTCTTGGACCGTGTTCTGTGTTTTATATACAGTACTGAGTACATTTGTGTACGCTGATCTGGGTTTTACTCATGCTGTAGCATGTAGAAAACGTGAAGAATATTTTGATGATCGGCGATAAATCTAAACTGGTGGTGAGTCTTTATGTTGTATTTTACAATTAAAACACTGTCAGCAACTTGGAAAACGGTATAAACGGTTGCTGTCTTGCCTGATAATTGCTGTCTTGCCTGATAATTGGAAGTTTTCATTATTGTAATGAGTTTTCGCAATCGTGTGCTCAACCGGCCGGTTGCACAGACACCTTATTAGAGGTTCTTTTCTGGCCAGTAGGCCCTATGTCAGGTTTGGTCAATTTTAGCTAATAAATGGGCGATCTGTATTATGAGATGCAACTGTAATCACACAGAACACAAAATATCCTTGTTTTCGAAAAAAAAAACATTGGAGAAAAGAAAGCTCAGTTCATAGCGCTTCAATACAGACAGCAGACGATAGCTTTCAAGAAATAACAGATGCTGGTTTATCTAAAACTCTAAACCAAAACGTATTCCAAAAAAAAAAGTGCATTTAATCAGGTGGGAATCGTTTAGGAAAAATGTTACCTTAAATATCTACTTGAAAAATTATAAAATGATTTCTTAAAATGATATCTAAATCAACACCCCACCCACCTAATAAACTGGGGTAAGACTAAAACCGCACCACAAGAGTACTACGACAAAATTGTTAGACTCAAAAACTAATTAAAGATCTTTTTATGCTTAAAATCACTTGTTTAGCTTGTTAGATGGATAATAATTGCACCTTCTTTTTTGTTCACTCAGCAGTGATGAAATAAGAAAACATCAGTATCAAGGAAGCTATGTAAAAATCTATAGAACAAAATAAATACTTAGTGGATGCAAGTTCTCAATGACTCCCATTATTTAAGATATTTAATTATTGATCTACTTTTTTATAATCTAAATTATCAAGTTTACCATTAATTGGCTGGTAAACTACCTGGCCTGAGCATTTGACCAAATCTACTGAAATTTAGTTCTGTTGAAAACTACACCGATTTTACCCGTAAACTGACATTATCCAGGCACTTGCATGTATGACGTAATTTTTTAAATATATGGTGAATTCATAATAACATTGAAAATTCAAGTTCGGTCGGTGAATAAAATAGATGTAGAGAATAAGTTATGGAACTGGCCCAGCATAGGTAACCTGACTCTACTGTTAAGATAACAAGGAAAACAGATCACAGAAAAATGCATCATCCACTTGCACATCCATTTGGAAGACAAAATCATAACTTACCAATCAAATGTTGATTGTTTCAAATGTTGATTGTTGTTGATAGATCCTTTTGTTAATCTTTCCTGTGAAACCAGTAAGGAAACATAAATTTGCTATGAGTGGAGAAAATCAAAATCTGTTATCAAATTTTATGGAAGTTTTTAGTCTAGCCAGGTTAAAAAACGTTAAAATTGGCGTAAACTTGAATGTTAGCAAAACTGTTTTTGTACATATGATGTGTGATTTAAATAAAAATCAGGTAAATAAAAAGATGACCATCAAAACAAGTAACCTTATTTGCATCATTTTGGAATAGAGCAGATTCTGTAGACAAGAATGTGAAAACCTCAGTGTAATCAATAATTTAATTAATTATAATAAATGAATAATTACAGAAATTATCCATTTTTAATTAAAATTTGAAATTGAATTGAAAATATACATGTTAAGAATCAGTGTTTTAATAATCTGAGGTAAATTAGAAAGACTTCAGTTGTAAATCTGTAAAAGTAATTATTAGGTTTGGTATTTCCTAAATTATTTTTACATAAAATTCCATAGTTCCTGAGGTTTGAATATGTCTCACTATATTATATTCCACTTTTATACAATCAAAGAATTCAATTAAAAATAGCTTGCAGTACAGCAAATCTTAATTGAAGTTATTTATTGAAAAGTTCCTTAACCTCTCTGAAGCTTTGATGCTGCTTTGTTACCAAGAAATTGCTATGTTGAAGCTCATGCTTGAACTTTTTTTAAGACATGGTCAAGGTAAATAATAAGAGTAACATATTTCTAAAGTAAGGCACTTTCTGGTGAAAACACATGGGCATCCTTTGTTGATTTCAAAATATATTTAAGGAAAAAGAGTAGATCCAGATCAGCAAGCACATCCATGCCATCTGATCAGGATCTACTCTTTCTCTATTATGTAGGTTCATAAGGTTATTTCTGACCAAGTTGTGACCAGTGCTAATCCATTTCAGATGGCACAGTTGTGCCAGATGATCTGGATCTACACTCGTTGCACATGTGTAGAATGTGTATATACAAACGGTATGGAGTAAAGGCTTAAGAAGTGGGCCTTAAATAATTCCCCCTCCCCAAAAACAAACAAAAAAACTGGATTCAGAATGATAATTCCTATACCTGGGAGCAAACCTGCACCCAGAAGATAATATGCTGGACCATGGTTAATTAAATTTACCACAAGACTCAGAAGTAGTGGTTTGCAATGGGTTCTTAAAAAATCAGGACATGCATGCACATAATAATAAATAATGAATTTAATTACATGACAAAATTATACTATAAATCAGTTCTGCAGGAAATTTGCTTCAGTAATCAAATATTTTGATCTGTTAACTAGGTCTCATTCTATCCCATTTGTAACCAGTGTAGTGCCTGATCAGCCTTGTAGTCACACCCATGTAGTCACATCAGGATCTACTCTGATTGTTAGATTTATAATTTCATTTCTGACAGATGTGTCTGAATTAAATTATTTTCATATTCTAAAATAATCATCACTTAGAGATCACACCAAACTGATTGGTACTTGTCTGTCAATACCACCACGCAAAAGCTCCAGATCAGAGGGGAAATTTCCGAAAACTATTTTGATAAATTGGAAAATTGTATTTGAATTTTATAAGTACTGGTACGGGTATGCTTTTATTTTAAGAATATGGTTAAGTGCTTTATATTTATTTTCTCCACATACTTAACAAAGGTTAAGTCTAAAAAGATATTCAAGCTACAGATTATATACATAAGTATGGTAGTATTCATGTTGTTATTTCTTGTTTTAAACATTTATTATGGTGAAACAGTTGTAAGTTAACTCAGTACTCCTTTAATTTGGTAAAATACACTTTAAATTCAATCTTCAATGGATAAATACCCATACCTATTGCATCAAATATCATTTGGAGGTCTGCTATCACACCTATAAAATATTGTCAGCACATAAAATCTTTCTTTTTTTGTAAAGCTGCACAAAATGTAAAGCTGTGTTACACTTACCACTAACACTTTTTCAGCAAATTAATTTTAATCATAAGGGTCTCTTACAATTACTAGGAATTTAATTTGCTATTTAAATTTTTAAATAAGTGTCCATGTATTGTTAAGAAAAACTGGTTAGAACCTAAGACTTGGGGACTGAAAACAAAAATCAGTGTTATAATTTAACTGAAATTTTAAGTACAACAAATAGATTAAATCATGAAAAGTGTCTGATTAAAGTTCTTTAAGTGCAGCCTTTCTTATTTTCATAACTACACTCTTTGGACAGTTGTTTGGGATGATAATATACCTAGTTTTAACACTCCCATCCAATTATTTTTAACCAGCCACTGTTCTTTTTTCACATAATGCTAATTACTTAAAGAGCCTTGTGTTTTATGACCATGTTACATAATCTTATCAGCAAGACACTGATCTTATCAGAATAGGTCAGCAGGGGGTGTCATAAATATCCTTTTGAAGATAAGTAGTTTACTTTGTGAGAGATTAAAGATGTGCTAATTTAGGGTAAAAGTGTTGTTTTAGGAACTGACTTGGGATTAATTATACTATTTGATGCTATCAGTGTAGTAATAGACAATTAATTTATTTATTTTCTCAACTGAAAAAAGTGCAAGTGAAATGTTGTTTTTTTTTTCAAGCCAGAGGACAGTTGAAAACAGATTAAAAATGATATTATTTTCTAATGATTCATTTTAATTGTAAAGAAACTTCAAGAAGCAGAAATCTAAAAATAAAACATTATTTCAATAGAACAATTGATTATTTTGTAACAAAATTCCTTCCTGTATATTTGAAGATGTTGATTCAGCATACTGGTTTACTTTTATTTTATAGTTTGGTATAAGTGGTAAAAGAAAAACAAACTAAGATGAAAAAGAGAGAATTTTTAAAGAATATAAGTTTGAATTTCTATAATATAATGCACTTTTCACTCCAAGTTGACAGAACAAATTTTATTCTTTAGTGATTTGTGTCAAAGCAAACATGTCACACATATAATTATATCAACAATGTAAGTTATTGCACAAAATTTGCAGAAAAAGACTTTAACATTAAAAAGAACAAAAATGAAAATCCAGCTGATCAGGATCTGTACTGTTTGTTTTCTGATTACTGGGTAATTGAGTTTTTGATTGAGATGTGACCAGAGTCGGTCCAGATCAAACAGAATGAGCCAGCTGATCTGGATCTGCTTCGGTATAACACATGTAACAAAGGGCAAATATTAAAGATGATATTAGAGATGATTAACCCTTTATGTCATATAATTATATGAAATCCTTTATGTCATATAATTATATGATAATTATATGACATATAGGGTGAATCATTTCTATTACTTCAATCATTGGGTCATATTCCAAGTGCAACCAGGATGGATGCAGATCAGACAGCACATCCAAGAAGTCTGATCTGAATGTAGACTGATGGCTTCTTGTTCATCTGATCTTGTTGTTTTTTTTTTATTCTGAAAACAAACATTTAAGACCTTAATCGGTAATATCCAGGCTGATCTGGATCTATAGTGTTCACCCATGTGATTTAAGCTGTATTTTTGAACTGAAGGTTTAACATTTTGAAAAGAATCCAGGAACCCATTGCTTTTGTACAGGTTTTACAATTTGATAATCTGATTGTTTATCATTCAGGAAATATCAAAAGTTATTTAATATTTAATTTGTAAAAGTACCATTGCTATTGGTTTATGTAAAAAGCATCATTATGGCATTATTACATGTTACTAAAATAAATGTTGTGACTACTGCATCATAGATAAATAAGTGCTTAAAACATAATATAAATCTTCACATTCATGACCTTATGCATATTTCTTTATTTTATTGTAAAAATAATAGGAAATAAATGTATATGATTTAACCCATTCCTCTATCTTTAAGCATTTTTATGCATGAGCAACCTGTATAGATCCAGATCAGCCGGCACATCTGTGCAGTCTTATCACGATCTGCACTGGTCACATTTTGGTCAGAAATAACCTAACGAATCTTACAGCCAACAGTTCAGATCCTGATCAGATGGCATGGATGTGCTGGCTGATCTGGATCTACACTGTTCACCCGCGCAATAAAAATGACACTGTGAGGAAAGAGTTAAACAGAATGACAAAACAGTGAAAGTAAATAATCGCATGCTTAATGGCCTAATTCTGAAATGAGAATTACTGATACATGTTTAATTTTTATTAGCTCACCTGAGCACGAAGTGCTCATGGTGAGCTTTTGTGATCGCCTGATGTCCGTCGTCCGTCCGTCCGTCCGTGCGTGCGTGCGTCGTCAACTTTTTCTTCAAACGACTTCTTCTCCTGAACTCCTGGGCCAATCTTGCTGAAACTTGGCAGGAATGTTACCTGCATGAAGCTTTACCAAAATTGTTCAAATGGTTCCAGTCCATTGCCTATCTAGGTCACAGAGGTTAAAAATAGATTTTGAACATGAAATTTTAAAAAATCTTCTTCTCTGAAACCGTAAGGCCTAGAACTTTGATATTTGCTGTGTAGCATCACCTAGTGGTCCTCTACCAAGATTGTTCAAATTATAGCCCTGGGGTCAAAATTGGCCCCGCCCCAGGGGTCACTTGATTTTACATAGACTTATATAGGAAAAACTTTAAAAATCTTCTTGTCTGAAACCACAAGGCCTAGAGCTTAGATATTTGGCATTTAGCATCCTCTAGTAGAACTCTACAAAGTTTGTTCAAATTATTTCCCTGGGGTCAAAATTGGCCCCGCCCCAGGGGTCACTTCATTTTGCATAGACTTATATAGGAAAAACTTAAAAAATCTTCTTGTCTGAAACCACAAGGCCTAAGGCTTAGATATTTGGCATTTAGCACCCTCTAGTGGAACTCTACAAAGATTGTTCAAATTATTTCCCTGGGTTCAAAATTGGCCCCACCCCAGGGGTCACTTCATTTGACATAGACTAATATAGGAAAAACTTAAAAAATCTTCTTGTCTGAAACCCCAAGGCCTAGAGCTTAGATATTTGGCATTTAGAATCCTCTAGTGGAACTCTACAAAGTTTGTTCAAATTATTTCCCTGGGGTCAAAATTGGCCCTGCTCTAGGGGTCACTTCATTTTGCATAGACTTATATAGGAAAAACTTAAAAAATCTTCTTGTCTGAAACCACAAGGCCTAGAGCTTAGATATTTGGCATATATCACCCTCTAGTGGAACTCTACAAAGATTGTTCAAATTATTTCCCTGGGGTCAAAATTGGCCCCGCCCCAGGGGTCACTTCATTTGACATAGACGTATATAGGAAAAACTTTAAAAATCTTCTTGTCTGAAACCACAAGGCCTAGAGCTTAGATATTTGGCATTTAGCATCCTCTAGTGGAACTCTACAAAGTTTGTTCAAATTATTTCCCTGGGGTCAAAATTGGCCCCGCTCTAGGGGTCACTTCATTTTGCATAGACTTATATAGGAAAAACTTTAAAAATCTTCTTGTCTGAAACCACAAGGCCTAGAGCTTAGATATTTGGCATTTAGCACCCTCTAGTGGAACTCTACAAAGATTGTTCAAATTATTTCCCTGGGGTCAAAATTGGCCCCGCCCCAGGGGTCACTTCATTTTACATAGACTTATATAGCAAAAACTTTAAAAATCTTCTTGTCTGAAACCACAAGGCCCAGAGCTTAGATATTAGGCATTTAGCATCCTCTAGTAGAACTCTACAAAGATTGTTCAAATTATTTCCCTGGACTTGTATAGGAAAAACTTTAAAAATCTTCTTGTCTGAAACCACAAGCTGAGAGTACTTTTGTACTCAGGTGAGCGATATAGGGCCGTCATGGCCCTCTTGTTTAAATACTTATGTTCTTATGGCACTTTTATCCTCAAAAGCGGCACTTAGGTCTGGCACCGTTTAATAAGTGGACCCCACTTATTATTACATAATAAAAGTTTCAAGAGTTAAAGAAATGCAAATTTTATAGATTTTGTCTTATTAATATTTTCTATATGTTGTTGGTAAAAATTTAAGTTTATCAAACTTCTTAATTTTTGACAGACTAAGTAAATTATCTGTGGAACTAATATTGCAATTAATATACAAAGAAATTTCCTTTTGTTACTTTTATGGTTTTATCAGCTTGGCTGCAAAATGACAGGTATTTGATTAAGTGTCAAGCCACAGACTGATTAGGGTTTTGGGGGTTTTATTTTTGCTTATTTGTTACATAGAATTTTATTTGTTGTTTAAGAAAACCTTTATTTTTTTATAGAATAATTTTGTAGAATTTAGTTAGTGTTTATATAACATAAGCATGAAAAGTAGGAAAATCAACATAGAAACTTGTAACTTCATTTTAAGTCTTCAGAAAAAAATATTGAACTATTACTTGGACAATTATATTGGGATAATATGGAATTTTAAAATACTGGATACATAAAGAAAAAGAACTATTTGCTGTGTTGTATTTGACTTAATAAAGTATTTATGGAAAGTACTGCTGTTGCCCTCTGCTAAGTAACTGGCAGAGTCGACCCCGGGACTGAGTGAATGTTAAAGAGGTGTTAGACACATGTGCATTGAGCGAATTAATTTCCCAACTTCCCGGTCAGCCTCTTATGCTGAAGAAGCCCCATTGTAGACCCCTGACAAACAACAACAACAATCTCTCTCACTTCATTCCGGTCTCAGGTCACTTATAGACTTTTGCATGCATGCAGAGACAATGCAGAAGTTTTTTTTCTTGTATGTTTTTTTTTATTTAATTGGTGAGCAGGTCCATGACTTCTCCCTAAACTAGAAACCTCTCTGTTCTCACAACCTAAGCTATTCCCAGCCTAGCTACTCAATGGAATAAGGCTGTTATCTATAGGCGAACAATGTAGATCCAGAACAACTAACACAGCTGTGCCATCTTGTCAGGATCTACACTTCACTTTTTGATTCAATAGATAATTTCTAAGATTTTAAAAGTGTAGATCCAGAACAGATAGCGAGGATATGTTATATTTGTTAATATTACACCTTTTTTATCATACATTATAAAGCATAGGCAAACATTTCAAATTTTGTTGCCAGCAGACAGCAAATATATATATTCATGCATCAACTTTGTCTTTTCACACTTTTTAAACACCTTAATTCTTTTTCAGGGCAACAAGAATGAGAACTTGTAGAGTTTTATGATGGGGATATGGAAACTTCTATTTCGACACATCAGGGTCTATATACACATCACCCAAAAAGAAATCCAGTATGTCAAAACATCTTACAACTGTCGAGATGGACTGTGTTGTACAACAGATTTGATTATTATCAAAACATAAAGTGAATGTCGATACGCTGATTTATCCTGTGAAAGTATTTTGTTTTAAGTCTTGAGAAAGTGAAAAATTTGAAATTAACAAAGCATTTTTGAAGATACAATGTACTGGATAAAATTTAAAAAATTTGTGAAGTTGTCAAGAGTATTTCCACAAGCCAGCATCCAGCGGAGCCTTGTACATCAAACAGTCTAAAGCATTATTATTATGCACACATCAAGGCATATTCTCCATTCAGCAAGAAACTACTTAATTTAAGCTACTGATTGAAGACTCCTCTAAAGAATACTACTTCCCAAGCAGGACAGGAACCTCACAGTCTTTCACTAAAACATAGTTGCCAGCAAAAATAAAGCAAGAATTCTGTCTCAAGCAAAATGTTTGTGTTTCACATACATGTCAGTCAGCACTTTCCTGTAATGTCTCCTCATCAAAGCAGCAAGCGTTAAGGATCCAGAGATCCAGATTTGCGAGTCTAGCAGCAAACAGCAAGTCTTCATCCAATGGCAATCAGCAGCCAATGAATCATCTTTGAAACATTTTAAAGACACTAGATCCAGATCAGCCGGAACATTCTGTGCAATCTTATCAGGATCTGCACTAGTCGCATTCTTGTCAGAAATAACCTAATGAATCAAAAAGCGAACAGTTTAGATCCTGATCAGACAGCACATATGTGCTGGCTGATCTGGATCTAAACTGTTCGCCCAAGCAATAAAGGTGTATCTATTGAGGAAAGGGTTAACCCTGTGCATTTACTTCATAGATACAACTTTGTACTATGTACTTTCAATGTTTTTTGCTTGATTATTCAAAGAATAGGACTGTGACTCTCTAGGCAACCTGCAATGCTATAAGCAAGGTATTTCTGATTTGATGACATGTACTTCTCTGTTGTGTTTGTGATATTAAAATATTTTTTTTCTAACTACTGTTTGTATTGTTATTTTCTATATCAAGACTGAATATGAAACAAATCTAAATCTATATGTAATCCTGATGTTTTTACAACACCTTTTATTATATATATTGAAAAGCTAATTCAGATGCAGCAAATTTGTCCCCATCTTACATAAACCTGAACATAATTCAGGAAAGAAATAAAAACAAGGAATTAACAGATTATATCTAGTGGCCATCAGTGTAGATCCACATCAGCCTGCACATCTGTGCCATCTGTTAAGAATCCACACTGATTCATTCTTGGTCAGAAATAACCTTATGGGACGAGAAGCAACTAGTATGTATCCTAGCTGATTAACCACAGCGATCTGCGCCCCACAGACCCAGATCTGCCTGTACATTCGTGAAGTCAGGAAGTCTTATTGGTCAGTTATAAACTTATAGATGTAGACATGGGCTTGTCAAGAATAATCTTATAAATCTAGAAGCATTGAGTGAAACCCCAATCAGACTCAATTATGTGTCAGTGTAGATCTAGATTAGCATGCACATCCATGCCGACTGAGAAGGATCCTCGTACTGTTCCATATTTTGGTCAAAAATAACCTTTGTGACACGAAAGCGACTAGTTTATTTCCTAGCTCATCAAGCAACACAGATGGGAGTCCACTGTAGATCCAGGTCTGCCTGTGCTTTGTGCAGTCTGATCAGGATTTACACCATCCATTTATTGATTGGTCAGAAATAAAACTTTATCTAGACAAATCTTGGTCAAGAATTATCTTGTGAATTTTTAAAAGCATCTAGAAAAGCCCCAATCAATCTCATTGCAGCTAGTGTAGATCCAGATCAGCATGCACATACTTGCTGTCTGATAAGGATCCACATACTGCTCCATTGTTTTTGGCTAAAAATAACGCAATGAGATGAAAATGCGACTATTGTGCATACCCTAGCTGACCAAGCTGCAAGGAAGTCAAAAACATGTCTTAGATCCAGATTATTCTGTACTTTAGTGCTGTCTGATCAGAATTTGCACCATCCACATTTAGTCAATAATAACCTTATTAAACTAGAGAGGGCTTGCATAGATCCTGATAAGACCGATGTGCTTGTTGTCTTGATCACTTTCAGGTCAAAATTAACCTTAATATATTAAGCGAAAGTGCAGGATGTGTCGAATCTCCGCAAAATTCACCCGATTTAAAAATGTCGGGTACCAATAAGGTTCGGTAAATTAAATCTTAACCTTCTTCTCCAGTATTAACTGATTTCGGGGAATAGACTTTAATAATAATCATAAGGGATATAATTAACGAAATTTCAATCTTGAACTCGGTACGTTTCGTCCTACGACCTTTTTAAAAACCAAATTGAATACAGATTGCCTTATATGCAAGTGTTATTTTCGTAGACTTGTTTCGATTTTCATATTAGATATGACAAATAAACAGTAGACATTCATTGAGAAATGGCAATTGTTTGGATGTATTCGAGAAATGGCCATTATTAAGTTTTGTTTTGATGAATTAACGCTTCACGGTGCGCATGCGTATTGAGATCTCACGGTTTCACGGTGCGCATGCGCAATGACATGAGCGGTTTCACGGTGCGCATGCGCTGTAGTATCACGGTTCACGGTCCACGCTTCACGTTACACGCTGCGCGAGCGTTATCGTTCGTCGCAAGGTTTCTCACGCAAAATCGGGGAACCGAATCGCAGGCTTAGCTGTATGGGCTCTTACTCATTTGCTTTGCTTAACTTTTATATTTAGTGAGGGATTTAATATAAACTTTAAATATGTTTTCCTTATCATCACTCATATTATTCCTTATTATTACCCACATCATATGTGGTAAGGTCCATAACTGTAATTTTCATATTTCCAGGATCTCCCCTTTAATTTAGAATTTTCCTTAAAAAAATTTAATATTTTACTATAACTTGTTTATACTACTAGATATTTACTTACAGACTTTAAACAAATGATCCTTTTCATCTTTCACATTGTATGCAGTATGCTTCATCTCTTCCACCGGCATATTTTCATTACATATGTATATCAAATTGATTTCAAAGCAGCATTTTAGGGGCATATGTCAATTTTCAGTGACAACTATTGTTATTTTATGTTTTATCGAATAAATGTGAAAAATTGGAAATGGAGGCAATAAGTTTTAAAAGTAAATTGGAAAAAGAGTGACAACAAAAATGGTACATGTATTCCACAGTTTCAAAACAGTGAAAATACTAATTCAATTTTACTGTATGATTCACTGGAAAACATAAAACAACAAGAAATATTTCACTTACCAAACAAATATTCTCTATTTATTTCACAACAGAGAGGAAGGAAACAAACAAAAGGTAGTTTGACAGTCACAGTGAAAATAAAAATGGTATTCCGCACAATATCAATTTTATTTCACTGAGAAAACTTTAAAATTCTGTGGAAAACATAAAGTAAAAAGCAATATTTCACCAAACAATAATCTCTATGTATTTGATGACAGAGGAAGAAAACTATGAGATCAGCAGTGATGAGGAGGATCTTCCATTCAAGTGTTTCATCTGCAGAAAATCCTTCCAGGCTCCTGTAGTCACCAAGTAAGTTCCTGTAGTCCTCAAAAAAACATCGAGCCCCTCGATATCATGTATGTGTATTTTCGTCTGGGTATATCCTGGTTATACTGGGTATATCCTATCAACATAAAATCTTTATGGAAAATTCATAAAATATCTTTGCTTTCAATTGTAAATAAGTTGAATTCTGCTGTAAGTCTAGTGTTTTGTTCGTTGTTATATCTTTGCCGATTAATAATGGAATTGAAATATCTAATAGAATATACCATAGCCTTGATGCAAAAACAAAATAACTTTTTATTTCAACGGTACTTTCACCACTTTCTTTGCTAAGGGGATGATATATTTACTGACTTTGATATTCCAATGTTAGTGTAGGCTTATGTTTTTTTACTCCCTGCCCCACCCCCCCATACAAACACGTATATAGTTGCACTCATCTGTACATACATCGGTCTGTACATCCGCCCTTCTGTATGTATGCCTTTAAAATCGTGTGCCATCAACTACTCATGAACTATCAGGCGGATTTCTTTTAAACTGTCACAGATGATCAAGTAGGTTGTGTAGATGATTGTAAAGAAAATACTTTTTTCCTGTGACCACTTTTCAGAGTTATGGCCCTTTATTACAAATGTTGTTGTAGCAGTGGGAGCAATAGAGTCCCGGAGGACACAGTCTAGTTTATTTGTGTTGTATTTACCCATGATGATTTGAACTGTCAATACAAGTATACTTTCTTGACCTGAGCATGTCAAGTGAGTTTTTTGTGATGGGTACCTTCCTTTTCGTCATCAGTTGCCAACTTTTTTCTCCAAACAACATTTTCTCCTAAAGCTCTTGACCATTTTCAACTAAACTTACAGGAATGTTCATTTAGTGGTCTTCATATTACTTAAAATGGTTTGATAGAAATGCTGCAATAACTGAAGTCCCAGGAAATCTAAACATGATAAATAAACTCATTAATTACTGCAGATGTTTATTTAACATCATACCCCCATTATGACCTTTTTAATGGTGGATGTTCATGCTGATCTTGATTTACACTATTTGTATAGGAGATAACTACCATTTTCCATGGAGTAAAGAATTCACGCTTTCCTCCATATATATGCATTTTATCACATGTGCAGAGTAGATCCAGATAAGATGGCACATATATAGGATTTCCACTGTTTGCTCTTTGTGCCGCAATAACCTAAAAATAAAAACAAACAGTGCAAGTCCTCATCAGATGGCACGAATATGCTGGATGATCTGGATCTACACTGTTCCCCCATGCCATAAAGGCATATATGGAGGAAAGAGATAATCAACACAGATGAACATATTTAATTGGTTAAATTTGGTTTTGACCTGTGTTTTTGCCATATTAATTAGAATGAAGTAGAATAATTATTCAACTTTAAATATTTGTATGTTTCAGATGTAAGCATTACTTTTGTGAGAAGTGCGCATTGTCTCAATATAGAAAATCACAACGATGTTTTGTGTGCAATGAACAGACTATGGGGGTGTTCAACCCAGCCAAAGGTAAGCTTCCTATGTAATTAAGTGCTGATATTACAGAATGTCTTAATTGTATCCATTAGAAATTAAACAAAATGCTTCTTTGCTGTTATTATCATATTTTTTTAAACTTCCACTGTTGCATAATAACATTGTCATTTTACAGTTTTAGCTGACTATTGTTAGTCTTGTTCATTGATCTTTCATGTCACAATTTATCTTGCGGCTTCTTGCTGAAGTCATCGTCAGATTGTGTTGAATTTGTGTAATAGTCAAGCTCTCCATGGTTTTAAAAACAGGCCATGAAGCCATGAGTAATTCATGTTAACCCTTTCCTCCATATATATGCATTTTTATGCATGTGCCACCAGTGTAGATCCAGATCAGCCTGCTCATCCGTGCCGTCTGATCAGGATCTGCACTGGTCACATTTAGGTCAGAAATAACCTTACAAATCAAAAAGGGAACAGTTTAGATCCTGATCAGACAGCACGGATGTGCCAGCTGATCTGGATCTAAACTGTTCCCCCACGCAATAAAAGTGTATCTATGGAGGAAAGGGTTAAAGTCAAGATTTACTTGGTTGAATTACACTTAATGTCCTGTTGTGTTTGTGTAAATAGTTAAGCTTTTGTGTTTTTCATGTCAGCCGAAATGCTGTGCTTTATTTTTAGCTCACTTGTCACATAGTGACAGGGTGAGCTTTTGTGATCACCCTTCGTCCGTCGTCCGTTCACAATTGTTGTCCGCACTCTAGCGGTCATAATTTTTATCCGATCTTCTTCAAACTTGGTCAGAATGTTTATCTCATTGATATCTAGATCAAGTTCGAAACTGGGTCATGTGACCTTAAAATCTAGGTCACTAGGTCAAATTACAGAAAAATCTTGTCTGCACTCTAGCAGTCTCAATTTTGGTGTGATCTTCTTTAAACTTGGTCAGAATGTTTATCTCGGTGATATCTAGATCAAGTTTGTACCTGGGTCATGTGACCCTTAAAGCTAGGTCAGTAGGTCAATTTAAAGAAAAAGCTTGTCTGCACTGTAGAGGTCTTAATTTTGGTCCGATCTTTCTGAAACTTTGTCAGAATGTTTATCTCATTGATATCTAGGTCAAATTTGAAACTGGGTCATGTGACCTTGAAATCTAGGTCACTAGGTCAAATTATATAAAAATCTTGTCTGCACTCTAGTGGTCTTCATTTTGGTGCAATTTTCTTTGAACTTGGTCAGAATGTTTATCTCAATGATATCTAGATCAAGTTCGTAACTGGGTCATGTGACCCTTAAAACTAGGTCAGTAGGTCAAATTAAGGAAAAAGCTTGTCTGCACTCTAGAGGTCTTAATTTTGGTTGGATCTTTTTCTAGCTTTGTCAGAAAGTATATTTCGATGATATCTAGGTCAAGTTTGAAACTGGGTTATGTGACCTTGAAATCTAGGTCGCTAGGTCAAATTATATAAAAATCTTGTCAGCACTCTAGCGGTCTTAATTTTGGTCTGATCTTCTTCAAACTTGGTCAGAATGTTTATCTCAATGATATCTAGGTCAAGTTTGACAGGTGAGCGATTTAGGGCCAATTGGCCCTCTTGTTTATATAGTCTAGCATTCCGTGATAAAAGAATTGCTGAAATCATGTAAAAGCTGTTGCACAATTTATGTAATAATTCAGCTCTCCTTGGTTCTACAAGCCATAATGTCTTGCTGAATTCATGTTATATAGTCAAGCTTTCCTTTGTAAACCTTTTACTCCATACATACGCCTTTTATTACATTGGCGAACAGTGTAGATCCAGATCAACCTCCACTTCTGAAATGCACTGTTCGCTTTTTGATCAGAAATAACATAAATAAAAAAGCAAAAGTGCAGATCCTGATCAGATGGCAAAGATGTGCTGGCTGATCTAGATCTACACTCTTAATCCATGCAATAAAGGGGTATATATGGAGGAAAGGGTAAGCCAAGCCATTAGTCTTGCCTTCCTTGGTTAAATGAACAGTATGAAAGAACAACATCAATAAGAACAAAATTCCCTTATTTCTTTCAGATTTGATAGCAAAAATGAAGAAAAGACAAGATGAGGGTATTCCTGACCCAGACAGTGACAGTGGTGGCGACAATGACTGAAATATATTCCATGTGTGTTGACAGGAAAAATAGTGCTCTATAATTATATTTGCATCACAGAAATACTGCGGACAGTGACTCTCCATTAACCAAGATCAAAAAACATAATCTGGAGACCAGTATCAAATCTCAAGCATCTTATTGGCTGAAATTGCGACCAGTCATCATTTCAGCCAATCAGATGCTTACGATTTGAGACTGGTCTCCAGTTAATTTGATGATCTTGGACCCAGTCTTCCATGTCTTCAATGCACTATGTTATTTATTTGTGCATGCATCTCTTAGATCAAGGATAAAAAGTGGAGACATTTTCCACAATACTGTGGCTACGTAATTCAATTTTGCATGGACAAAATTTTGTTCATTAGCCAGCAATAGTTTCCAGCTGTCATAATTTTAAATTTATTTGCTGTTTTAGGACAATGGGGGCCTACGGATATACTGAGTTACCTCCCATTGAGAGTGATTCCCCTTGCTGATTGGGTAGTTCCGGTTTAGAAGCGGTAATAAAGCGTAGCGTTAAAAGTGTAAATAAAAAGTCACGAAGTGCTTTTGAAATTAAAATGTATTGTCGAATTAACCAAAAAAAAGTTAAACAGACATACAAAGAATAACCATCATCTTTGTAAATTGATTTTAGGTTAATAACTAAATGCAACTTTACCTATTTACGTAACTTCACGTATCCTTTATGAAATTTTTTGTTGGCTGGCATGGAAATTATAGCTTTTTAAAACTTTCACCTAAGTATTAAGTCAATCACCTTTAAATCATCCAAACAATGCTTATTAAGAAAAGGGCCTAGTGTTTTATGACCATGTTACGTAATCTAATTAGCAATACTGGGTTTTACCAGCTGGGAGTGTGATAAAGGCCTTTTGAAGTTCAGTTGTAGAGGTTGAAAGCGTTGCTTTTGGGGGTAAAAATGTTGTTTTAGGAAACTGACTAGAGATTAAATATTCTAATTAAATGTCACATAAATCTTTGAGACCCGAGACATTGATTATATGATATTGGCAACTTAAAGCACTCCGAACTGAATTAAATAAAACTGGGAAGTTTTAACCAAACATATATTTATTTATTGATATAAAATTGATTGTAAAACTAAATTAACTAAAAATTTTCAGAAATAAAGAGATAAACGTGAAAACATTATGAAACAATGTGTGAATATGTTCTTCATTGTAAAAGAATAGGAAAGAACTTTTTGGAGAAAAAAGAGCAGTATATTGAAAAATACGTCAATACGAACATGGCACAAATCTATTAACCGAATGGTGTGCATTCAATTTGAGGGATAAGCTTCAGTTATTTAAAAAAACTATTAAATTTCTGGCAAAAAAATGTTGCATCGGCATGAAGGAACATTTATAAAAGTGACAGGGCGTTTCATTGGCAGACGTCAAACTTTATTTTATACCATGTGTTATAAATTTTACAACCCTTTTTAAGGCTTCCTAACTTTTCTTTTCCTCAAATTTACAATTTTAAAGCATACGAAATGCGTATTTTTAGCCTTTTTTAGTTACCGAAGAGGTCGAACACAGCGATGTTTAACAAAAACCTCTCCGACGTATTAAAATGGTTAGAAGAGAAAATTTAAATATTGTGCGCTGCACTATAAAAACTATCTATTTTTCCATTCAATGATAATAATCAAACGTTTTTATGCATTATGCTGATCTCCAACAAACCAGACCCTATTAAAACGTATTTGAAAGGACCACGGATGATTACTACAGGTCTGTTTTAATTGTCAATCTCAGACCGGATCTACCCAGTGACATGTGCGAGTTATAAAGGGAGGTAAATTAAGACAGAATATTGAGATAACTCTGTATATCGGTAGGACCCCATTTCAGTGAAATTTCAGATTTTGTGCTTTTCCTTATGCAGGAAGTAAACAAGCGTAAAATAAAGTGATTTCACAGTGAGTGACATTATAGAGTGGTCATTTATGTTCAGAAGATGATGGATTTACTTAGGATAGTTAATAACAATTAATGTGCCGGCACGTTTTGTATCATGGCAATAAAAGGGATAATGATTTGATCTGGTGTTGTCTATTTCCTTAAAAGCTGTCCTTATACATGTTGTATCCTGTAACATTAAAAAGGGTACACAGATTTAACACCCCCTACCAATGTTCACTGTTGGTTGTTGCCCTGAAGCAAATTTCGACTGCCCTTTGGTAGATTTCAAGATGGCAACACAAACAGCGACTACAATATATAGCTTTGATTTTGTCCATTTGCCCTTGATCCTGTTGTCCGAAAGAGATGTAAGCAATCGTCAGTGGTGTCATTTTACTACTTCTGAGTTATGCCCCATTCAACTGACTAATATAAAACTTTATGTTGCCATTAAATTTAAAAAAAGTTGTCTTATTAACTTACTACTTTTTTCAATTCCATCAAAATATACGAACATTCACTGTCAAAATCGTCGTATAAAATTCCATATTCTATGGAAATACTTGTAATTGAAACTTGCATACGCATTCTATGAATATACATGTAATGCAAACCTACATATCTACAATGGAACACGTATTATATGGGTTTTCAGAACTACGATTCTGATAATGAATTTTCTTATATTTTGATTGAATGGAATAATATCAGTGACTTCACACCATTTCTACAAGAAACAAAGGGTTTATTAGTAAAGGTTGGGTTGTTTCATGTCAAGCGACAGTTATTCGCGAATTTCGGTATAAAACTATCGCAGCGTATCAAAGGGAAGTCACCGCTCACTGACACGTCATTGTATCATTATAAGAACTACTGCATAAAATTTTCATCAAAAATCATTCGTACAATTTTACGTTTTTCTTACTGGAGAGTGTGTTTATGGAAAGGTTAGTTGGTAGGGGTGTGAAAAAAACAGATGCTGTTGGCGTTCTACTAAACAAAAAAACTCCGACATAACTCGATTAATGGCAAGTCTAAATGGGGACGATTGTGTAGACCTAATTGTGGCGTTTCCAGCTAAGACCTATATATATATAATATTTACATCTTTTTCCCCAGTTTCACCATTTATTGACTGAATCTGGGACACGTATCAAATTCTATATCAGTTGGGATAATATGCATGTTCTTCAATTGGGATAATATGCATTTTCTTCCCTTGGGATAATATGCATTTTCTTCACTTGGGATAAAATGCAGTTTCTTCACTTGGGATAATATGTATTTTCTTCACTTGGGATAATATGCATTTCCTTCACTTGGGATAATATGCATTTTCTTCACTTGGGATAATATGCATTTTCTTCACTTGAGATAATATGCATTTTCTTCACTTGAGATAATATGCATTTTCTTCACTTGGTATAATATGCATTTTCTTCACGTGTGCCTTGTTTCTTCCAAATTATGACAGAACCAATACACATTAGAGTGTAATTATTCGACATTGAGGTGATTCAACTATCTTTATCTTCACAAATGGCGCGAAATTGTTTTCAACCCCAAACGTCGCTTATATACGAAACTATTGCATACAGACTTCTTGTAAACAGTTACAACAGTTACGCATTTTAAAGCAGACAACTTTGATATAATATATATAAGTGGAAATACCTTATTTTCGACCCTCTATAAAGTTCATTTAAAATATACGTATTCTATAATAAAACTGAGCATCTTTTTTATGAAGTTTATCCATGTTCAAAATGGATTGTTGCAAAGCGTACTGCTATTTTTGAAAAAAAAAACATATTTAATATCAAACGCGAAACAATGAATTCCAGTTGTTCCATTTGATACATAACAACACCTACAGGATTTACAAAGAAAATATGTCAAACAACCCTTAGAAAGTCGGTCCGTTAACCCGAAAAAAAAACTTTCTGATAAACCGTACGTTATATGTCAATCCAATCAGCCTCACAGACGTAGCTCATTTGAAACGTTGAGATACCAAAAGGGAACCACTTATTCAGCGAAAACCACTTGTATGGTTCAACATCTTGACGGACCATAATGGCGGTATTTGTTTCTAAACCAGAGGATGCATCGTTTTCTTCACCGGTAGCCCAGTTTCGGTAGTAGCTGTCCTCAGGATTCATGGGATAAATCTTGGTATTGCCGAGCGTGTCGGTCTTCTCCCAGTTCCATTTATGATTGATATAGACACCACCCATCCAATAACCGTCAAAATCTGAAACAATTACCAACACATGTACATTGGTTTATCTATTAGGCATATCGGGCTATATTATTTTAAACCAGTAAATAGCATTTTTCTATATTGCGATGATTTGTTAGTCTGAATGATAGAATTTCTTGATAATTAATGCTTTAAAACCTTTGAAGATGTTATAAAATCGTAGATTTTTTTAAATAAGCAAAACAATTCAAACAGCCGGAGTTCATTATGATATATTTTGTTTACCCAAGATGGTAAATGATTATTATCTATATTAAACAAATCGTCGAGATACGATTTTTTTGGAATTTTGAAGTCTCTTTTGGCCAAAGAAAAGGGTGTTTTCGTAAATTACCTCGCTGGTTTAATCAAGCGCTAGTTGTGTAAAATAAAGTATCTTCACCGCCATATGCACACGGTCGTTTAGGATGGATCAAAATCGTACAGTTTACTGGTGTAAATAATGAGTTGCGCTCAAACCTTGGCTAGACTTACCGCGTGGGCAGTTATATGCTAAAGAAAACGAAATATTTGCTTACTTTTCTCTCTAATAATTTCAAGCACATGGTCATACTCCAGTTGGGCGTTGATGTTAACCAGGTATCCACCAAAATCACGACACCTTTCTTTGGCCTGCTCATATGTACGCACGTGGTGAGTGCCAATGTAATAACATGCCTGGTTGAACATATCAAAATAGGACGGGCATCTTGCTTCTGATGACCGCAACAAAGCTTCCATTGTCAACAGCACGACAGCTACTGAACGCATGTTGAAATCTAAAATAGTGTTGAAATTATCATAAGCCTTCAGTAAAATGTCCCTCTAATCAGCTGCATTCATCTTTCAGTTGAACGCACATGTTTTTATGAACTAACCTCCTCTAAAAAACTTTACACTCGCATCTGATAAAATTTAAATAGTAAATATTTCATAACAATCCACTTTACTCGTTATCATCCTCCTTTTAAACAAACGCCTTGGATATTGAAATGGACCGTCAATACTAACAACTGAGTAACTTGAACACTGATCCTAATATTCAGATATAATACAGTGTTCACTAATGGTATAAGTCACTTAAAATAATTAAGGATTGTTTTATAAAATGTATCTCCCTAGGGTATCGTGGTATCATAAAAAACTAACGAAAGTGATTTAGATGTGTACTAAACTAGGATACGTACAGTACATATAGTTCAATTATGATGACTTGTCAGTGATTTTTATTTACCATTATATCTAATCGTATATCCTACAATAAAGCTTCAAAAATTTTGCTGGATTTGTGGACGCTTAAAGCGTTGTCTTAAGTTTTAAACCATCGAATATCCTTTGATCTGTAACTAGGAGATAACCGTCAATACGCCTTTCATTTCTTCTATTTCTCAATTTGCATGAACAACTTTTTTATAAGGGTGATAATAATATATACATGTAATACTAAAACTGGAATCTTGATTTTCCAAAGATGGAATTTTACCGTAAAAACTGGAAATTTCACAGAAATAAAGTAAAACCAACAGTCAACTAAAGGGAAAATCAGTTCATTTATTTTGTTAATTTTATTAATTTTAAAGTGAAATGTAAAAATCGATTTTAAATCATTTGCCATTGAATACTAGTATAGGGAATAATAAAAAATGAAAATCAAATCTGGAATGAACCTCAAATATTTGGAAATGTAACATCCCTGTTTGGATATTACATGTATGTTTTTCTTAAAAGATAGACACTCGTTCTTCACACTACTACTACCACCACCACCACCACATCAACCACCACAACCACCATCACTAAACCGATATTCGCTCCAGCTCTTGCACAACTACTAAATTATTCGTGCTCTTAACATATTGTCTTACAGCTATAAAAGGACATGTAATGAGAACTTGTGAAAAGGTTTTTGAAAATATTGGCAAAAATCTATTTGGGTTATATAAAAAGTCAGTTTTAAAGAAGCTAAAATCAAATAATTTTCTGGCGTTCTCTTTGTCAACTTATGTTTTTTTTCTTTTTGTACACGTCACCCACACGTGAATAAATTAATAAGAGACAAGCTCACCAGACTCATAAATAACCCCTTTATCGCTTGTAATGAACATATTTAGCATTTTTACAGATGGTTCTCATAATAATTATATTTTATGGACTTGTCAAGACATAATTGAGTCACTAACTTTCCCACTGGATAATATTCATGCTAGATTTGGTACCTCTATTTATAAACATGTAATAGGCATGGGTACTAATTGTGCAACCCTTGATTCTGATCTTTTTATACTGTTATGAAAGAGACTTTATGATATCTCTTTCCACCGAGAATCAAGATAAATTTATTTTCAGATGGTAAACTCTTAAGTTTTGTACATAGTAATACAACAATTGTACAAATCTTATTTTCAAGATGATATTATTTCACTTCGAGGTACCTCGATGATAAGCTACTTAAATATATAGATCATGACCTTTTTACATGTCTGGTTAATAACATCCTAATGAACTCCAGCTTAATTAAGCTAGCACTCTACAAAAGACAACGAGTTAACTTAGAAATTATCATTTAAACTGTAAATTGAAACATACAGTTATATACACCACTAATCTCGTATATTTCTCGGCATCAACCACTCTTCAAATTACAGGTGGTAATATAAAAATATCAGAAATGGAATTTCGCTTTTTCAAAAGATGAAATTTTCTCCTTAATATTTGAATTTGTTAACTTTCGCTGAGATTAAGTACAACAATGTCCATTATGTGATTTAATGTCTTGTGTAAGACTAAAGTAAAAGCAATAGTGTCATTTGTTTTGTTCATTTTATGAATTAAATAAGTGAAATGTAAAAAATTAGTTTTACAACAACTTGCCATTCATTATAGGGAATCCATAAAGTTCCAGCTAAAATATCAACCTCAAATATCCTAGTTTCTCTGTGACAGTCGTGTAACAGCTGCCAGGACCAAATGTGAAGCAAAATTTAAGCATCCTCCTATAATCCGAGGGGCATTACAAGGTATCAACAAAATAATTGTTCCTAAAATAGTTATACATGTACCACAAGATAGGCATTTATAAGGGCTTCAAAAGAGAAATCCCATTAAAGAACAACACATTTGTCAGAGAATTAATATAGAAAACAGTCGTCGTTCTTAAAAAAGGCGTTGTATAAAAAAATGATACAAAAAGTCTCTCTTCAGTTGGGTATTTTTATTTGGAAGATTACCTATTAACTTTCGTAAATCAACCATTCATGACCTTAAAGTAAAAATACAGTATTATATTATATAAAATTTAGCTTAACATACCTCTTCAAGTATCAAACAGTTAAAATTTCTCGCACAAGCTTTGCGATGGAACGTTTTTGGACAACTACAAAAAGTTTCAGTCAGTAGTAATTGTATATATACTTAGTAATCCATTTCTCATTTTAAATCAGATTTGTATCATAACTCCAAGTAAATGTCAAATAAATTACTAAATACCTCTATAATAATCTCGTTATACAGATATTTGCATTGACAGTGATTTTGAAATAAGGTTATGCTGCATTACTCTGTGTTTACTGAAAAAGATGAACAGGGAACTTTTAAAAGTAACAAAACAGGACGAATGTTAAAAATTGCAATCCTTGTTCATAAGTAGTAATGGAAATGCTATAGAAAACAACGTTTAATGGCTTGTTTTCGAAATAAGACCAAACAAGTGACATATGCATATCAGGATTGGTCAGATCTACAGAGGAAAGAAACAGTGAGCACATGTTTATAAAATGGGGCATGTCACGGGAAAAGGTACCTTCGGTCATTTTTAGTGATATTTTAGTTTTTACTAAATTTAAAAAGAACTTACAACTATAAATCAATTTCTTATAACTAAAATGTGATACTGTTACACATTATGACAATAAAATAGCATAATAAATAATGTCGTCTGCTCAAATTTATGACGTCATTTCAAAGATTGACGTCAACTTTCCGAAGGTACCTTTTCCCGTGACGCGCCCCAAATGGTCAATTTAAAGCTAGACACAACAACAATTAACGAAAATGAGAACCCGATGGGTTACCAAATTTTGAAAAGGTCAGTTGCAATACATTTTACAGAGTTTACAGATGGGCTGTTTTAAAAAAAATGGCTGTTTTGGGTTTTCCTGTTATAAAAATGTACAACAAACAGTTACTTCCATTTTCCTACTTTGCAGAGGTGTCTCATCATGCCCTTTAAAGATTTGTGAAGTTTCATCAAAATAGCACCATCCGTTAAAAAAATATTCTAAAATCATGGGCAAAAATGTCATACATTTTACAAAGTTTACAGATGGGCTGTTTAAAAAAATGGCTGTTTTGGGTTTTCCTGTTATAAAAATGTACAACAAACAGTTACTTCCATTTTTCTACTTTGCAGAGGTGTCTCATCATGCCCTTTAAAGATGCGTGAAGTTTCATCAAAATAGCACCATCCGTTAAAAAAATATTCTAAAATGGGCAAAAATGTCAGGAGTGTGACAAAAAAAGTGTGACACTTTTCAAAATCACATTTGTTCAGACCATTATTTTACAAAAAGCTTGAGTAAAGACAAGTTTTAGTGTTGTTTTAGTAAAATGTGCATTTATTAGGCTTCATATAATGATAAAATGAAGCATATTATACTTAATGTAATCAAAATTTATGCTATTAAGTCAAGCGTGGTAGATTAGAAAATACCTCAAGAAAATCAATACGTCTTTGCTTTATAAATTTATAGGACTTTAAAGATAAATAGTACATAAGAAATGTTTTGTGTATCATTAAGTTGTATGTTTCTAGATGCAATAATTATAAAAGCATCACCTTTATTGAAATTATATTTGTCTGCAGCTCCATTCAGAAAATATCAGCTAAATTTGTCCGGAGTGTGACACTATGCACATATTGCAATATTCTGTCAACATATCCTTTACATGAAAACAAGAGCATGTTTTTTTCCAAGTCTATGTCATGTTTTGTAAAAATGTGACAAACAGGAATGGCCTAAGTGAAACATTTTTGAGTACACTGCACTTATGTGGTTGTCAGGAGTGTGACACACTTTCTTAACAATATAAATTTTTTATCTATATGCGATACCACAAGTTCTTAACACTTATATTTGATGCTTCAACATGTATTTTAACAGAAATACACATTTAAATAATAAGAAACAGTAATACCTGTATTTTAAGCATATAAATTAAAATTCTTTGATTTATTTAATATTGGTCAATAAAGCTCCATAAAATGTTTATTCGGCCACATATGAGTATAACTTGATTGATTTTGATCACTGTAAAGACTGTACAAACATATGGACCAACCAGTTTGGACTTTTTATGAACTTAAAATTCTTTACATTTTTTTCACTTCATTTGCCATTTTTCAAATAGCAATATCTCAGCAACCAGTTGACCGATTTCAAAAATCTTTTCAGTTCTGTACTCAGTTTCAATAGGCAAAAATACAGAATAAAAAGTTTGGAATTTTTATGAACTTTAATTGTTCACTATTTTTTCACTTTTCCAGCCATTTTTTTTAAACAGTCCAGATGTCTTTTAACAAATAATGTGTGGAAATTCATATTGCATTTTCTTTTCTTTAATTTATAAATCGAATCTCCATATAATACTCGTTGAAAATTACCTTATTGCGATAGTAATTTTAAAATGTATTATTGCGTTAAATCTGGGTATAAAACTTGCATAAAGGATTTCTTAATTTGTAGTACCAATAATCCTGTTTAAAAGTTGTTATGTCATGCAAAGATAATGTTCATTGAAATCTTACACATTGTTTAAAGCTTTAGCAAAGCGAACAAGCAGTGAAATATAGCCCCACAAGATGTTGCGCGTGGGGCATCACCGTCTTAAAAAAGAAAATGTACAGTATTGAAATCCTCTGCTTTATCATATATTTAGTCGCTACAATACAATTTAAAATGGAGATATTTTGAACAACAAAGTATGCTTGATTTTCTGAATTATAAGTTCTCTTCTCCTCTCTCCGTTTTGGCTGCGTGAAGGGTGTTTTCTGTGTGTGTTTTCTGAATTTCTGATATGCATTTTTCATTTTTATTGAGCTTAAATTTTCAGGATATATTTTGACGGGAAATGGTTTTAATCTATACTCAACAAATCATCAATATGCCTCGAGTAAAGTAATGCTTCTTTCAATGGCGGGTTCGTACAATTTCGTTTTAATGCCCGTGCTGTCTTTTCCTGTCTACCTTTTGGCTGTTTGGGAAACAGACTCTTCTGGATATGGCCGATTCCTGATATGCATATTTCACTTTCTTTATAGCAAGCAGTATCAGTAAATGTCAGGAAAGCCATTTAACTTGTGTTTGGAATGTATAAACATATATTTAATGGCCTAAAAAGTATTATTGTGATTGGACGCAGTTTATACTGTCAGAGATTAGTGAGATAAACATTTTAACCTCTACATAACTAGTCCCTATATTGCGAGTAAATGTGTGCTTGAACACTTGGATAAAGCCTTGTCCACATTCTAGACAGACTGCATTCATTCTTGCTTACATAATGCATTTTAACTGTTCCCACAGACGTGAAAAATACTCTATGCTCTCCCGTGATTATCAATTTCTTTTGGTTAAGTAAAAACGATAATCAACATTTTTCAAACTGAATATTTACTTTTTTCACGATTTTGTTTGCGTATGCACTTTCCTCATAAGAACTTTTAGAAAACGAGTTCAGAGTGAGTAGGTCGACGACAAACATTAAGACGCCAGATGAACATATTAGTCTAAGTAAGCAACAAAATTAAATAAATAAAAAATGAAAATGTATTACAAATTTGTATTAAATCTATTCGACACTTCTAAAACTCGTTTTTCCATGCAATCTCGATCAAACCAAACTTTTGTAGCATGTATGTGCTAACATTATTTGCATGCTACGTACGTTGGAATGCTTTCGAAAATATGTGTACGGCACTCACTCACGCACGCATACCCACACTTATTCGTTTATTCATTTATTTATTAACTATTTATTATGTTTTTTATTTATGAACAACAATAAAAATAATTTCTATGGTTCAGCTTAAAGGGAAACAATCTATGAGATTATGTTTTGTGTTTTCGCACTATTTGTTATAAAAAAATGATTTCAATGTATAAAACTGGGTGGGTTTACATACTATTTTCGCTATTTCTGTTTTAAAATGTATTTTAATATAATACAACACGCTTCTGACGAGTTGTATGTACTTCATATACCTATAACGCTAGTACCATTTTAACGTGTTACTCACTTAAACTTGTCTCACAATTACGTGATACTGTATTTAAAAGCTGAAAGAACTCTTTAAGGCCTGCAGGCCTGGTGATTAACATCTTTAAAGTTGATCATTTTGTTTACCTCTTTGGTTGCACGACGGTGGTAGGGGTTTAAGAGTTCATGAAGGTTTATGGGGAAATCTTGTATAAGAAACTAGAATCTCGATTTGTTTCTTTTATCCCTATCGTGTTCTTGCTGATTTGACTACAGGAGCGTGGTCCCGGTAAGATCATCGACTTCCCCCCCCCCCTTGACTTTGCAATGCTATTAGCTTCTTGTGTTTTATATATTGGTGTGCTTTTGCATGCAACATCGTTTATCTGATGGGTGGTTTGGAGTTATTTCACCAAGACAATTTGTACTTGTGTGTTGATATGGGAACCTGTAGGGGCAAATGTGAAGCTGATGCACCCTAGAAACTGATTTAAACCCCCAGTCGCAAATTATTTTGCCACTGACTGTTCCAATACGGTCTTTTTCTCGTTGATGTTTGTGGTGTCTTGTTTGAATTTGATATGCCTGTAAACACATGCTCTTTTCTTCTCTTTTTTTTCGCTGCGTCGGGAGGCTGCGTTTTATGAGTGTGACGATTCCTGATATGCATATTTCACTTTTTTAGTAGATATAGCAAGACATAATAAAATAAAGAGAGCCAAATGTGTTAAACACTTTAATTCTGCGATTTTAACAAGGTGATGCAAAACAGAACTCTGAATTTAGTCATATCTATCACGATGTTGTTTGTCCGTGGGTACAGTTTTGTGTTTCATCTGATATCATCACAAACCTGATCGAACAGCCATCGTCACCTGCGACCATCTTACAACCGGCAGGGGCCGCTATAACCCCTGCATGAATTCCATATCTGAAAAATAGACAATTGTTGATCGGAACAATCGAAGGCATTGCAAGCGTAGATCTTACATTGTGAATCATCAACATATATAAGACTGGGGCCTGTCGCAGCAGAGTCGCAGTTTGTCGATTGATATTGTAGGAGTATTGGTTTATTATTGGAAAGCTTATACGTGTTGTTACATCAAAATTATTGAAGTGTAAAATTGTGTAAAACTAGGTTCATTTCAACACTGAATAGTGGGGTAAGAACATTGAAAGGGAGATAATAGTTTATATTCATTTTTATTATTTGGCACATGTTTCGAGTGAACAAAATTTATATCTTTGGTTTTTTCATCTTAAATTGTGTAATTCATTGTCATTTGGTTAAGCAATTTTATTATAAATGAGACTTGATTTAAAATTACAAAACTTAATTTTAGTTATATAAGAACGGGTTGATGTAACTGTTTCTTTGGTGAAAATCCTGGTGAGGTATTAGTATATAGTTACAGGCCTTACCCATTCAGAACAGATAAGAGATCTGGGGAAAGTTTATGGTAACGCCTCATTAGATCATACTGTCTTAAGCTGAGTTTACATTATTATTATTATTTGGTATTTTGTGGTAGTAATTCAAATTGTTCTGTAGCACATTTCTACGTTATGGATTGATTCATTTACTATAATATCAGCTTAGTAAATTTTGAACTGTTGAAACAGAAAACTCAATAAACGACATCAAATTGTTTTATGTTGGTTTATATCTAGTGTTACTGTGTTTATGGGCCCAGAGCATGAACCTAGTGGGTAGTACTTAGTCGCCCCAACTAAATCAGTCCGGCTACAATATAATGGTAGGACCGTATGTCGCATCCTCTCGCTTAATCGGTTCAAACATAATAGGTATCTTCCAATTCTTATATTATTTCTTGTCAGAGTTCAATGGCCAGCCAACATACCAATATAAAATCAAGCGGTGTCAGCTAAACGATCACCTACTGAGCTGCATTTCATCTTACCAAAACAAAATATTTATATTCAGCATCAACTAAACGACGGCGTTCCAGCATAAAACAGCACTCGAACGATGAAATATTATAAATAAATAGATAAAGCACAAGACAACAAAACGCTCACGTGAACAAAAAAATACTAACACAAAACAACAACCCGCCTTAGCTGAACAAAACCCTAACAGAATAAAACAACAACCGTGCTCAGCAGAACCTACCAACACAAAACAACAACCCGCCTCAGCTGAACAACAATCTACCAGAATAAAACAACAACCGTGCTCAGCTGAACCTACCAACACAAAACAACAACCCGCCTCAGCTGAACAACAATCTACCAGAACAAAACAACAACCGTGCTCAGCTGAACCTACCAACACGAAACAACAACCCGCCTCAGCTGAACAACAATCTACCAGAATAAAACAACAACCGTGCTCAGCTGAACCTACCAACACGAAACAACAAGCGGCTTTAAAATAAAAGACAGCCTACCAGCACACAGCAACCGACGTCAACTTAACGACGACATAACAACAAAAATAGCAACCAGTCGTATCAAAATGACAAGATACTAACTCACAACAACTAATTAATAACAACAACCTGAATCAGCTAAGCAGTAATTTACAAGCATAAAAACAAGCGTTCTCATATCAATGTAAATTGAACAACAATAAAACAAAAACCGGCCACATCTAAACAACAAACAACCAAAATAAAACAAAAAAGCCTCATCGGAACAACATAGCACCAAAAACAACAATCGACCTCTTCGGAACGACAACCTAACAACAAAAAACAACAATCGGCCTCATCGGAACGACAACTTGACAACAAAATACAACAGTTGGCCTCACCAGAGCGACAGACTAACAACAGAAAAAAATCGGCCTAATCGGAACAACCTCACAACAAAAAAACAACCATCGGCCTCGTCTGAACTACAACCTAACAACAGAAACAATTATCGGCCACATCTGAACTAAAATTAAACAACAGATACAAATCGGCCTCATTGAATCGACAACCTAACAACTGAATACAACAAACGACCTCAGCTGAACGACAACCTGCCAGCACAAAACAACAACTGACAGCCTAACAGCATGAAACAACAACCGACAACCTAACAGCATGAAACAACAACCGACAGCCTACCAGCACAAAACAACAACCGACAACCTACCAGCACAAAACAACAACCGACAACATACCAGCACAAAACAGCAACCGACAACCTACCAGCACAAAACAACAACCGACAACCTAACAGCATAAAACAACAACCGTCAAACTACCAGCACAAAACAACAACCAACAACCTACCAGCACAAAACAGCAACCGACAACTTACCAGCACAAAACAACAACCGACAACCTAACAGCATGAAACAACAACCGACAACCTACCAGCACAAAACAACAACCGAAAACCTACCAGCATGAAACAACAACCGACAACCTACCAGCACAAAACAACAACCGACAACCTAACAGCATGAAACAACAACCAACAACCTAACAGCATGAAACAAAAACTGATAACCTACCAGCACAAAACAACAACCGACAACCTACCAGCACAAAACAACAACCGACAACCTACCAGCATGAAACAACAACCCGTCTTAGCTTAACGACAGCCAACAAATTCTGGAAAACAACCGGTCTTGGCTTACAGCTGAACGTTAAACATAAACAAGAACGGGTCTCAACAACAATTTATCGCCTCAAAACATACGTAGGAAACAAATAAAAATCTAAAAGAAGCTTTGAATTTTGATTAACCGGAAGAAATAATGCTACCAGTAAACAATAAGTCAGGAGAACCTACCCACAGCAAGACATTGCTACGTGTGTAGATTCATGTCCTGAAGACGTACAAGAACATTGTTCACACTGATCTGGAATTATCAACTCTCCACCAGCCGGAATTGTTACTCCATTAGGCGCTGTACACTGGGTTCCATCTAAAAAAGTTATAAAAGCAACAAGTTATTTTTAAACTATGTATTTTTATTGTTGATGATGATAACCAAATGTAAAGCCTAGTTCACACTGTCACGGTATACAGCTTGAGTGCGTCCCGGCTTGGACATCGGGGCCAACCGGGACAACAACCGTAGCGACACGGGAAAGAACCGATTCACGAATCCCGGTTCATTCCGTACCACCGGCTACATATTACTGGGACGCACCGGGGCATACACCTGGACAGAGTGAACGAGGCTTAAAGCGATAGTATAAAATTTATGAAAACGTACTCTTGTCTAGATTGCAACCAGAATTCAGTTCATCAAGTCATCGTGTCTCCGATTTAAATCAATCCAACGGAGTTTAAACATTTGCACTGTCTCGTTTTATGACATTCTTAACAGAAACTGTGACAGCTAGAAAATTGAGCAACACATGTACCTATTAATTTCAAATGGCATGCCGGAAATGCAAATTCGACACAATACAAGAACGACACTAGTAAAAAAAATGCTTCTGTTGTCATTTTGTTCACGATTATATGTAATTTGATCTAGATCGAAAGGCTTCTGTTTTTATCAGATTTGCTATTGTCTTATCTCTTTTCGCGTTTTCAGGTTAGTGTTATATGAATGGTCGCAAAGGTAAGGGCAATGATCAATGACAAAATGATAACCTATAAATTTCCTTTTCAGTGCAGAAATGCGATTCACTTCCTTAAACAATGTCGTGTCACTCGGTAAAGATTTTAAGCAATGTATTTATGTCGTGTCACTCGGTAAAGATTTTAAGCAATGTATTTATGTCGTGTCACTCGGTAAAGATTTTAAGCAATGTATTTATGTCGTGTCACGCGGTAAAGATTTTAAGCAATGTATTTGGAAGGATCAGACAGTCGTTAAAGCTAACTGGATATTGCTATTTTCTAAAAATCAAGTTAAAACTCTGAGATTGTGTTACCTATCTCCACAAAACCTCCGTCATGAACACCCTGTACTGGTTTCGAGCGTGATCGCAGAATAGAGCGTTCGAGAAGCGTACCAGGTTATCATGGTTATGCCAAAACATGAATTTAGCACCGTAAAATTCCATTTCGTCATTGCGACGGTTGCTATCTGTTGTAATATCATAAAATCGTAATATAATAAAATACATCGACTATAAAGTACAAAGATCTCCTTTTGAAATCAGAGTTTCCAAGGCTTCCTTGAAATCTTAATCAAGACAAATTCGACAGACGTTAATACTCATAAAATGATTGTACGACAAAAAAAAAACCAGAAATGTATCGTCGGATTTGACCATGACCTCGCCTGACAAAGAGCGCATTTGCCAACTGAGAAACGAACAAGAAACACAGAAGAAGACGAAGGGATTAGAAATAGTGTTGTCTTCTTTGCCCAATAAGGGGAAACTGCTTGCAATCGGTCCGGTTGAATCTGAGGTAGTGTCGGTGAACTGGAGGCGGTGCGATAGACGGGCATGAAAAACTTTTAGCACGTGGGCGAATAAGGAGGTATCTGTAGCCTTAGAGAAGGAAGTTTTACTGCAGCTCAAACTTCTCATCAAGATTCGCTGTGCAATATTTAGCGCTAAAAACCAAACATTGATTTCGATTGATGCAGGTTGGAGTTAAACGAATTATAATGAAAGAGAATATCTCGTGGTGAGAACACTGACCGTCAGCGTTGTGTAACGGAACTGAGCCCAAGATCATAAAACTAAATCTGGAGATCAGTCTCAAATCTTAAGGATCTGATTGGCTGAAATAGCGACTGGTCGCTATTTCAGCCAATTAGATGCTTGAGATTTGAGACTGATCTCAAATCTTAGTTTTATGATCTTGGGCCCTGTTCCTCAATATAAAAAACGTATTTGGAACTTTAACAGTAATTTTTAAAAAAGTTTTGGAAAGTTTGAATGTATGGTAGACCTACACAGGAAACGCATTTTTTTCGCATGTACGATTAAATTAGGATTTGAAATCTGTTAGGGGCGACAACGTGTCAGCCCCGAGTTGCCGCTGAAAAGCGGTTACCCGAGGACCAGCGATCCAAGCTTCTGGATTGGAATTGTAATAAGAAAAATAGTGACAGCGAATACACAATTAAATCGTGAAAGGATGTATGTGACACGAGCGCAAACTTATGTCTTTAATAATGTATATCTACAATATCAGAATTGCTTCATTCTAGAAGCTCTTTGAGTATAGACATAATGATATAAATTCAATTAAATGTCCCAGATTTGGGTCCGAATCCTGGTGCATTTGTTTCACCTCGTTCAATTTGATTTTTAGACTGGCGCACATGCGCGCCAGTCTTAAGTAACGATGCCGTGAACTCTGCGACGCGCAGTCTTGAACTTCGGGTGTATCATTGCGACCACGAGAGCGTATCAAGTTAGCGGGGTTTTGTGGTCACCGCGAGAGCAGGCCGAAATGTTCTGCACAAGTGTGAAGCACAATGCAGCACACCATTCCACGAATTCTGAGCGATTGATAGTAAGTTTCCGTGTAATTTTGGAGCATCCATGCCAATAACGCCAGCTAACAAATGTAGAGTGATATCACGACCAGCTACGGCAGTGAACAAGCAACTGGATATGCATGAGTAGTTAAGTTACGCCTGAAAGATTTCGTAGTTGTGTGGCATAAAAAGTAGTGCATTTTAAGAAAATACAAATATTCGAGAAGGAATGCGAACTTTGAAAGATAATGCTACAAATAAAAACAAGAACACGTGTTATGTTGTTGTGCGAACAACTATGAAAGGATATTAAAAGAACGATTAAAAACAAATCAGTCACGTGACAAGCGTAAGATAGCGTGGGTTGCCATTTTGGTTAGGTTGGATCAGTTGTGGATCGAGATTTTGCTCGGCTTTCAAGGACCGGGCCGGGCGCCCGACAACCGTTAACAAGCTTTAATCTATTTCCAACAAGCGTTTAATTCGCCGACATCCGTTTATTCAAAATCGACTCGTCATAATTTTCTGTTTCTTGCATTGTGAACACAGGTCGCTTTTCAATACACACCTCATTCAAGGTTAAGCAATGGGCGATTTGACCAATAACACTCGATTTCTTTACTATCAGCTGGATAACTCCGCCTCTCCACGTGGCCGAATTCGCAAGTCTGTCGGTGTCGTTTAATCGTATTTTGGCTCTGCCGACTGTTGATATTCTCAATTAACAGCGGGTGTATTTGATAAATGTTCAATGATTTTAAAGAGATGCGATCTTGAGTAATAATTTGGTTATTCTTTGTTCTGTGATTAGAAGACAAATTCTTCGAAAATTGTACTGTATAGATGTATGAAAATAATTGCGCGATAATTGATTTGTTTTAAACAAATCTATTAGCAAGTTGCAGTTAGAACTTAACAATCATTTTCGTCGGACACATTTTCAAGTATGCATGCGCAGAAGAACGACGACTCGTCGATTCTATCTTATTTCAAGAGAAACCGGCCTTGTGAGGCTGATGCCAACTCCATCGGGCATTCTGAATTTCAAAATTCTAGAAATGAGATCGAGATCATTCCGGATAGCCCTACAAGAGCGACTCTGACGACGCCAAGTACCCCTTCACGTCGTGAAATTACTCCGACGCCGGACGCGGTAGGTGTACCCCAACATGCCGAGACACTGAATCAACGCCGGCTACCTCGAACAGCCAGTTCGATCCAGTCAGGTGTCGATTCTTAGTAGAAGAAAGTCTACTCCTGGTTGCAAGAAGTTGGCAATGGTCTTATATATATATTTACTTAGCCTTGTGACTTGCCTTAAATAAATAAAATAACTCAATTTCATGCTACTATAATAAAAAGGGAAATATGCATATCAGGAATCGCCACACTCATAAAACACCGCCTCCCCCTGCAGCAAAAAAGAAGAGAGGGAAATAAATGATTTGTTTGTTGATTGTTTAACAAAAAAAGAGAACCGTATGGGTTAGCGCCTTGGAACAGTCAGTGGTAAAATAATTTGCTACTGGGGGTTTAAATCAGGTTCTAGGGGCGCACTATATAATTTACTATACCTGTTTGTGTTAACCTATTATGATATTATTTATATATATATGAAGCTGTCTATATGTTTACTAGTATCGTCAAGTTATTTAATCTCAGATTGTGAGTGGGGTTTTTCCACCTTATCAAGAGTGAAGACAAAGCTTAACAGCAGGCTTAACAATTCAACATTAAATTCATTGTTAATGATATCCATGGAAGGTCCTGATGTACTGAAGTTTGATTATAATAAGGCAGTCAGCACTTGGGTCCAAGAAAAAAAGAGGTGTCTGAAAGTTTGATCCTGATCCTGTCAGATGTAATGAAACACTGAGTTTGATATGTGTGAGATATTTTGGACAATGAAGAAAAACTAACTATACAGAGCATATAGTTGACATTGTAACTTGATGAGATCAGTAACTTGTAACTTGATCAGATCAGTTTATGGAATTAAAACACATGTTGACATACTGTTTACACATTGTTTCACATTATTTTATGTTGTTTTTTTTTTAATTTGTACCTTTCTTGGCTCTAAAGATATAAAAAAACATCTATGTACTGTATACCGTTGTTGCAGTAAACGTTAGTACAAATATAAAACTGTATAAAATGATAGTTAAAAAATAAAGTTTCGCGAGCTAAAATCCACGAACATTCCAGCGACAACCCTTCCAAAAATCCTTGGGAGACCGTAAGTAAGTTGGCGAATATTTTTGTTAATGCATTGTTGCGATCGACTTAAAAATTAAGATTGTAACTGTTTCAGTCTCTTAAGGTACGTGAGCCTTGTGCATTTCATTGTTGACACTACTCAGTTGTGGCGGAGCCTGATCATCGTTATTCTAGCAAAATTTAACCACTAATCATACGCTCCTGCACCAAAAATACCCCAAACCTAAGATTAAGGTGAAAAAAGTGATACCTAATTTCATTGCATCAAAATACAAGTACCTGCATCATTTGAAATCCCTGAATATACTGAATTATTTGCTAATGTTTATGATAGTAACTGTCACAAAGTTTAACGAAAAAAAATCACACATAGTTTCATATGTTTACAGTAATGATATCTGTGCAGGGCAAGTTCGATTCAACCAGCGTGCCAGTCTTTCAACGCTTTCAGCGCTTTGATTAATTAGGCTAGTATTGGGACTCGGTATGCGCGCTCTTTTTCCCGCCATATGACAGTCTAGCTACCGCATAAAGTCCAAAGATTTCCAATTGCACGTTTGTAAACTATATTTTAATTGGACTAAAAAATTTTGGTCATCGAGTTATATATTCTGCATTAAGGGTGCACACGAGATATTGAACAAGAGTGTCTTGAAAAGCCTTTGAATAAAACATAGAAATAGTTTGCAATGAAGTTTTTTTCCAAAAAGAAACTGACAGAGCACCTGCTCCGAAAATGAAAATAGAATGCGTCATTAGATTTTAGCCAATTGCAAAGCTCGTTATAAACCGCATTGGCTAGCTGTCAATGTTATTATTTTCTTTTGTCTAATTTCTAATTTACAATGAAAACATTAGTTTAATTACCTCAAAACAGGTACAATAATGAATAACCACAACAACCATGTGCAGCAAAATGGATTTCACCACAAAACCAGATCCGAGGTAAAAACATTTAATGAAATAATGCTAGAAATCGATCAGTTTTAGAGTGTTTTTCGTGAGGTCATCAGCTGATTTTTCTGGTTATTAAAATTAACAATATTTGCAATGAATGAATCCAGAATTTAGTTTACAATGATCACTTACTGAAAGATATCCACAAGCAATCATTCTTTGGTGTTGTCAAAGTACAGTATTTTGGAAGAAGAGTGTTTTCCAGGTACGAACATCCACGGACATTGTTTACTCTGCACATGTTACACAGACAAAGGGCTTTGTTTTTTAGGCCAAGTGATGCAAATGTTTTCAGAACAGACTGCTAATATACAATCAATCAGTCATTAAAGGATTGACAGTGTTTCAGTGGTCTCGATAAGATGTAGGGAATAGGGTTTCCCCAGGAAATACCAAACATAACTAATCAGCTATTTTATTGGAACAACTGCATTTTTTGAAGCCCAGAATCACCCTTCTATATTCATCAATGCCCTTCTATTTCGAATATAATGAGACCACTGGTGTTTAAATTAAACATGCTGTTATGCAGGTAGCATGATGGGTGTTTGCTTAGAACTGCCTTGTTCTCACTACATTTACATTCACAGATGATTGCAGTTAGAATGCAGTGGCAACCATGCCTGGGTAATTGTAATAAGTAATTGTAATCAACTGTAATGATTACACATGTTTAAAGTGATCAGATGTAATGTTAACGTATAAAAAATAGTAGGCCAATTGCTGTAATTATTGTTACTCATGAAAATGCCTTGTAATCATGATGACTATCTATCTGCATTATGATTACATGTATATATATGAAGGTTTCTTAATGTGACAAATACACAAACATATTTTGTTTCATTTGATGAAATGAAAAGATTTGTGTTGTTTTTTTTATCAAATGACAATGTTTGCAGTGGATAATCACATTTTCATTCATAAAAATATGGCTAAAATAGCTTAGAGTATTAATTACTGTTAAAAAAACATTAATATTGTCATCGATGTACCAGTTAATATATTAAACCAGCTTATCAGCTAAAATACATTTTTTAGTTTCCAAATTACTCAAAAAAAAAACTTGTCTACCTTGATGCGCTCACTACGGTATGAACTATTTACTAGTGACTTCCAGGTTAACATAGCCAATCACAAAAAACAGGTATCTCTAACAAAACATGTTTTTTGGTTGCTTATGAAAGATAATTTTTATTAAAAATACAAAGTTTGAAAGGAATCAAGGTAGTTTTTTTGTGCCCTCACAAAGTGTGAGGCATATAGAATTGCACTCATCCGTCTGTACATACATCCCCCAAATCTTGTGGCATCAACTCCTCATTCAATATCCAGTGAAATCATTCAAACTTGCATAGATGATCAAGCAAAATGTGTAGCTGATCAGAAAGAAAGATTTTTTCCTGCCACCATTTTTTACCAGAGTTATGGTCCTTTGTTACAAATGTTCTTGTAGCAGTGGGGGCATCAGTGTCTGAAGACACATTCTAGTTTTTTAATTTAGAAGCTTTTAAAATTAACCGTTGAACTTTAATTATTGTTATTGTCATGGATGACGTAATTTGGATCTACACTATTCGCTCCTGCCATACAGGCATATATATGGAGAAAAGGATTAAGACTTCATCAAAGTTTATTTTAAAAATGCAACTCTCGTGGTTTTGTTGCCAAAATACATTAGTTTCTTTAGCAAATTATGATATAAATTAGTAGATCAACTGGTTTGCAGACAATTTTATTCAACTCTGGATAAAAATACTGTCAACGGTAGCTTTATATAGTTACATGTATTTATATTTCAGAAATTTTAACAAGATTGTGAATATTTATTTATTCAAAATTTATAACCTTATTTGAGAGCAATTGTTTTCAACTTTGAATTAAGTCATATAAAAATTACAAGTGTCACTTTTTGTATATGAATGCTAATGTTATGTTAAGCTTATTTTTTATGTCCTTTTCACATATGAATGCATACAAGTAATCAAAAGTAATCTGATTACTTTATCAAAGTAATTATAATATATAATTACATTTTCCCAAGTAATCACACCAGGTCTAGTTAACTGTCGCTCACAATGTATCGATGTGTTACTTCTGGTCAATCCAATTATACTATAAATTTTAAGATGATAGAGAGGCATCAGGGACAGATTGTAGTCAGTATGATTAAGTGCTTTCCATGATCAATTTGTTACCTGTTGGCAAAATACAGTAGATTTCTTTGGTACTAGTAAAGTTTAATATTTAATCAGAGGACAGTGGTCTAAAGGTAAAGTATTAACCCTTTACTCCATCAATACATCTTTATTGTTTGGGTGAACAGTGTAGATCCAGATCAGGTGGCACATCTGTGTCTGATCAGGATCTGCACTCTTTGCATTTTGGTGAAAAACATTCTGATTAAAATCATCTCCTGAAAACCGCTACGCTATCAGGATCTGACGACGAGTAACTTTAACGTGCTTTTATTAATAACCCATTGAACCAATCAGATTGTCGCCTACAAAATCGCAAAAGTGAAAGTAAACTTAGTATTTTAAACCATGGAAAGTGTTTACAGCCTGCTTAAGACGTATTTAACTGAAGATATATCATTATATGTGTTTATGTAGTATTGCATTAATTGTAATTTAATGACATCTTCAGATCATTTTGCGAACGTTATAGATCATGCTTCCTGTGTTGACAATTTCTAAAAATAGTATCGGGGAAAACCGCTATAGCTTATGTACGGTGTCTGAGGGCCGTCATCAGATCTAACAGTTTGTTATATCTGACTTGAGTGAGATTGGGTGAAAAATTACCTCATACATGTAAATCAGAAAGCGAACAGTGTAGATCCTGATCAGATGGCATGGATGTGCCAGCTATCTGGATCTACACTTGTTGCACATGCATTAAAACCCATATAATTATATGGATTAAAGGGTAAATTAAATGTGATCTTGAGGCGGCCATAAAATGATGTGAGTACTGGGTCAGTCATCCAGGAAGCTGTCAAACAGTAATGATTAGGTGCATTATAAGTTGGAAGAAGGGTTTTCTAAACCCCATATGCAATCTGATATATAGCTGCAGTTATCCAAGGGTGAACAGTGTAGATGGTAGACATGGTCATTGTCACTGAATATAACTTGAATTCAATTACAAATGTACTTGGAACTTTTGCAGAGTTGTTCCCCTTTGCTCTGCAGATAAATTTGTTAATATTAATTCAAGTTACAGAAGTCTGGCATGTGCAAAAGAAATGAAACAGACTCTGTGTGACACTCTGTGGTAGTTTTAACCCTTTCCTCTATAGAGACACATTGATTGAATGAGCGAACAGTGTAGATCCAGATCAGTGCCATCTGATCAGGATCTGCACTGTTCGCTTTTTGATTCATCATGTTATTTCTGACCAAACCAAAATGCGACCAGTGCAGATCCTGATCAGAGGGCACGGATGTGCCGGCTGATCTGGATCTACACTGGTCGCACATGCATAAAAAGGCTTATATATGGAGGAAAGGGTTAAATAAGATGATGACAGAGACTAAAGTTAGTGTTTTTTTATCCATTAATTTTGTCTTTAGATCTGAAAAAAGCAACATGTTTCTTATAAATGACTGGTCACCTTTTTTAAGATCTAGATAAGCATGCAGTCATACCTGGATCTTCACTTGTCAGTCCTCAGTTAGATATTACTTATGAATTTTAAGGAAAACGTGTAGATTCCATGAAGTGAAGGGTTAACATGTAAGCTCACTACCATCTTTCCCTTAGAGTTTTTTTTATTGTTGAACCAACATGTTGTTTATAAAAACTTAATAGAAGTAGAGTAAGCCCCTTGATAATAAAGACCAAACCTGGGCAAACCATTATTAAGAATGACACTTTACCTGGATACACACAATTCACATAGACAAACATTATGGATTCTGATCAGGATCAACTTTTTGATCAGGAATAATCATACAAAGTAAAAGGTATAGATCCAATTCGAACTGCATGGATATGCAGGCTGATCAGGATCTAGATTGGATTCCTTTGGAATATAAAATAAAGCTGTATCCCCCAGAGTTAGGGGTTAAGACCACTTTAAGGGGATCAGATGTCCACTAGTTTTCAAACGCTTTTGAAAACCCCGTTTAAAGGTTTAGAAGGCCTTGATATTGGAGTTGCAGTCTGCAGTACATGTAACTCAAGAAAATTGGTAGTGATAAAATAGCCCACAGATTCAGAAACTGCTTGCATTGTGTAAGGTCATTAACCCTTTTCTTCATAGATACACCATTATTGCATGGCGGACACAGAAGATCCAGATCAGCCAGCACATCATCTGATCAGAATCTACACTGTTTGCTTTTTATTAATCAAGTTATTTCTGACCAATAATATGCAACCAGTAAGATCCAGATCAGACAGCACAGATGTGCTGGCTGATTTGGACCTACACTGGTTGCACATGCAATAAAATGTATTTACAGTCAAACCTGTATTATGCAGCCATCCAAGGGAGTGTCAATATGGAGTAAAGAGTTAACAACAAAATGTGATAAGCATTTTATATAACTGAAGAGTTGAAAAAAAACTGAGCTAAGCTCCCCCCTGATGTAGAGATGGTGAGATTCTGTGATATTGATTTTACTGTATCATGTTATGTCGGGAACTAGTTTCCTGCAAGGAGAACAGTTTTCTATAGCATATTAACAATGTTTAGGCAAGCATTACACATTTAGTTCTTCTTCACTTCTCGTGATATATTGACATGATGTACAAGAATTTAATGCGAGTTAATGGGAATTTATCATGTTGGATTCGGGACTGTGCTATGTCTTGTCAGTTTTCTTGATAAATCAATGAAGCTGCTAGATATATTGTGTCATAGCTGAAATAATCTCCCTGGATTATAACCATTTGTTTGAAATAAGAATGGCATGTTTTTGAAAGGAATAATGATGATTCCAAGATGTATGATAAAACTGGATGTCTGGATTCTCAAACCAGTATGGTGTGAATGTGAAAAATGACAATGGAATGTTGCTTGCAGATCTCATAGAAACTTCAAATGCTGCTGATTAGTTTGAAAGCATTATGGAGTATTGCTAATTGATTGAATTAAGGATCTTTGCTCAAATAAAAACCTACGTATTTTCTGTAATAGATTGACCAGACAGCTGGTGCATAGTTTGCAGGGGTTATGGAGGAATTTACATATACATGTATACTATTCACTTTTAAGCAATGGAGACCAACAGAATGTTAGTACCTTAGTAAGAAATTGTATTGGTCCTACAGGAATTTATCAGCTAACAGTGAAGACCACACAATTATTACTGATATGACCATTGTAGGCCCTGTAGTATAGGGATTTATTAACAAAAAAGAAAAAGTGTAGACCCTGCAGCAGTTCAGTCAGTCAGAAACAGTGTAGACCATTCAAGACATTCAAAACTGTTTGAAAACACCTGTAGACCCATCATTATCAGTAAACTGGATTTAAACAGCATAGACCCTGTAAGAGTTCATAAACTAGTAAACAGTGTAGACCATGCAGGAAGTATTTACTTGTTAGATAAGGATTTATTAAAGATTGAATGGTGCAGACCTAATAATTGGAATTAATTTAGTTTAAGTTAGAAAAAATTTATTCCCTGCATGGATTTTTAAGTAAGAAACATTGAAGGCTTAGCAGTAATATATAATACTAGATGGGTGTTCAGCTGAACACTTGTGTCGCCCTCTGGTACAACGTCAGAAAAATGCAAGTTCAAAAAGGGTCATACATGTAACTCAACCAAATGTGACCTTGAGTTGAGACATCATGAGTCTGTGGTCATAAGCAATATAATTTGAAAGTTTCGTGAAGAAATATTAAGAAATGGCAAAGTTATAGCCAACGTTAAGTTTTCGTGACGGACGGACGGACAAAGCGATCCCTATGCAGGGGTTCCATTTGACCCGGAAGCTCGGGTTTTGTCCCGGGAGATTTATAAAATACGCCAAATTGACTCGTCGTAAATCTGGAGCATGCATCATCATGACCTGGTGCGAATTCGACCTGTGGGTCAATCAAATCAAAAATAACATTGAAATCCTGCCTAATGCAATCACAACTGGCCAATCGTAAACGCTGATTTACCAATAATCAGTCTCGCGTACTGAAACGTTGCATCACACCTGTGGTTAGAAAGTTAATTGATGTGTAAACAAATTATCAAATTCATACGCGCCTGTATATTATGATCACTGATGATGGGACAATTATAGAAACATGAAAGGTTAATTGGTTTAATCAAATAAGTCGAGAAATGAAAGGATTATCGGCGAGTTAAATCATCAAATGTTTTCAGATAACGGCGTGAACGGTAAATAGATCTTTTGTCTTTGAGATCGTAATTGTTCAAATTTATAGAAGCTGTGTCCCGTTGCAACTTAATTTTGAAGTATTTTGATATTCCTCGGTAATCTCGATTAATGTATCGCGAAAAAGGTTCAGACCAGCTTATTTCAATTCATGTCTGGCGGTCCAAAGCGATCCGTTGAGGATTCGAATGTTGCCGCAAAACTCCCGTAAAAAGAAATAAAACGGATAATTTGACTGAATTTTTCTCGAGTGCTTCTAAAAAAGTTGTGAGAAAGTTTAACTCAAATTTGCTAACAGAATTTGACTGGCTCGCGCATGAACCAAACAGTGATGGAATCATGGCAATGTTCTGTACTTTGTGAAGAAATGGTAAAAAGAAAAACGCGTTTGCAACTAGAGGCAACACAAACTTTTAACACAGTGCTCTTGACAGGCATGCTATTAAAGCATACCCCGAACATTTTTTTGCTTGTTGTACCAGAGTGATGTGATTCTTGTCAGTTGTGAGTCAGAAATGTGTGATGTTATTTATTATTGCTCATTGTTCATTTTGTTATTTTGTCATATTGTTCAACAATATATGTGAAGGCTGGTAAACATTCTTGTTTTTGAGTATGAGATTTAAGCACATATGAACAGGGAAAGCTTTGCAGCAGTCGGTTTTGCACAGCATTGTTTAACGCATACATGACCCCTGAAAATTTGATGATGACCCCTGAAAATTTTAAAATGACCTTTGAAAATATTGGCCCGAGGGTCATTGACCCTTGGCTTTCAGAGCCAAGTGGAACCCCTGCTATGTAATACCATTTCTTCGAAAGGGCAACACAAAAACCAGTAATTAACATTAAAACTCTAATTGTTTGACAGGCTTACATTTGCAGAGGTCTATCGTAAAACAGTGTAAAATATCTATTTGAGAGACTTTTGGAAGACACTGTTGATTTTTTTTAGAAATTACTAATTTTACACATCTTTTCACTTCATTTCTAAAGCTCTGTTTGCAGAATGGTTTGCTGTGCATTAATTTGGGTGTGTGCAACAAAAAGTTGAATATAGTAGAAATGCACAAACAGGTATAGAATATCGTAAACAGTTGAGGATGTCTCCAGATATTTCAATTTTTTATGATATTTAAAATGTTTTTAAAGAGGTTGTCAGTAAATCAGTTCATTATGTGAAGTTGCATAAACATGTGTTAATGCAAAACCAGAAAATAACACATTTTTGTGATATTGAATATTCACACTTTATTTAAATACATGTAGATGCTCATTGGTAATCAAAATTAAAAAATTATAATGCTTCTTGTAATGAAATGCATGTATAATAACCTTTTTCTCCATAGATGTACTGAAATTACATGGGTGATCTGTGCCATCTGATCTGAATCTGCACTGTTTGCTTTTTTTATTAGGTTATTTCTTATCTTAAAAGGCAAACTGCAGATCCTGATCAGATGGCATGGATGTTTTGGCTGATCTAGATCTACACTGGTAGCATATGCAATAAAATGGATATAAATGCAGTAAAGGGTTGAATAGATGCTCCTTGGTAATTAAAATTATAAAATTAAAATCCTTTTTTAATAAATGTAAACTGATGTAGCTATCAATTACTAGTATGTTCCCTTGACCCACTTAATTTGCTTCATGTACCACTTTTGAGAGATTTTTCTTAGTTTTGATTATACATTAATTCCCTGGTGGGGAAAGACAATTAGAGGACTGTAAGTTTAACCCTTTCCTGTACAGATACACCTTTATTGCTAGGGCGAACAGTTTAGATCCAGATCAGCCGGCACAGATCAGCTGGCACATCCGTGCCGTCTGATCAGGATCTAAACTGTTCGCTTTTTGATTCATTAGCTTATTTCTGACCAAAATGCGACCAGTGCAGATCCTGATAGACGGCACGGATGTGCTGGCTGATCTGGATCTACACTGGTCGCACATGCGTAAAAATTCGTATATATCCAGGAAAGGGTTAATAGCACTTCTGAGTGCTATAACTGTAACTATAGGTGCTGATCTGGGTCTACAGAAGCTGGGATAAGTGAGAAATGATGAACATAAAATGCTTAGCCCCTCACTACATATTTATTGGTTATAACATGTGTATGACCAAGGCATTAATGTGCTAGATGGTCTGGATCTGACTGGTGGCACCTTGGTCAGCAAAAACTACAATAATCTAACAGAGAACATTTTAGATTCTGATCAGATATGGATGTAACAGCTGAGCTGGTTCTACACTGTTCCCCCATGCAATAAAGGTGTATCTATGGAGTAAAGGGGTTAAAGCAGTGGAGCTACTACAGTTCAGTTAGTTTATGGAAAACACTTAACCTGTGCTTCTGTTTTATAGAATAAGCCTTTCCTTTATATGCCTATACTGTTTGGGTAAACAGTGTAGATTCAGATCAGCTGGCACATGTGCCATGTGCAAACGTAGAAAGGTATGACAGCACTGATGTGCCAGCTGATCTGAATCTGTTCGCCCATGGATAACAGCTTAATATCCTAAGAAGTGAAGGGTTAATGCATTATACACATTTCATGTTAAATGAGGACTGCTCTGCTATTCCAGCCACACACATGAAAGATGAAAAACTTTATTTCGTGATGCTGATGTTTCTATTCTCTCAAGCAAATGAGATAAAAAAAAAATGCATTTGTGACTATAATTGTGCCATGAAGTCTGCATTTGGATCAATGTCTGCTGGATCACAATATAGTTTCTGTTGCAAAGATCCATAGCTTCATCTGGATGATTTTCGAGTGTCACCTAAAGGAGTTAAACATTTATTACAATTTTCTTAATGTGCTGTATTTAACACTTCTATTTCTCACATTTATTAAAAATGAGGGTTTTTGTTTTATTGTATGTGTTAATTTTGGGTTTGTGATTATTGTGCATTGTGTAGATCCAGATCTGGGCTGAAGGTTATAAAGCTGAGATTGGAAACCAGTCTCAAATCTCAAGCATCTGATTGGCTGAAATGGCGACCAGTGGCCATTTCAGCCAATCAGATGCTTGAGATTTGAGACTGGTTTCCATGCTCAGTTTTATAACCTTCAGCCCAGATCAGATCAAGATAACACTGTTCACTTGTTTATTCATCAGGTTATTTCTAACCAAATGTAGATCCTGATCTGGATCTACACTTCCGGCATATGATAAAACCTGTATTATGGAGTAAAGTGTTAATATTTAAATAATTACATTTTGTCATCTGATTGCTGCTTTGTCTACAATACATGTATGTAATACAACAGCTTTTTTAATGATAAATAATAATGATATGAAGTAAGTTATGGGAAGTAAGGTTATGACTTAAATTACTCTGACCTTGCTACATAATTATTATAATTATAATATACTTCCTTGTAGTTTAAGTATTTATTAAGAGGGGCTCTGACCTATTACATTAAATCATCTCTAATAAAGAATTAAGTAAGTGACTGCAGTAACAGGAACCATTATTGCTGTCATATGATAGATATATTGAAATGATGCCAGATTGTATGCTGATAAAACCACTAAGTCACATTTGTAACTCATGTATAGATCTAGATCAGTGTTCACATTTCTGCAGTTTTATATTTAGAGAATAGACCTGCACTGTTGCTGCTGAGTAAAATTAATTCTGACTGGACTGCACCTAAAGTGTATTGCATACATATTTGCTGGTGACTTTTGTCCCAGTGGGATTGAAATACAAAAAGATTATCTGCAAATTGAGCTTGCTGATAGATCAGAAAACTGAAATGACAAAAAGACTAACTGTAAATATTACTTTACTAGATGAATCTACTGCTTTGGAAATGTGAATAATTACAGTTGCTTAAATGTGATAGGAGAATTGACTATGAAGAATTTTTACTTGAAAATACATTGTCAGAGAAATCTGAGTAGGGGTTTACAAAAAATTTATCTTTTACCATGGACTAATGTTCACAATAAACAATAAAGACAATTGCCATGGGTGAGTGAAATAAAAATTTGAGACAGTTGCCATGGGTGAGTGGAATAAACAATAAAGTGAATAACCATGGGCGAGAAATGAACAGTAAAGACAATTGCCATTGGTGAGTGAAAAAAAATTTAAGAATATTGCCATGGGTGAGTGAAAAAACAATTAAGTGAATTGCCATGGGTGAGTAAATTAAACAATAAAGAGAATAGCCATGGGTGAGTGGACTTGAATTTAGTGAAGAATTCTTATTCTAAGATGGATTGATAGAGAAATCTGTGGATTTCATAGCAGGTGCTCAAGTTAGACCATGTCTGGATGCTGTTGTAACCATGTGTTCAGAACTAACTGGCCGTTAGTTCACTGGGGAGAATCCCCCTACAGACAGGTAACGATGCAGGCAACCATTTTATGCATAATTGCTTTTTTTGATGCCGTTTCAGCCATTCTTATGCTTTAACTTTCATAAAAAAACCCACAAATATTGCACATATTATAGATAAAATACTTTATATTGCTCTTCAGCTTGTTTCTGAACTTGTTCTCTAAGCCGTCTCTAAATTGTATTTTTGATTTTCATCAGGCCCATGGCAGGTTGCCTTACTTTAATGATCCACTGACCTACTGTCCTAAAGTGAATACCCAAGTGGCCAACTGCCTCTAAGTTACCAACTATCTTCAAGTTAATGACCTAATGACCTACTTTCTTAACCTTAATGACCCAGTGACCTACTTATAAAATTTAGTGACCTACTTTATTAAACTTGATGACCCATGACCTGCTTTCTTTAAACTTGATGGCCCAGTGACCTTCTTTAATAAACTTAATCACTAAGTGACCTACATTCTTAAATTTAATGACCACGTGGTCTACTTTCTTAAACTTATTGACACAGTGGCCTACTTCCTAAATGTTAATGATAAAGTTGTCTACTTTCTTCAAATCAATAATCTGTTCCCTTTCAATTTAATTTTGGCATATCTTAATGAATTTTCCTTTGCTCGTGAGATACTTTCATGACTTGTTTTCTGTGAATTACAGTTCAGCAAGACTAATTTAACTGTGAGAATCTCTTGTTTTGAAGACAATAATACTTGCTGTTATCAAAATTTCACCTAGTGACCCAATTTCTTGAAATACATAATCATGGTCATTTTCCACTACATACCTGTTTTAACTTACTTGCAGTCATCAAACTTAATCAAATCTCCTCCTTCACATATGAAACAGTTACAGACTTTCCTTTAAATCATGTACATGGAGCATGTTTTCTCTAGGTAATATAAGTGTTCAATTTCACATAATTTCTTTCACTTCATTGGTATGACTTCATCAGAATGAAAGTCAGCAGCTGCCTACTTGGAGAATACTAATTTGTATTCTTGGAACAATAACGATTATAACTCCTTCTTATTTTGATAATACTAAAGTCATTTTTGCATTAAGGTAATGGGTTAGCAGCTGCTTATTGGGTCATCTTTTTTGTCTGAATATACATGTAGGGTCATTTTACATTACAATGTATGTAAACTGTTTCACAGTATCTAGAATATTTATCTTTGAAATGTGACACTGTGTACTGAATCCAAAACAACCTCACCTACTGATGCTTGTTTTTCATATCAGTCTTTGACATTTTCTGCCACAGATACAGGTATATATGGTTTCATGTGATATGTAACTGTACAAGTTATGAGGCTTCATCATTTCCATGGCTTATTTTCATTTCAGGTTTCACAGATATCCATAACAGACGATGATGCTCAAATCAACAGAAAACTGCCAAAGGAACTTTTATTGAGGTAACATTGTCAATATTTAGGGCTTACCACACTCCTCCCCAGCATGTTTACTGATAGAAAGAAAATGATGAAAGTCTCAATACCAGCAAAATGCTGTTCAATGAAACTTTGCACAAATGAATGTTACTAATGTATCTTTATTTTGCATACAATAAGAAATGTTAGGAAAGTGAAGAAAAAAGTTAGGCCTAAAATAAATTCAAATTCTACTTACATAAATTCACAAAATCTAAGCAGTACCAAACATAATTTTTAATTCACACGTGAGTGTTGTGATTCTGACAAGAAAATGTTGTGTACTTTATAAAGAACTTTCAACTACTAAAAGAGAAATCAATAATTGTCATCCATTTATGGGACCAGGAAGCAACCAGAAAATTGAAGGTCAAACACACTTTTACTAATATCTCATGAAGTTTATGTAAGTCACGAGGACACAAGACAGTGTTGTCAGTATCATATTACTCATGTGGGCATTTAAGGTGGGTCGATACCTTTGACGGTAAAATATAAAAGTTGTCCGATCATTTTGAAATTTGGCAGGTTGATAGAGTTTGACGTCCCGCGTTGCATAGCAACGTCAGTATTCCTCTGACGTCACGTAAATCACCGTAAACGCGCCCCCTAGCGGCGTTCTTCTGGAATCATCTCGCCGGTCACTTATTTGCATATAACTTTATTGTCTATCCGATAGTTATTCTGTAAATTTTGTTGTGTAGATAATAAAATTCTCTTTCCGCCCATATCTTATTCTTAGTGTTTGATTCATTATAAATGAGCCGTATCTGTTCCGAATGGCCGGAGCGGCGTGTAAAACGTTAACTTATTGCAGAGGAGTTTTTAGCTCACCTGAGCCATAGGCTCATGGTGAGCTTTTGTGACCCGTCTTTGTCCGGCGTCCGTCATCCGGCGTCCGTCGTCCGTCGTCCGTCAACAATTTCCTTTAAACAACATCTCCTCTGAAACCACTTGATGGATTTTAACCAAATTTGTCCTGAAGCATCCTGGCACTGATGTCTACAAAAGTTGTTCAAATCATGACCACAGGGTCAAGGTCAAGGTCACTGCTGCTAAAAATAGAAATTCAGTCTTTGCTCAATTACTTGAGTTTGCTTAGGCCTATTGACTCCAAACTTGGTGTATGGGTAGCTTATATCAAATGGCAGCTTGGGGTTGCTACCCAGGTGTCTGTGATCAAGGTCAAGGTCACTGTTACTAAAAATAGAAATTCAGTCTTTGCTCAATTACTTGAGTTTGCTTAGGCCTATTGACTCCAAACTTGGTGTATGGGTAGCTTATATCAAAAGGCAGCTTGTAGTTGCTACCCAGGTGTCTGTGATCAAGGTCAAGGTCACTGTTGCTAAAAATAGAAATTCAGTCTTTGCTCAATTACTTGAGTTTGCTTAGGCCTATTGACTCTAAACTTAGTGTATGGGTTGCTTATATCAAAAGGCAGCTTGGGGTTGCTACCCAGGTGTCTGTGATCAAGGTCAAGGTCACTGTTGCTAAAAAAAGAAATTCAGTCTTTGCTCAATTACTTGAGTTTGCTTAGGCCTATTGACTCCAAACTTGGTTTATGGGTAGCTTATATCAAATGGCAGCTTGGGGTTGCTACCCAGATGTCTGTGATTAAGGTCAAGGTCACTGTTGCTAAAAATAGAAATTCAGTTTCTGCTTAATAACTTGAGTTTGCTTTGGCATATTGACTCCAAACTTGATGTATGGGTAGCTTATATCAAAAGGCAGCTTGGGGTTGCAACCCAGGTGTCTGTGATTAAGGTCAAGGTCACTGTTCTTAAAAATAGAAATGCAGTATCTACTTAATTACTTGAGATTGCTTTGGCCTAGGGCCCGCCCGGCTAGCTCAGTGGATAGAGCATCGGACTGTCAATCCAGGGGTCGTGAGTTCGATCCCCAGCCGAGGCGGGAAAAATTTCTCCGTGACAATTGAACTCGGACATTGCGTCTGAGAGTCATTTGTCCCTCACCTCTGATTCAAGTGAGGAAGCAGTCAGTCGCTTGCGGAGAAATTGGTTAGTACTGGTTAGAGACCCAGGAACACCGGTTAGGTGGACTGACCGCCGGGATATAACCAGAAAGGTGTTGAAACCAGGCGTTAAACCCCAAACAAACAAACAAACAAACAAGCTTTGGCCTATTGACTCAAAACTTGGTATATGGATAGCTTATATCCAGAGGCAGCTTGGGGTTGCTACCCAGGTGTCTGTGATTAAGGTCAAGGTCACTGTTACTAAAAATAGAAATTCAGTTTCTACTTAATTACTTGAGATTGCTTTGGCCTATTGACTCCAAACTTGGTATATGGATAGCTTTAATTAAGAGGCAACTTGGGAAAGCTACCCAGGTGTCTGTGATCAAGGTCAAGGTCACTGTTGCTTAAAATAGAAATTCAGTTTCCACTTAATAACTTGAGTTTGCTTTGGTTTTTTGACTCCACACTTGGTGTATGAGTAGCTTATATTAAGAGGCAGCTTGGGATTGCTACCCAGGTGTCTCTTATCAAGGTAAAGGTCACTGTTGCTAAAAATAGAAATTCAGTTTCCACTTAATAACTTGAGTTTGCTTTGGCATATTGACTCCAAACTTGGTATATGGGTAGCTTATAACAAGAGACAAATTGGGATTGCTACCCACGTGTCTGTGATCAAGGTCAAGGTCACTGTTGTTTAAAAATAAAAATTCAGTTTCTGGTTAATAACTTGAGTTTCATACTCAGGTGAGCGATTCAGGGCCATCATGGCCCTCTTGTTAATATTTTTTGTAAAAATAAGAAAAACGGTACGGTGAAAGTTTTTCAATTTTTGATATGTTACTGTTGATGTAGAAAGTAACAGAATGAAAAAATAAAAAACATACCTAAACGATCTAGTTTTCTTGCAAAATAGGCTCGAAAAACGCCAACGCGGAAAAAAAAGTGACGTTTCGTCGATTGCTTATTTGCATATAACTTTATTGTCTGTCATCTGATTTTTTTTCCCTGTAAACTGCGTTGTTTAGAAATTAAAAATATCTTTCTGTACATATATTTTGCATTGTACTTACTTCACGAAAATTGGACGAATTTGTTTCATGTGCGCATACTGGCGCACAAAAAAACGTTATTTTTAGCAGACGCGTTTTTAATAAATTTGTAAAAAAATTTAAAAAATCGGTACGGTGAAAGTGTCTTAATTTTTGTACTGTTACTGCTGAAGTTCGAATAAATTGAATATCAAAATAAAAAAGGTATCTTAACGATTTAGTTTTCTGGTAAAATGGGCTCGGAAAAGTCCATTGCGGGTAAAAAAATTGACGTTTCAGCATAGCACTTCGATTGCTTATTTGCATATAGCTTTATTGTCTGGCATCTGATATTTTCCCGTGAACTGCGTTGTGTAGAAATTAAAAATATCTTTCTGTCCATATATTTTGTATTGTATTTATTTGATGAACAATTTGACAAATATGTTCCATATGCCCGTACCGAAGCGTAAAAACGTTATCTTTAGCACATGCGTTTTTAATAAATTTGTTAAAAAAAAAAAAAAAATCCGTACGGTGAAATTGTTTTAATTTTTGATATGCTACTGTTGAAGTTCAAATAAATTGAAAAACACAATAAAAAACGTACCTAAGCGATGTAGTGTTTTGGCAAAAGGCACTGAAGAGGCCATTGTGGGTTAAAAAATTACGCTTCAACATAGTACACAGTAAGTACACCGTGGTATTGGACAACGGGCTTAGCAGTTATTCCTAATAACCGTTCTGCAGAAGGACGAAATGAGCGTCGCAACTTATCGTTTTTGTTATTTGTTCTTTTAATGTTGTGTGCTTTATTTCAAATGTTGTATTGCAATTTATTAAAATAAATAAAATACATTATGTACCTGGTATATGCTATACCAATATAGTTAAATTTGAAGTTACTAAATTTGCAACCGGTATGTGTGATTTCATTCATTATGCGTTAATTGAATGTTGACTAAAAGATGGTTAGATATTAGAATCAATGTTTTTAATTTAATAACTTTTATATGTTCAGTGAATCTAATCATATTATATCGCTGCAGATAAAATTAAAGTTACAGTTCAGGAATCCAATCACTATCAATTTACAGCGTGCCCATTCGTTACCGCGCGAAAACGGCAAAGTCGTGTCGGATCCAGGAATTTCTATCTATCAGCCAAGACATTTGAAACGTTAAACAAGTTTTGTTTTGGATACAGGAGAGATCAGTTACTAGAATAGCACATGGAAAGGCAAATACATATATGCAAGAATTTTTAAAACATGTGTTTTCCTAACCCATTATCGACAAATTTCGGCGGTTTCACCGAATGATTGAGAAAACGATAGAAATGTTGAGGACATCGACCAATGAGCATTATAGCTTATTTCTAGGAGATCATCCCGCACTAGGTTGTTTTCTCTGGAAATATTTCAATCTGATTAAAATCATCTCCTGAAAACCGCTACGCTATCAGGATCTGACGACGAGTAACTAAAATGTGCTTTTATCACTAACCCTTTGAACCAATCAGATTGTCGCCTACAATATCGCAAAAGTGAAAGTAAACATACTATTTAAACCATGGAAAGTGTTGACAGTCTGCGTAAGACATATTTAACTGAAGATATATGTGTTTATGTGGTATTGCATTCATTTCTTAAGTATTGACATCTTTTGCGACCGTTATAAAATATGATTCCTGTGTTGACAATTTCTAAAAATAGTAATCGGGGAAAACCGCTATAACTTATGTCCGGTATCTGCGGGCCGTCATCAGATCTAACATTTTGTTAGATCTGACTTTAGTGAGATTGGAAATGTGTATAAGTGTATTAAAAAACAACGATTTTCCGCAAAAATCAAAAAGGTATTAATCGGAAAATTCGAGATCCGACGCGACATTGCCGTTTTCGCGGGGTGATATTTATAGTGATAGAGTCCTGAATTTTATCTACAGCGATGTATGATATGATTCGTGGAGCATACAAAAAGTAATAAAGATTAAAAATATAAATTTTTATATCATATCTACCCTTATTTCAGTCATTCAATTACATATAATGGATGAAATCATACTTGTACATACCGGCTGTAAATTATAGTAAATTTAAATTTAACGATATTGGTGTAGCGTATACATTCTGTATTTGATTGTATTTTAATAAATGACAATACAATTTTTGAAATGAAGCACACACCATTAAAATAACAAAATACGAAAAAGATAAACAATGGCGATGACAATTTCATGCTCCTACAGAACGGTTATAAGGAGACACCGCTAAGCACTCTGATCAAGACCACGACTTATTTATCATACGCTGACGTATGTTGAAGCGTAACATTTTTCCCGCAATGGCCTTTTCCGAGCGTTATTGCTAAAAAATAAAGCGTTAAGATACCTTTTTACTTTGTTATTCAATTCATTTTAACTTTAACAGTAATATATCAAAAATTAAAACACTTTCACCGTACCGTTTTTTTTTATTTTTACAAAATTAATTTATTAAAAAAGCGTGTGCTAAAAAAGGTTTTTACGCACCGGTACGTGCATGTGGAACAAATTTGTCCAATTTTTCATGAATGAAATAGAATGCAAAATAAATGAACAAAAAGATAGTTTTAATTTCTACACAACGCAGTTTACGGGGAAAAAATTTGATGACAGACAATTAAGTTATATGCACATACGCAATCAAAGTGCTATGCTGAAACGTCAATTTTTTACCCGCAATGGACTTTTCCGAGCCTATTTTACCAGAAACTAAATCGTTAAGATACCTTTTTTATTTTGTTTTTCAATTTATTTGAACTTCAACAGTAACATATAAAAAATAAAGACACTTTCACCGTACCGATTCTTTTATCTTTACACATTTATTAAAAACGCGTCTGCTAAAAATAACTTTTTTTATTACGCGCCGGTACGCGCATATGGAATAAATTCGTCCAATTTTCATGAAGTAAGTACAATGCAAAATATATGTACAGAAAAATATTTTTAATTTCTAAACAACGCAGTTTACAGGAAAAATATCAGATGACAGACAATAAAGTTATATGCAAATAAGCAATCGATAAAACGTCACTTTTTTACCCGCATTGGCTTTGTTCGAGCCTATTTTGCAAGAAAACTAGATCGTTTAGGTATGTTTTTTATTTTGTCATTCTGTTACTTTCTACATCAACAGTAACATATCAAAGATTGAAAAACTTTCACCGTACCGTTTTTCTTATTTTTACAAAAAATATGAAAAACTCGTCTGCAATAAGTTAACGTTTTACACGCTGCTCCGGCCATTCGGAACAGATACGGCTCATTTATAACGAATCAAACACTAAGAATAAGATATGGACGGAAAGAGAATTTAATTATCTACACAACAAAATTTACAGAATAACTATCGGATGACAGACAATAAAGTTACATGTATATGCAAATAAGTGACCAGCGTGATGATTCCAGAAGAACGCCGCTAGGGGGCGCGTTTACGGTGATTTACGTGACGTCAGAGGAATACTGACGTTGCTATGCAACGCGGGACGTCAAACTCTATCAACCTGCCAAATTTCAAAATGATCGGACAACTTTTATATTTTACCGTCAAAGGTATCGACCCACCTTAAATCGATGTTTTGTGTTGTTTAGTTTTTGTGAATTTATGTTAATATAAGTTAAGGGAATTTTTAAATTTTAGATCTCGCTATATTATTTACTGTTCTAACATGTCTTACCATATGCAAAATAAAGATACATTAGTAGCACTCACTTGTGCAAAGTTTTATTGAACGACATTTTTCCATTATTGAGATTTTTATGCCCCCACAAAGTGGGAGGCATATAGAGTTGCACTCGTCCGTACGTATGTCTGTATGTCTGTATGTCCGTCCGACCCCAAATCTTAAGGCATCAAATACTCCTAAACTATAAGGCGGATTTCTTTCAAACTTGCACAGATGATCAAGCAGGATGTGTAGATGATCGTAAAGAAAGGATTTTTTCCTGCGACCATTTTTACCAGAGTTATGGCCCTTTGTTATTAAAATTTATGTTGCAGCAGTGGGGGCATCAGTGTCCGAGGACACATTCTAGTCAGTGTTAATTTTCTTTTAATTGATAAACATGCTGGGGAGGAGTTTGGTAAGCCCTTTATCCTTTACTACCTGGATATGACTTATTCCATTAGAAACAAGTGTGAATCAACATTCACATATGTGCAGTCTGATCAGGATCTGTACTGTTTGCTTTAAATTTATTTGATTATTTCAGACCAAGAAGCAATCTTCACTTTCTGTTCCGGATCAGCAATAACCTATAGCTTCTACATCATCAATAATCTAACCAATCTAAAAAAGTTAAAATCAAGCAAACATTCAGATTCTGATCAGATGGCACGGATGTGCCATCTCAGGATCTACACTGATGCTCAAGGGATGTATATTAAATCCCATTGAGTAAAGGTTAATACATTTTCTGGATGACATTTTCCCTATTTTTACAGGAATTCATTCAGACATGTCTTAGAAGATGTGACATCAGTTTATCTCTGATTTAGATAGGAAATTTCTACATTACAAGGGACAGAAGTTATATTTCTGCCTTACCTATAGGAAGTTATATTTCTACCTAACCCATAAGAAGTTATATTTCTACCTAACCCATAAGACGAGAATGTGTTATGCTTGAAAACTTCTACTTTCATCAGTGACCAATGTAGACCCAGATCAGCTGGCACAATCTTGCAGTGTCTAGACTGTTTGATTTCTTTCGAAATTCCCCATTATAATTTATACTGTGAATAATTAACACAGATTCAAAGAAGGATAGGACTAATCAAAATAGTTAACTCTTTCCTCCGTAGACACACCTTTATTGCATGGGCGAACAGTGTACACATTTTTACCCATGTGCAACCAGTGTAGATCCAAATCAGCTGGCACATCTGTGCCGTCTGATCAGGATCTGCAGTGGCTGCATTTGTTCAGAAATAACCTAACGAATCAAACAGCGAACTGTACACCGTTTGCCCATGCAATGAAGGTGTGTCTATGGAGGAAAAGGATAAAGAAGTGAACATAAACTTGTAGTTGAGAAAATTGAGATCCTGAAAATTTAGAACCCATGAAAATAGTGTCTATCAGAAAACCACAAAAATTGTATGCCTACAAATTAAAAAACCCATCTACAGTTATTAATAATTTACAGTCAAGTGAAGTGTTTAAGTCTAAATAATTTCTCCAAACACATACCTCTAAAATAGGTTCAGTAACCATGACAAGTGATATAAGTGATTTTCTTAAAAAATCATGTTTGTGTTGTTGAATAATTTAGTTTCTCTTGCTTATGTTTTGTATTATAATAATAGTTTCTGTCAGTCAGTTTAATAGTGAAATAACATATGAAGAAAAAGCACAGCCTCTTGACACAGAGTATAATATATTATGTCCCTTTACAAGAAAGTTATCATTTTAGAAAGCAGTACCAGCTGTATTTTAGTGATTGATAAAATATAAATGGCTTCATATGAATTTAAATTTTAACTTATGACAGAATTTGAAACAATCATGATTATTTGCAATTTATTAGAAAATTTAATTTTCCGACAACGAAGCAATGAAAAAGTAAGACGGCCTTCAACATGTTTTACAATAGGCTGTTATGCAGTTTTGTTCTGTTGATTATTATTGTTTCTATCAAATATTGAGCTTTTTCAATTTTGGCAGCAGAAAAAGCCTAATAAGACAGTAAGTTATCCAAAATAGCAATAATGTACTAGTGCTATTTTTCATACCAAATGTTTTCAATTTCATCAATGTAAAAGCTACAGTAAAACTGGTAATTTTTTTATTGACTGCCAGTGTATTATTCTACCAATAGAATACATGTAATATGAAGAAGAGATTCTTTAGAATTCATCTCTGTTGCAAAATTATATATTCACAAAAACTTACTTTAGAATATGGTGACGCCCATCCTGAAAAACAAAAACTTAAATTAATTTTTCTCAAGCTTGCACCAGTTAACTCTTTGAATAATATAAATGCAATAACAGTATAACTTCTTTGTCGGAGGTTATAAAACTGAGCATGGAAACCAGTCTCAAATCTCAAGCATCTGATTGGCTGAAATGGTGACTGGTTGCCATTTCAGCCTATCAGATGCTTGAGATTTGAGACTGGTTTCTAATCTGAGTTTTATAACCTTCAGCCGTTATTTCAATGGCACTTATACCATTATTGCGCTAAGGTGATGAAATGACTTACTAGTTGGCAAACTGTAGATCCAGATCAGCAGACATACACTTAATATCTGATCTGGAACTGCACTTTGCTGCTTGGTCAGAAGTAACCATATGAATATTAAAGCAAATAGTGTAGACCCTGATCAGATTGTATGTTTGTGCTGGCTGATGTGGATCTACATGTACACTGAATGATGCCCATGTGATATGAGTCAATATTGCATGGAGTAATTGGTCAGTAGGCAGACACAGGACACCTCTAAATAGGATCTGAAAACAGCATCAGATGCTTTTTATTTTCAACTTTGATAAAAAAATCCAATAAAATATAGAGAATACATTCTGTTCCCATGAATTTTCAATCATTTATTCTTTCAAGTTACTGGTTAAAATCGCTTAAACATAAATTACATAAAATCTGATCATAAACACATCATTTCTCTATTAACATAAACATATCATATCACTATAAATCTTATTTGCAAGAGGTACATGTATTTGTATTGCATTTTCTTTGAGGTAATCAGATGTGATGTTTCTGATCCTGTGCCCAAGATCATAAAACTAAAACAGGAGTCCAGTCTCAAATCCCGAGCGTCAGGGCTCCAAACTCAGGTTTATGATCTTGGGCCCTTGACTTGTCACATCAGTTGACTTGATGTGTAAGTAGACAAAATTCTTAAATTATTAAAAGTATGTCCATGTATGTCCATTAATGTCCATTGCAGCATGGTCTATACATAATAAAACAGTCATAAATGATGTATTTGAAATTGATATTTACCATCTCTGGGGAAATATTGTTATCAGGACTGGTTTGACTGTCCTGCTTGGTAAAATGCCACATTCTTTACATGTACATTTACTTTTACATGTCAGTATTTGTTTTCAGTTAATTATCTATTATTGTGTGTTCATTGTAATTAAAACACCAGGTTTTTATGCCCCCACAAAGTGGGAGGCATATAGAGTTGCACTCGTCCGTCTGTCCGTACGTCCGTACGTCCCCAAATCTTGTGGCATCAACTCCTGCTAAACTATATGGTGGATTTCTTTCAAACTTGCACAGATGATCAAGCAGGATGTGTAGATGATCGTGAAGAAAGGATTTTTTCCTCCGACTATTTTTACCAGAGTTATGGCCCTTTGTTAATTTCAGTAGTTAAATCTTGTGGCGTCAACTCCTCCTAAACTATAAGGCGGATTTCTTTCAAACTTGCACAGATGATCAAGCAGGATGTGTAGATGATCGTGAAGAAAGGATTTTTTCCTGCAACCATTTTAACCAGAGTTATGGCCCTTTGTTAATTTCAGTAATTAAATCTTGTGGCGTCAACTCCTCCTAAACTACTAGGGGGATTTCTTGCAAACTTGCACAGATGATGAAGCAGGATGTGTAGATGATCGTGAAGAAAGGATTTTTTCGTGCAACCATTTTTACCAGAGTTATGGCCCATTGTTTTTTTCAGTAATAATATCTTGTGGCATTAACTCCACATTTACTTTTGGACAGATTTCTTTATAACTTGCACACATTATCAATCTGGAAGGGTAGATGATCATAAAGAAAAGATTTTTTCCTGCTGCCATTTTCACCACAGTTATGGCCCTTTGTTTATTTCACTTACAAAATTTTGTGGCATCAACTCCACATTTTCAATTTAGCTGATTTCTTTCAAACTTGCACAGATGATTAGACATGATGTGAAGATTGTTGTAAAGGACATTGTCTTGCAACAATTTTCACCAGAGTTATGGCCCTTCGTTTATGTTAGTTATTAAATTTTGTGGCACTTACTCCTCATTTACTAATCATGATCACCACATGTTCTTAATACCTGGTACAAAATTTTGTAACAAATGTTGTTGCAGCAGTGGGGGCATCAGTGTCCTGAGGACACAGTCTAGTTTTCATTTTTCAGGAAAGTGGCCCATACCTTATTAGTTTGTAGAAAATAGCATATTTGTTGCCTCAAAACTAAGACTAATGAATAAAAACCTGAAGTAAGTCACATGTTTCAAAAAGCCTCATGATTTTTAAGAAATTTTATCAGGGAAAAATGCATTTGAAGAAGGGAAAAAAGCCCTGTCCCCCTCTAAATTTGTCCAAGACAAAAAAAATATCATTTTTGGCCAGCAGATTCCAAAACAGTATAGATTCTGATCAGATGGCACGAATGTGCACTGTTCACTCCTGGTTTAACTGCTTTATGAAGTAAAGGGTAACTAAGATGTGAAACATCCAATTTAGCAGTAAAATGGACCAGGTTAATTTGAAAGAAAGTGTGTTGCAATAATAAAATCCTGGCAATGTGTAAGAGTATCATTATAAGGTCAGAGATCTCACGTTATTGTTATTTTCAGGATATTTTCATTTCTGGATGTAGTGACCCTGTGCAGATGTGCTCAAGTCTCAAAGGTTAGTTCCAAAGGAAAGATAGTAAGTGTTAAGTAGGTGCGTGTTTGATACTGTGATAGTATTTCCTAGAAAGTTTTGAAACAGGTTTTAACTTGTTCAGTTACGGTACAGAATGTGGATTTGTAGAAAACTGAGTATATGAAGTGCATTAATTAAAAGACTTAGAATACTATAAAACTACCATCGCGGTACAAAATTGTGCAGCAAAAGAACATAATATCGCTAAACTGTAATGTTGTAATGACTCGCAGTTAAAGGAATAAAAGTTAAAGGATATGTTTTGATAAAAAAGGGGAACTATTTAAATTCTTCTTTCTTAAATGTTTCAGACAGAAAAGCTAATGTCATAGCTTCCGCAGCATTTGTCATTTCCTATTGATGCCATCTGCCAACACTTAAGGTTTTAGAACTGTAATATGCACTTTTGCAGATTGGGATTTTGTTGTTTTCATTTCCAAGTACATCCATTTAGACATCTAACCAAGAGTTTTAAAAAACATTTACCGTGCGTAAATCATGAAATTCAGTATTTTAGAAGGGGACCCTCTATTTCGGAAAATGGGCTTAAAATCAAACATACTAGAAGCTAAATTCATCTCTGTTTCTTTCAAACCTTGTTAATTTTTGTAAAATAAAAGCTAATTGTTAAAGGAAATCATACCTGAACAGGAAAAAACGAGCATTATGTTTAGAATTTATTTCTAACACTTCATAAATTGACTTTTTAAGTGCACCCCAGCTTCGGAAATGCACATTTTTCCGAGCTGCAAAAATTACGCAAGTTTTTAACTGTGATTTTTGTGCATGTTTAATGCAGTAAAATAATTATGATATACATAAAAATTATCTGCAATTTGTATAGAATCAAATAATAAAAGAAAACAAAGCACTTCACCGTCTCGTTTTCATTTTATTGGCCTACAAAATAGGTACTTAAGGCCCAGACCAAACGGTTAAAAACCACAAAAACCAAAGGGCTTGTTTACGAATGGTCATTTTTTGATACCCCCTCAAATTTTTTGAAAAACAAGAAATACGCAAGCAATCAGCTATGCTGGTTAAAATTTAACTTCAAAATAAGTAATTTTGGCAACCGTAACCATAGCAACCAAAGCATTCTTTTATAGGGAAAAAATCATTGTGCAAACAAAAATTTCTTTTATTGAAGACAAGTATCACAAAAATACTGTTCAAATATAGAAACAATAAAATAGCAACATTTTCCTTAATGAAAGTAGAGATTCCACAATCATTTTAGTTTTGTATCGTGATTCTGTTGCTGTATTATAAAAGAGTCAGTATTTTGTAATAATGTCATTACAATATTTCTGTTTTCATGTCTACTAAATGAAGATAAAGAATAATAACAATTATTTCTAAATTTTAAACTATTGATTATACCATTTTTCCCAAAAAATTAACTCGCAATAATTTAAAAAAAAGAAGAAAAAGGAAAAAGAGTTCCTCTCCCGAGGATTGAACCGGGTCCGTCAAAATAGAGATTCCTGATCGTAACCACAGAGGATTAATCAAACGAACATCAATTTCATATATTCTGTATTCATTACTGAGTGTTGTTCGTCTACAGTCTAATTTTGAGTATTTGTTATGAAAATATTTATTTACATTACATCAATTTCATATCCGCATTTTTTATACCCCCACAAACAAAGTTTGAGGGGGTATATAGGAGTGAGCTTGTCGGTCGGTCGGTCGGTCTGTCGGTCGGTCGGTCGGTCGGATTCTTCGTTTCCAGATGATAACTCATGAAAGGCTTGACAGAATTAAATAATTTTTGGTACACAGGTATATCGTCATAAGATACAGGTCAAGTTCAATTTTGGGGCTGGTGGGATCAGTGTCAAGGTCACTGTTACTAAAAATAGAAAAATGGTTTCCGGATGATAACTCATGAAACACTTCACAGATTTAATCCTTGTTTGGTAAATAGATGTAACATCACAAGATTCAGGTCAAGTTCGACTTTGGGGCTGGTGGGGTCAATGTCAAGGTCAGTATTACTAAAAATAGAAAAAGGGTTTCCAGATAATAACTCATGAAAAACTTCACAGATTAAATCCTTTTTTGGTACATATATGTAATATCAGAAGATACAGGTCGAGTTCGACTTTGGGGCCTGAGGGGTCAGTGTCAAGGTCACTGTAACTTAAAAAAGAAAAATTGTTTCTGGACTATAACTCATGAAAAATAGAAAATAAACTGTATGCTCAATAACTTTGGTTCAGAATGAGATATTGTGATGAAAATTGCTATATAGGTAGTGTCTGTGAAGACGAAACTTGGTATTGAAATTGGGCCTGATGGGGTCAAGGTCACTGTTACTAAAAATAGAAAAAATGGTTTCTGGATGATTTCTCATAAACAATGTTTGGCACACAGTTCTTAGATAAAAGTTAGATAAAAGCCACTGTTACTAACATATTTAAACCATTTCTGCTCAATAAATTTAGAAGGAATGAGATATTGTGATGAAACTTGCTGAATATGTGGCTACTGTGAAGACGACACTTTGGATTGAAAGAGGGGCACATTATGCCATTGATTCGAAGCATTCCCAGTTCAATTATCAAGCATACATGTGGGGGTATTTAATCACTTTCAGTGATAATTCTAGTTATTATTTGATTTAGTTATTAATGACCTCATAATCGCGGGAAACACCTAAAGAGTAGTCTCCAGTTACAAAAAATATTATCAACCGGAAACGTATGAATCTGCGTTCGGAAAACACGAATAAGGATGTTTGGCGGAAATATTACAGTTCTAAAACCTTAACTTTGTTGATTGCATTTATTTATTGAAAGTCCACTTTTTATTTATTTTAAGTCCACAATTTCTCAGAAATCATAAGGAAGAGCTTTGAAACTTTTAAATTGTTGTTTTGACATATTAGTAGCAACCACAGGGGTAAATGTCATATCTCTGGACTGTTTTTTTCCATAGTTCCCAAAGGGAATCCAATGCATATTAATATCACACCCTCTGTGTAGACCAATTTTACAATTATTAAATAACCTGCCACATTTGTTTAGCATATCAAACGTTATCTAGAAGTTGTACAAAACTGAATCTGTATACTTTGGAAAATGTTATATACATTGTACTTAGGTAACAATTCAGGGCTTTTTTTCACTTCCAGGGGAAGGTGCCCATGCCCTATAATTTTGGGGAAATAAGATCATTTTTTTCTCTAAAGTAGAATGAAAAAAACCTGATGTAAAGTTACTTTTTGGGGAAAACTGCATGATTTTTTCTGAGGGGAAGGTGCCCATAAACAGCCCCTGCTATAGAAGGAAAAAAGCCTTGAGGTTTGTTGCTTAAATTTAAATGTACAGCATCAAACTTCTAGAAGTAGTGCTCTTCTGAATGCATGTAATTATTTTGTTTTCTGCTGTCTATTTACTTCTCAACAACACAGTTATTTGAAACCGTGGTTGTTTATCCAATTACAAAGCGTTACCCAGCAATTACAGGAAACAGAATATGGCCTAAATCAATCTTATGTTTGTGTTTGACACTGTATAATCATTGCGTTCTGTAATGACTGTTATTATGGCACAATGTTTGCATAATTAAATGCTGTTAATATTTACATTCAGATATTTCTGTAGCTCTCTGTCACATTGAAAAATGTATAAATAATTCAATACAGATAATTTTCTATTCCAAATATAAATGTCTTGTCATCTGTTTCAGTGAAGAATTAAACATTTCCTCCATATATACGCATGTGCGACCAGTGTAGATCCAAATCTGCCGGCACATCCGTGCCATCTGATCAGGATCTGCACTGGTCACATTTTAGTCAGAAATAGACAACAAATAACAAATCAAAAAGCGAACAGTGCAGATCCTGATCAGACTGCAGTTGGCTGATCTGGATCTACACTGTTCACCCACACAATACAGGTGTATGGAGAAAAGGGTTAAATATTTCATACATGTTTCATACAACATCACATAGGGTATTTGCTGTAGTGGTTATCACATTTGCCTCAAAAGTGGAGGCCCCAGGTTCAATATTCGTGTGGGGCACTTCTTTTTAAAGTTAATTTACATAAAATTTGGTAGATTTTGCTCTTGAAACAAATTGGTATTATTTATATTTATTATATTTCAAGGACATTTATTCATCTACAAGAGGTATTTTATTGAAACTACTTGTAAATAAATGTAGCATTGCTTCTTTAAGGTAGCTCAGTACCTTTGACAGTAAAATATAAAAGTTGTCTGATCAGTTTAAAATATGACACGTTGATAGAGTTTGATGTCCCGTGTTGCATAGCAAGGTCTGTTTTCCTCTGACGTCACGTAAATCACCGTACACGCACCCCCGAGCCACATTCTTCTTGAATCATCATGCAGCATACTTATTTGCATATAACTTAATAGTTATAACCTCTTTTTCTTTGGACAGATTTTCAGTTAATTAATGGGGTTTCAGTGACTCGGTCGCTTAATCCCTATGCCATACTAAGAAGGCAGGGATGGTTCGTCAACAGCTATAACAAGTAAAATAAAATTACAAAACTGTGTCTGCTTCGCCCCTCAATATTTCTTTCTTTCTTATATAAAAAAAATAGTTTCCATTAACTCTGTTTATCTTTTGTAAAGATATTTCTTGTTTGTTCTAAACACAGCAACAACTAAAGTTCTAGGATGAGAAGGAATTTTGGTGGTGGGGGAAGGGGAAAGGTCCAAAAAATTAGATAGGTTGGTGTCCATTTTTCTGTGGTGGGGAGTAAACTATTTTTATACTCTTGGCATTTTGAAATGCTTAATGAAAATGTTTTAAATTGTGGGTTGTGTGGGTGGGGGTGGTTACACTGGTTTGAGGGTGTATTTAGGGGTTTAAAACCTCCCATTAATTCGTTTTATGCCTCCACGAAGTGGGAGGCATATAGAGTTGCACTTGTCCATTTGTCTGTCAACTTCTTCTAAACTATCAGCTGGATTTCTTTCAAACTTGCACAGATGATCAAGCAGGATGTGTAGATGATCGATGATAAAGGATCTTTTTCTACGACCATATTTACCAGAGTTATTGTCCTTATATTACTTACTTATGTTGTTGCAGCAGTGGGGACATCAGTGTCCAAGGACACATTCTAGTTTTTTGTTAGTTTAATTTCATTTCTAAACTCACATTACAACAAATAGTCAGGGAGGGTTGGGTTAATTTTTTGTTGTTGTTTTACTTACTAATTGTTTTATTCAACAAAAGTGTTTAAGGGTGAGGGGAGGGGCAGGGGCAGTCTTAAATTGTACCCAATCATTAGGTGAGCAATTTAGGCCCATCTTAGTCCTCTTATTCTCCCTGAAAGCAGGTTTGATTCAGTCATTGATAAAAAAGGCATGTACCCAAGGTTATAAAACTGAGATTGCAAACCAGTCTCATATTTTTTCAGTTTTATAACCTCCAGCCATGGTCTTTGATTATTTCCTCTTAACATCATTTAGCATGTATCAGACTTGCCCCAGACATCCAAGCAGTTCAATAGTTTCCAAAAGCAGGTTCTAATGAGTCATTTAGATCATGGTTATTATGTTTAAGACTTCGGTAATGAGGAATGATGAAATTTTCTATGATCGATAGATGGAATTGTGAGGCATTTTATTAAGACAGCGCTTGATGAATATTGATTCCAAGAATGCACTTGCATAGTTTTTATTAGTAATGTGTTATATAATGTAAAATTGTGGTGGTGTTCAACACTGAAGTAAAGGGACTCGCAGCAAAACAGTCTGTACTTTTTTATGCACATGTCAACTTCTTTACCTGTAAGCCCATAATATTATATACATTTGAGTTGGTTTAATACATGTGCAAACACAGCCCTACCATTTGATCAGGATCAGCACTGTTTGCTTCTTGGACATTAATAACCTAATGAATTGAAAAGCAAATAGAGTAGATCCTGATCAGATGACACAGTCTGTAAATCCATGATAATTATAATGAGTTCATGTAATTATTTAGTCCATGTAAACCAGTAATGAGTCAATCCATGATAATTAACACGGATTCATTTAATCTGAATGTCCATGTAAATCAGTTATATGTGAATCCATGATTATAAGTAACATTAATTCAGAAACTCCTACATGTAGTAAACCAGTTATATATTATATGTATGTATATGTTATATGTATGTGTGAATCCATGAATTCATTTATTTAGAAATTCCATGTAAAGTGGTTATGTGTAAATCACTGACATCATAAATTGATTAAAAATAGAAAGTCTGCGCAAAGAGGTGATGGCCATATTTATATAATATATTTAATTTATTAGAACAAAAATAAAAACATGTACTAAGAGAGAATTTTACTGAGCAATAATTGCTGGTCAGTGGAATGTTATTTTACAGCACAACTTTTGTCACTTTTTTAACCCTTTCCTGTATAGTCACACCTTTATTGCTAGGGCGAACAGTTTAGATACAGATCAGCCGGCACATCCGGCACAGATCAGCATGCTCAGTTTTATAACCTTGGGCAATGATCCTTGAGATTTGAGACTGGTTTCAATGCTCAGTTTTATAACCTTTGGCATATGTGTTTGTTTCAGTTCTGGAATCTTCTTGCCTTGGATGGTAGTAACTGGCAGAGGGTTGATCTGTTTGACTTCCAAGTCGATGTCAAGGTAACATATCAGATTCTTAACATTTAAGGGCTCGCCACACTCCTCCCAATCCTATACATCGATAAAAAGAAAATTATCAGAATCACAATAATTGCCAAATGGCGTTCAATGAAACTTTGCACAAAGGAATGTTAGTAATGTATCTTGATTTTGCATACAGTAAGACACATTAGAATAGTAAAGAAAACAAGCTAGACCTTAAAATTCCTTAAAATTCTATTTACATAAATTCACAAAAACTAAACGATAATAAACAAAATTTTAAATTACCACGTGAGTGCAATGTTACTGAAAAGAAAACGTTGACAATGTGTACTTTATTAAAAACTTTCAAGTACTAAAAGAGAAATCAGTGATTGTCATCCGTTTCGCGACCAGGAAGCAACCAGAAAATTGAAGGTCAAACAAACTTTTACTAATATCTCGTAAAGTTTACATATGAAAGTCACGAGGACACAATAAATTGTTGTCAGTATCATATTACTCATGTGGGCATTTAAAATGATGTTTAGTGTTGTTTAGTTTTTGTGAATTTATGTAAATAGAAGTTTAGGGAATTTTTAGATCTCGCTATTTTTTAATGTTCTAAGGTGTCTTACCATCTGCAAAACTAAGATACATTAATAACATACATTTATGCAAAGACTCATTTAACTGCATTTTGCCGTTATTGAGATTTTGATAATTTTCTTTTTATCGAAGAATAGGATGAGGAGGAGTGTGGCGAGCCCTTAACCTGTAGTTACTTCTTACATCCCAAACTTTTAGTGAGATTTAATTAACTCTTTATAACCTGTTCAACAACATCTGTCAGGAGATACAAACCTAACGTTTTGCTGTGGGATTTGACTTATCCCATGGGCAAACAATGTCTAGATCAAATGACAGGGATTTGCCGGCTGATCTGGATCAACATTGATCACCCATGTGAAAAAAAGGTGTATCTTTGGAGTATAGGGTTTAAAAGTGCTTCCATACTTTTGTTCACTCCATAGTAAAATGGCATTATTATATTCCACACCCACGGATTATAGCATGACATAAATTGCTAGGTACACAGTAAACCCTTCACTCCATCAATTTGCATTTTAACATGTTTGTGACCAGTGTAGATCCAGATTGATCACATCCATGTCATCTGATCTGGATCTGCACTGGTCAGAAATAACCAAATGAATCTGAAAGCGAGGAGTGTAAATTCTGGTAAGATGGCACAAATGTGCCGACTGCATCTACACTGATCGCACATCCAGCAAAGGTGTATCTATGAATTAAAGGGTTAAGAAAACAAGTGTGCTGATTTCGAGCAGGAGCAGTTCAATAGCTCAGTGATTAGCCTGTTGCCTTCTGAGTCAAGGGATTGCTGGTTCGATCCACTGCTGCTCCAACCAAAACTTACTAACAGTCTTTCGGCTGAGGTCCAGTATAATGATGCTATACACCAGTATACAGTTATTTCATATGTGATTTGGGAACAGTTAATCTGTTGGCCCGAGGTGAAGGGGATAGTGTTTTGATAGTGTTGGCCTCGGGCAACAGTTCAATACGCTATCCCCGACACCGAGGGACAACTGTTTGACTGTTTCCAGATCACATATGAAATAACTGTTTTATTACCTGATCAATTACTTTAGAGCACGCGAGGGAAACAGTCAAAACTATTGACCGGTCAACATTTCGCTCAACAAACTGCTCGCTCAAAGTGGGGAATTCTCTATGACCTCACAGCACGCGAGGGAAACAGTCTAAACTATTGACCGGTCAACAGTTCGCGAATGTAGACGTTTTAAGAATTTCAAAAAAGAGTAAGAAATACCAAATTACATTTATATAAGGTATCAGGTAATAATTACTTATAAGAACCAGGGATGATTCTGGAAGTGGAGAGTCCACTGTACAGTGGTGTGGGGCAACTCAGCGCACCTATCATAATTGCTTAACAGTGGCGCATAACATCTTTAGTAGCTAAAGACAGGTACCTACCAGATAGAAAGTGAATCCATTCAGGAATTGGTTGGTCATTTATCTGCATGAATTTGCTTAAGTGCTTAAGAGGGTTTAAAATGATGTCATACTGCAATCACACACATGTTTACACAATGTCAAAAATGTTGCCCAACTCTGCACATGCCTATGTTTACTATCAATTGCTGACTGTCAATTTTCTGTTTATATGACAATGTTCCACTCTCCCAAGCTGCAAATGTTTGAAAAGAATATTGAGTGAAAGGTCAGTTTAAATAACAACATTTATTTAGGTCAGAATTGTCAAAATGGACAAGTTAGTGCGAGGAGGGTCAAATATCATATTTAATGATTTTTTATATTTAAGAGCATAGTAATTTTCATACCAAGATTTACACATCATGCCCCAAGGTGATAAAACTGAGCATGGAAACCAGTCTCAAGTTTTATAACCTTAGCCCAGATGTTGCAAAAACTACATGTACCTTGTTTCTTGACAAAAATCCTGACTAGCAGGCTATTCTTATGACTTTAGTTATTATGTTAATATGCAATGCAGATGCGTAGTGTTGGGCAATGCGCAGACTTGGTCTTCTAGTAGCAATGATAAATAAATCTAAATGTAAAATTTCCAGCACTCAGACATGCTGTGTCCTTTTATTTAAGATTTATTTTCTTTGTTTCGTAATATTAATGTTAAAAACAAGAAACTTTAATTTGCTGGGCATTTTGTCAGTTTAAGCTTGGAACAATGTATTTGTCATTTTGTTATCTGACAGTGGATGTATGGTTTGTGTTACAGGCCCCTGTGGTAGAGAATATCTCCAAGAGATGTGGTGGTTTTCTGAAGGCTTTAAGCCTTAAAGGCTGCCAAAATATAACAGATGATGCTTTACAGTAAGTGAATCTTCATACTATACATCACACTTTTTAGATATCGAGGGTTTGTGCAATAATGGTCTAACTTGACAAATGTGAGATAGTCCAGTTAACCCTTTCCTCCATAGATACACCTTTATTGCATGGGTGAACCGTTTAGATCCAGATCAGCTAGCACATCTGTGCTGTCTGATCAGGATCTAAACTGTTCGCTTTTTGATACATCATTTCTGACCAAAAGGCTACCAGTGCAGATCCTGATCAGACGTCTGGATGTGCCTGCAGATCTGGATCTACACTGATTGCACATGCGTAAAAATGCGTATATATGGAAGAAAGGGTTGTCCACTATATGACCATTTCAGCCAATCAGATGCTTGAGATTTGAGATTGGTCTCCAATCTTATTTTTATGATTTTAGGCCTAAGACTTGGCACATTTTCATTTTCCAATATGTATTGAATAAGAGATCAAAAATAAATCTCACACATATAAAGTTGGGTGCGAGGTCTTTGTTTTATGGTAAGCTGGTTATAGAGTCTCCATTGGTTAATTGAAAATAACATATTTATGAACTAATCATGACTTGCAAACATTAGGCTACTCAAATGTACAATTAAATCAGTCAGTTTCCAACAACCTAAGCAATATGTTTATTAACGTTCAGATTTTGTTTGACTGTTTTTTTTTCTTTATGTAGCAACAAAATTTATATTTTAACTGTCTCTGAATCCGTATCACACAAAAACAGGTGTAAAGTTGCAGAATTTATGTTTTTAAAACGTAAAATACAACAAAATGGAACATAAATTTTTTGTTTATATGTTCCTAGAATTATACTGAACATTTTCATACAAAATTCATCAGTAAGTGGAAGACCTCTATTGTGGTTAACCCTTTCCTCCATATATAAGCCTTTTATTGCATGTGTGAACAGTGTAAGTCCAAATCAGCTGGCACATCCATGCTCTCTGATTAGGATCTGCACTGGTTGCTTTTTGGTCAAAAATACCCTAATAAATCAAACAGCAAACAATGCAGATCCTGATCAGATGGCACAGACTTGCCGGGTGATCTGGACTTACACTGTTTGCCCATGCCATAAAGGCATATAATCAAAGGATTAACTACTTCTTGCCATTCACTGTTTGCAAGCCTGTACAGAAGTGGTGTCATAATGATGAGTGGGGAAAATAATGTATTACTGTAAACTCAAGAAGTAGTTATAGCAAGTAACCCAGAAATCAAGTATGGTGAAAAAAAAAATTTAAATCAAACAACTTCTTCTTGCTTAGTAAGCCGACAGTTTCTTGGTAATGAATAGACAACTTGCGGTGAGTAAAATAGAAGCGTCCATTTAAGTGACGCTTCTATTTTACTCACCGCAAGTTGGCTATTCATTACCATGAAACTGTCATAAGACATTGTTTCATCCAGTTGATGTTTTTTTGATAAGGAGGATTTTGTTACCTAGGGAATAATGGTAACTTCAGAAAAGGATTCTTTGTATAGGGAATGGTGACTTCCAAATTATTGTTGCTGTCTTCTTTTTTTCTTTCAGAAAATTTGCAGAGCAATGTCGAAATATAGAGGTTCTGAATCTGAATAATTGTAAAAAGTTGACAGATTTGTAAGTATAACAGTTATAACCAATTAATTCAAGAACATTCAAGAACATAAGCCTATAGATAATTTAACCCGTTACTCCATACATGGGTGTTACTGCAGGTAAGGAGTTTTGTATGAAGTTGTTAAGTGGGTGTAACATGTAATTTAAAAGAGATTACTGTTACTGTGAACATGTTTTATTGTGAAAATAATTAATAATATAACCCTTTACTCCTGATTTATGACTCATTGCATGGGTGATATCCCTGCCATCTGATTGACAATTGTGCTGGCCTATCTGGATCTACACTGTTCGCCCATGCCATAAAATGGTATTTGTGAAGAAAAGATATTTTTATTCTTTTTATAGGAAAAAACATGTTCTACTTCACAGGATTCTCTTTTGACCTGCAAGTAATCTCCCCTTATGCCTTATTACAAAACTCCTTATAGTGATTTCTTCTTATGTATTAAAAAGTACATTAACAACTCCTTGGGCTTATCTGTGGAGAATTTTTCCTCAGTTAAACACCTCAAATATAAGCTGAGGAATCTGTCATGGGATATGAGCTAGGTAAAGAGTTTTAGCATAAAGACAACTACATCAGGTAAAATGATAAGATCTTTTGAGGCTTTTGTAGGTTTTGGGTTGTTGTTGTTTTTTTTCATGAATTTTAAGATTAAAATGTTTTTACATGAGTGTGACCTCATGATTCTTAAATTGACATCACTTTCATTTACTGAGAGATTATTTTTAGTAGACTAAGTGCAGGTCTAGATCTACACTGGATGCCTAAAGATCTATATGATTAGAGGGGTACCATGAAAAGTTTAAGTTTACCTTTGCTTTATTTTCAGAACATGTGAAAGTTTAGGTGAACACAGTAAAAAGTTACAACACTTAGATCTGAGTTCTTGCCAATGTGTTACAGATAATGCCCTCAGGTTTATCAGGTAAGTTATAACAACAACACTTAGATCTGTGCCCAAGGTTATAAAACTGAGCATGAAAACCAGTCTCAAATCTCATGCATCTGATTGGCTGAAATGGCGACTGGTCGCCATTTCAGCCAATCAGATGCTTGAGATTTGAGACTGGTTTCCAATCTCAGTTTTATAACCTTCAGCCCTGAGTTTGTTAAAGATAATGCTGTCACCTTTGTCTGATTGTACACTGCAATGGTCTTATAATAAGCCATTAAGGCCACTTAGTCAGCTTTTTCTATTATAAAGGTACATCTGATAGTTCTTTTACTGATTTGTTGTGGCCATTTTCCTAGAATTCAAACAAGCCATTTTGGACAGTTTGAAAATGCCGGCTTAGGATTTGATATTTTCAGTAATATGTTTATTTGCTATTAAAAATTGTCCAATACCTTGTACCACAGTCTTGCATAGGTAGGCAATGGGCCAATGTTATCTTCTTATTTAGATTCCTGGCATTATAGGAACAAGGTAGATGTAACATTGAATAAAGTTCTTCTGTAAGGCTTACTTACCACCATGAAAAACAGTATCACTTAGTTTTTGTTATAATCACCTTTATCCTTGTAATCGCTTATAAGCAGTTTACCACAAAGGGCAAGTGAAGAGCCAGATCTGCTGGCAGATCCATGCCATCAGATCTGGATCTACACTGGTCACGTCTTGGTCAGATTTAGCTCATAAATCTAAACGCAAACAGCTGTCTTGATCACTGTTCCTCCATGCAACTAAAGTCATATATATGGAGTAAAACTATTGCATTATTTGCAGTGAAGGATGCCATAATTTACGCCATATTGACGTATCTTGGTGTAAAGAGATGACTAATGATGGTCTGGAAGCGCTAGCACGAGGCTGTCACAAACTTGAAGACTTCATCTGTAAAGGGTGCAATCAGGTACTGTTGATAACTACATAAAAAACTGGTTTCATCTTGGAACCTGGGCTCAAGATCATATAACTAAGATTGGAGACCAGTCTCAATTCTTAAGCCTTGGATGGCTGAAATGGTGACCAGTGGCCATTTCAGCCAATCAGATGCTTGAGATTTGAAACTGGTCTCCAGATTTAGTTTTATAATCTTTGGCCCTCTTGATTCCAGTTCCACTTTTCTTATTATTTGGATATCACTAGTAAAGACTGTTCTTTGTTTACCTTTGGATATCACTAGAGAAACAGCTCTTCTAATATTTACATAAATTAGTAAAAACTACTCATTGTTAGCCTCAGGATATCACTATTGAAGACTGCTCTCTTTCAGTCGCGGGTTATCACTAGTCTAGACGACTATTTCAGTATTAAAAATCACTGGTGAAGACTGGTACGTCTCTTCTGTTGCAGATTACAGATGTAGGAATAGGCCATATAGCAAAACATTGTAAAAACATCCGAAGAATCAACCTGCACTCATGTCAGGTAAGTGTTGTGATAGCATGGAATGCCTGTAAGGAAAACTGGAGAGAAATAGTCTCCAAAAATGTCCTCAACCTCTCCTTCTGGCTCGGAGGTAATACTTAAGTTTGAACTCCATGCTCAAATTTCTTTGCTTACAAGGAAAGAAAGATTTGTTGTTAACAAGTTGTTCCAGTACAACATTGTTATGCATTTAAGAACTCAAATAAAGCAATATAAGCAGTATAAATCAATAATACATATGTTACTATATATAGTAACAAATTTACGTTGAAAAAATATTATTATTCGGCCTCGGCAGATTTTATCGCATAATTGCCCCGCACGTGGAGGGCAATTATGCGATAAAAGCCCTTGGAAAAGACGCACGTGCAACGCTTGGTTTTGCATGACGTCATTAGCGGCATTCCTGACAGCAAAATGGCCACGGGTGAGCGTACGCTGGAGTAGCTCGCAAATAGAATTCTAGATTTACATGGAATTATTGCTAAGTGGCCTCAAGAAAACAATCATTTAACCGAGGAAGAAGCTAGACTGTTTATTGACAGCCATTTATCTAGTTTTGACACAACTTCTAACATAATTATTTCCCTTTGCCCTGCGGTTAAGGTAAACCTCGGATTTCACCGGTACAGTAATCGAGGGAAAACTGACATATGTATTATACAGAACAATTAATGGGTGGTCGGGGACGGATGTTGATAATTGCCCCGCTAGAGATAAAATGCCCTCGGGCTAAAGCCCTCCGGCATTTTATCTCTTCAGCGGGGCAATTATCAACATCCGTCCCCGACCACCCATATATTATTCTCTAAGTAAATTTCACTCCTAGGCTTTGAGAATGATTTTGAATTTTGAGCAAGTTTTATGAAACTGATAATAAATTGTCATAATTGGTTTAATTTCTGAAACTAATATTTTCTGTCTGGTCAGAACACCTGGTACATGTTATTTTCAGTTAGGCTATTCACATGAAGAAGATGTAAACATCATGTCAATGTGACCCTACTGAATGTAGTGCACAGTCTGTTATGTAGCAAATTCATTAACCTTTATAAACAAAGAATAACATGTACCATGTATAAGGACATTATCACAAAATTACGAGGTATGTTCAATATATTTGTGGAATTGTATTGTAAAAGTGTTAAAATTAACAGATTCAAAAGATTTGTTCACAAGATATGAACACGTTTGCTCGGATTCTGTACATTTCAATAAAATACATCAATACATAAACTTTTTACATACATTAAACTTACACCATGAAATATACATTGCCGGGCGCCAAATGTGAATTAACGTCAACATTATTCATAAGTCAACTGAGTGTCGCACTTTCTCAATGTAATTGCCCCTAATGCTAACACATTTCTGATGTCTATACACCCACATGTTGAAATTAGCTATGAACCAGTGATCTTATCACATCTCTGGTTGTGCGGCGTAACTCCTGAACGCTGTCAAATTTCCTCCCTCCAAGACAGGCTTTGATTTCTGGGAATACCCGGGTGTCCATAGCAGAGAGATCAGAAAAACATGGCTGTTGCTCTAGTCCCAGCAGACTAATATCAAGCATTGTAGATGCAACGCGATGGACATGGGCGTTGTCTTGGTGGAACACAACATCAGACAGATCCAACCCTGGTAGTTTCCTAGCAGTAGCGTCAACAAGGTCTCGGCATAGCACTTGTGAAAAGGAATATAAGATGTAGATTACTGTGTTTGCAAATTGTAATATTTATTTTTACAATACTTCTTTAAATTTAATTTGTTAAATTATTTTAAACAAATTTAAGTTTAATAGCGCATTTAACCATTAGCCATATCTGGAACAGGGTCCAATATTGATGTATTCACCGTTGCTGGTCGTCCTAGGCATGGATCGTCATTTAGCAAAGTTCTTCCTTTTCAAAAACCGTTCATACCACTTACATGCTAAAGGTTTGCTGCAAGAATCTGTAGTAGCTGACTCCTCAATAATATCTATAGTCTCCTTTTGCGATTTACTCAGCCCAACACAAAACTTCACAACTGAACATAATTTTAAGATGTCATAACGATGAAATTATGCTTAGCAGCGGCGAGACTTAAAAGACAATGTTTCCATACAGATTACTGTTGACAACAACTTTTCGACGTGATGTTCGTGGGACATCTGCTAAGTTAGCGCCACTTTTTTATATCTATAAATAGATGTTTTGCATTAATAATCAAAGATTATTTCTGATGAAAAATGGAGCCTGCAACAAGCAAGACATGGGTTACTATGGTGATGAGTATTTTCAGCGTTTATTAAAATCATTCTTTGATCTTTTAACAATATATACGTTTTACAATAATACAAATCAACAGTAAAAATAGGAGAAATAATGGCAAATAAAATAGTTACAGCAAAATTCCTCGAATTTATCGAACAGCCCTCATATTCAGGAGTTTCTATTTTTTTGAACAGCTGCAAAGTTTAAGTAACAAGAAAAGCATTATTCCAACAACCAGTCATAGGCTATCAAATTATAGGCTATTATAATGGAGAAAATATCATTACATTAACACACTAATGTTTTGATAGACATTATAACAATTATTTTTGAGCATTACAGATTAAATACGAGATTCAAATAGATAGTCCATAGATGTTCAAAAAGTATTTATTGCTCTTTTCTCAAATCCTGTTCATTTTAAAGCATTACAGTTAATAGCGTCACATTGTCATGATCTTGTTCTATTTTTAGAGCATTACAGATGAAGCACTACAGTTAATAGGGTCACATTGTCATGATCTTATATTCCTGTGTGTTTCCAATTGTCAAAGACTGTCAGATAATTCTCTTGTTTCCATTGCAAATGGATGTCCTGCCTTAAGGTGAGTCAAACTATTTCAGAAATGATTAATTTGTCTGTACATAAACCTGGGCCTTAAATTATAAAACTGAGATTGGTGACCAGTCTCAAACCTCAAGCATCAGATTGGCAGAAATGGAGTGAATTCATGGCATTCCATTTCATTCCGTTTCAGCCGATCAGATGCTTGAGATTGAAGAATGGTCCTATTATCTTGGGCCAATGTATTATTATTTCTTTTTGGTAGTTAAATGTCAGAGCTAGAACTAGATGAAAAAACTTGTTTCTGTTTGAGCCATTGGCATATTTTGCTCCTTTGCAAGATGCAGTTTTATCATATTCCAATTTTCAAGGGATACAGAATTACCGTATTTTATTTAAGTGTTCAGACACCAAAATTATTTTGGCAAAATAATTTTTTTTCAGCCTCTAAAAAATGGGACACCGAAATCAATATACAGTCCAGTCGCGATACTACGAATAGGCATCGGACCAAGCCGATTATTCGTAGTATCGCATTTTTCGTAGTATCGCATTTTTGACATTTGGTTGTTGATACCGTCGCAAATCGTCAATGTCGTTATATGACGTAATGTGTTATTGCTGTTATATGTCAAGGTCAATAAATAAAAAGGCAAATAGAACATTTCGATGTATTTTATTGTGAAATCATGGATCAATCAATACATTTAAATAAATAGCACATTTTTAAATTACATAAAAATTACATAAAAAAGCACATCATGAATCTTCAATTACATGCATAACGTAAAACACATTCAGGTTCACAGTTTCTACAAAGCATTACGTCCCTCATCAATCACACTTTCAACAATCGCCTGTCCAGAAAATCTCTCTAGTGATGCCTGTTTTCGATCGCACATAACGCGAATCTTTTTGTTCATCAGTTCTTTAGACATCGCCGCTACAGCTGAGAGCTGGATCTCACTGTCAGCTTGTGATTCCCAGTACTCTTGGATGATATCTAGTGCGTATAGGGCATCGTCAAGTGTATGGCGAGGGGGGGCTGGTACATCCAACTCGTCATCGCTGTTATAATAGCCTGGTACTTGAACTCAATAGTACGCACCTTTCGTCGCTTTACTCCCGTTTTTCCCGTCGCGGACATTTCCTATCCAGCTATCCTCCCGGTTGACCCGGTCCCTTCACTGGATTACTAGGAAATCGTAAATTGATAAAATTCTGATTCAGCTATCCTCCCAGTTAAAAACCGAGCCCTTCACTGAATTGCTCAGAATGCCGATATCAATTTACTGAAATATTAACTAAGATTCGCCATAGGAATAAGATCATGCAGAATTAAATTGCAGAAGTAGAATGACAATCAACACAATTGTTTTAGATTATATACAAGTTTAAACCTTTGACATTTAATCACTCAAACTGTTTGTTACAAGCAAACACGCCCGCTGATTGCTTACAGAGCATATCGTGTCACAACAGCTTGGGTCGATAATTGCTCAACAATACAAATCACGGATATCGCTTGAAAAGGTGTGAAAATCACCCGTCAGACCGAAATTCGTTAAATTGCATCCTTGTTACACTGTAAATCAGCTGAAGGGACTGTCATAATTATTCGTTATATCGCATTTTTCGTTAAATCGCGTCTTCGTTGTATCGCATCTTTTTTATATTGAATAAAGAAGGAATTCGGACGGGACCGGCCGCCCAATTCGTAGTACACCGTTATTTCGTAGTATCGCGATTCGTAAAATCGCGACTCGACTGTATATTATTTTCGTCTCTTATTAATCGGACACTCGAAAGCAGTAAAATGTCATACGCTTTTACGGGCAATTATTAATCCTTCCCGTTTATCAACTCGCTATGTTGTAATAAACATGACGTGTATTGCCTGTCTCGTGTCAGTCGTTGCTAAGCAACGTAAGCGTGTAGACAAATCTATTTTTTGACTCCGAATGACTTACGTCATATCGCATTGTTCGTTCATTTTTATTTTACGACATTTTAATAATAGCATTTCTGTACAACGTTCTTAATTCTTATAATGAAAAAAAAAAATGTTAAAACTTCAACATTCGCATTTCTTCTTCTTCCAGAAATATGCAGGGCTAACTTCGGAGCATCGTCGCATTTAAATTAAATTTTAATAACACAAAGACTAATACGAACAAAATATATTTCTGACCGTGCAACGAACAGCATATATTTCTGACCGTGCATTTTAATTTACAATGTTTAAGTCCGATGTTTATGATATTTATTACGAGTTACAAATGACATGAACGACATATATTTTTAATCATGCGAATACTTGCCCCTAAAATATCCGAGAATTATTACATGTATATTGACTAAAACCATCCAGTTTACAACTGCTATGAACATCTGGCCATTGACTGCTTTGATCTAAAATGTCAGCGATGCTTGTGTATTTAACATCAAAGACGCCGACGTCAACTTGAAACGGTGCGCACTGCTCGAAAATCAATTGACGCTATTGTACAAAAGAATTTCAAACCGTCGACTAACAGGGATGATTTCATTTCTAAATCAGCTGATTGTTTGTTGACAGCCTATCTGTGATAATTATAGCTTATCTCTGATCAGGTTGTGTTTGTATCTGCAGTACTGGCACTTCGCCGAATTAGCAGTTTGCAACTAATTTATTGCACCCTTATTAGCGTCAGCCATCACATTTTTCGGCAATGTTGATTATACAACAATAGGATGTTTATTTAGCAACTATGGAGTTAATTGCTTGACAAAGGTAAGCAGAAATTTCATAGAAAGAAACGTCTGGCATGTGTTTACGTATTCTGGGCTTACAATTACGGACGTGTCAATTAATGTACATGTCTCTAAATTTTCGGACGATCTTTTTTTAAATGAAAATTCTCGTCTCTAAATATTCCTTCAGCCAGAAAAATAATTTTTTTTTTCCGTCCGATGACTTAGATAAAATACGGTAACATATTAGTTGTGTATTTAAAGCAAGACTTCTTGAACTATAAAGTTAGTCCTGCTGAATTATTAAGTTTGATGCATTCTGAAGAACTTTTATTAATAACATATTTCAAAGGTAAGAATGCTTGCATACTAGAAATGGTTTTAAGCATATTGCTATGACACAAAACAAGTTACAAGTGCTGTCTTATATCAACCCTCGGAAAGATACTAACAGTTGTTGCTGGCCCGTATGATATATTTTTAGCTCACCTGTCACATAGTGACAGGGTGAGCTTTTGTGATGACCGTTCCTCCGTCGTCCGTCCATCGTCCATTCACAATTGTTGTCCGCACTCTAGCGGTCTTAATGTTTATCCGATCTTCTTCAAACTTGGTCAGAATGTTTATCTCAATGATATCTAGGTCAAGTTCGAAACTGGGTCATGTGACCTTGAAATCTAGGTCACTAGGTCAAATTATAGAAAAAGCTTGTCCGCACTTTAGCAGTCTTAATTTTGGTGCGATCTTCTTTAAACTTGGTCAAAATTTATCTCAATGATATCTAGTTCAAGTTCAAAACTGGGTCATGTGACCTTGAAAACTAGGTCACTAAGTCAAATTAAAGAAAAAGCTTGTCCACACTCTAGCCATCTTAATTTTTGTCCGATCTTCTTCCAACTTTGACAGAATGTTTATCTTAATGACATCTAGTTCAGGTTCGAAACTAGGTCATTTGACTTTGAAAACTAGGTCACTAGGTCAAATTATAGAAAAAGCTTGTCCCGCACTCTTAACAGTCTTAATTTCCGTCAGATTTTCTTTAAACTTGGTCAAAAATGTCTATCTCAATAATATCTAGATCAAGTGTGTAACTAGGTCATGTGACCTTGAAAACTAGGTCACTAGGTATAATTAAAGAAAAATCTTGTCTGCATTCTAGCGGTCTTGGTTTTGATGGGATCTTTTTCAAACTTGGTCAGAATGTTTATCTCGATGATATCTAGGTCAAGTTCGAAACTGGGTCATGTGACCTTGAAATCTAGGTCACTAGGTCCAATTATAGAAGAAGCTTTCCCGCACTCTAGCGGTCTTAATTTTGGTCTGATCTTCTTCAAACTTGGACAAACTTTTTATCTCCATGATATCATCTAGGTCAAGTTCGAAAGTGGGTTATGTGACCTTGAAAACTAGGTCAGTAGGTCAAATTATAGAAAAAACTTGTCTGCAATCTGTCTTAATTTTGGTCCGATCTTCTTAAAACTTGGTCAGAATGTTTATTTCAATGCTTTCTAGTTCATGTTCGTAACTAGGTCTTGTGACCTTGGAAACTAGGTCAATAGGTTGAATTTTAGAAAAAGCTTGTCCGCACTCTAGGGGTTTTAGTTTTGGACCGATCTACTTCAGGCTTGGTCAGAATGTTTATCTCAAAGATATCAAGGTCAAGTTCGAAACTGGGTCATATGACCTTTAAAACTAGGTCACTATGCCAGATTTTAGAAAAATCTTGTCCACACTCTAGCGATCTTAATTTTGGTCCTCTTTTTCGAGCTTGGTCAGAATGTTTATCTCAATGATATCTAGGTCAAGTTTGTAACTGGTTCATGTGACCTTGAAAACTAGGTTATAATAAAAGCTTGTCTGCACACTAGTGGTTTTAATTTTAGTCTTCACTTTTATTACCATAAGATCTTGGTTCCTTTCTTGAAATTGCCATATTGCATTATGGGTTCCAGAGTTATGGCCCCTGAAAGTGCTGAAACTATATAGACCTTGTCTGCACAATAGCAGTTTCTTTTTTTTTTTAAATTTAATCAGACTTGTACAAAACTTGAGTTACTATAAGTTCTCGGTTCCTTTCTTGAACCAGCTAGATTCCATAATGGGTTCCAGAGTTATGACCCTTGAAAGAGCCAAAGTAAGCTATTTTGGCCTTTCCTCCACAATAGCAGCTTTAGTTTTTGACTTGATTTTACCACACTTGCACACAACTCTTGCAAGCATTGAGCAGTTGTTGACAGGTGAGCGACCCAGGGTCCTATGGACCTTCTTGTTTATAATTGAATCAGAACTTTGTTAACAAAGTATTGAGACATTTTCTTGAAGATGTAAACATTGAAATGACAGCTGTTTATTTTCAGTACATTGGAAGTTGCATGTGTGTCACATTTAACAGACAATGGTTTTCAAGCCTTAGCAAAGGTAAGTCATTTCTGCCTTGTTATCCCTGGCTTCGGAGCGTAAGGGGAAAGAGATTGTCTCAGGTGCCTTTTGTAATGTTACCTTTAGCAGCATTCTGAGTGCAAGACCAGTGCGACATCATTGATGTCATTATTACATTGTTATTGTTTCTGTAACTTTGAGTTTAAACACAAGTTTGACCAGTGTCTTGTTACATGGTACATAGAACAAGAGTTCCAACACACGTTCTGGTGCAGTGACCAGGAGGAATCTGTTCACACCGGGATACAAGAAAAAAATGGTCTCCTCATTCTATCACATCTTAACAGCCTTTACTATTAATACTCATTGAAATTATGCTCAGAAGCCAATACCTGGTCTTGTAGGTCAAAGCTGTCAAAATATGTGTTAAATCCATTAATATCTAAAACCTTTATAAAATAGATTTTCACAAATGTTCAGCTAACTGAGACAATGTTAAAATTCAAACATCCAGTTATGTATGTCAAATCGGTCAAAATGTGTTAATCCCATAACCTATTGTATGATTGTGAAATAACTTGGTATAAATCTTCACCTCATTGAGATGATGTACAGAAATCAACACCCTTCTATGTGTACTATGAGTACATTATTGTTTTAAGGTTCATATATGTGTTATTCTAGAGCTTTAGATCTAAACAACTAGTTGCATTTATTTGGTTTTATCATAGAATGTTTTCCATGTTTTAGATGTAAAGCTACTGTATTTTTTATTATCAAATAGTCTTTTAAATCAATCATGATATAGAGTTGCATTCATCTGTCCAACCATACGTCCGTAGATAAGTCCCTCCATAAGTCCATCCATTCGTCCTTGCAATTTGTGGCATCAACTCATTAACTATTTCGCAGATTTCTTTCAAACTTGACCAGGTGATCAAGCAGGATATGTAGATGATCATAAAAAAGATTTTCCCTGTGACCATTTTTGCCAGAGTTATGGCCCTTTGTAACAAATGTTGCTGTAGCAGTGGGGGCATCAGTGTCCAAGGACATATTCTAGTTTTTTCCTCTGTACCTCCATAACCAAAATAAATTGGCAAAATGTTAACCTAACTAAAACAGTTTGCATCAGCCAACATTGGTCATTATTGTTTTGAGTCGGTACAGTTAGATGGCTTCCAGGTCACTTTAAAGAAGCGGGGGCATATTGCTTTGCACAACATGTGTCAGTCTGACTGTCCGTAACCAATGTTGTCCTATCACTTACTAAACAACTTTTGACATTACAGTCCTCAAATTTGGTAGGAAGGTTAGTCATCACAAGTACATGACCCATATTGATTTTGAGGTCATTAGGACAAGGTCACAGTGACCTTCAATAAAATAACAGCAGATTACCATACTGGCATTTGGTGGCAAATGTTTTAAAAACATCTCCTGTGGATATATATTACCTATTCAGATTAACCAGACTATTATCATGAAAATGTGTATGTTTCATAACTTACAGTTTTTAGCTCGACTATTCGAAGAAATAAACAAAATATGCACTTTGGTCCATAACTTGAAAACTACTTATGATATCAACTTGAAACTTGGAATATATATTCAACATCAAATTCTACATCATTACCAACAAGACCCATAACTCTGCTTCCAATATTTTATCAAGTTATGCCCCTTTTTCACTTAAATTTTGCGTTAAGGAAAATATGCACTTTGGTCCATAAGTTATAAACTACTTGAGATATCAACTTGTAACTTGGAGTATATATTCACCATCAAATTCTACATCATTACCAACAAGACCCATAACTCTGCTGTCAATATATTTCAAGTTATGCCCCTTTTTTCTTATATTATGCATTATATGCATTTTGCCCATAACTTTAAAACTACTTGAGATATTGCCTTGAAACTTCAAATATATTTTCACCATCACAATCTACATCATAACCAACATGACCCATAACCCTGCTTCCAATATTTTTCAAATTATGGCCCTCTTTCACTTACATTTTGTGTTAAGCAAAATATACACTTGGCCCTTAACTTCGTTATGAATGGAGGGATTTCAAAATAACTTGGCACAAATGTTCACCATGACAAGGCAGTGTGTCGCGTACAATACCCATGCCTGTAGGTCCAAGGTCAAGGTCACTGTTACTAAAAATAGAATTTTCTTGCAAAATCGTGTCCACTCTATAACTTTGTTATTTCTTATTGGATTTTTAAATAACTTGGTATAATTGTTCACCATATCAAGACGGTGTGTCACGTACATGCCCAAGCCTGTAGGTCGAAGGTCAAGGTCACTGTTACTAAAAATATAATTTTCTTGTCCAGGCTGTTACTTTGTTAGGAATGGAGGGATTTCAAAAAAACTTTGCACAAATGTTCACTATGACAAGGCAGTGTGTCCGCACAATATCCAACCCTCAAGGTCCAAGGTCAAGGTCACTGTTACTAAAAATAGAATTTTCTTGTCCGGGCTGTAACTTCATTATAAATGGAGGGATTTCAAAATAACTTGACACAAATGTTCACCATGACAGGGCGGTGTATCGCGTACCATGCCCATGCCTGTAGGTCAAGGTCACTGTTACTAAAAATAGAATTCTCTTGTCCGAACTGTAACTTCGTTAGGAATAGAGTGATTTCAAATAACTTGACACAAATGTTCATCATGACAAGGTGGTGTGTTTCGTACCATGCCCATGCCTGTAGGTCCAAGGTCAAGGTCATGTTACTAAAATAGAATTTTCGTCAGGGTTGTAACTACGTTAGGAATAGAGTAATTTCAAAATAACTAGGCAGAAATGTTCACCATGACAAGGTGGTGAGTCGTGTACCATGTCCATGCCTGTATGTCCAAGGTCAAGGTCACTGTTACTAAAAAAAGAATTTTCTTGTCCGGGCTATAACTTTGTATTGAATGGAGGGTTTTCAAAATAACTTGGCACAAATGTTCACCATGACAAGGCGGTGTGTTGCGTACATTACCCATGCCTGTAAGTCCAAGGTCAAGGACATGGTTACTAAAACTTGAATTTACTTGTTCGGGCTATAACTTCTTTATGAATGAAGGGATTTCAAAATCACTTGGCACAAATGTTCAATATGACATTGCATTGCATTACCACCAACTTCTTCACAGACATTTCCGTAATGAGGAGACAACAGTGCTACAAATACAAATAATTTACTTGATCTTCAAGTTTATCCATATTCTTATAATTACTCGAACATCACTGTCTTTGAAATGCTATTACGAGGGATGATCCAAAATAACCCGGAATTTGTTTACAGCGTCAAAACATATTATTTAATATAAATGAAACATATACCATTAAAAAGGAGTTTCATTTTGTTTTACAATAAATATAATATTAAAAAGTAAAACAAAATGTGGCCTGCACATTAACAGAAAATATAAATACACCAACGCGCCTACAGCGCACGCTAATCTTAAAATCACGACGTCGTCGACGTTAAAACTTCGTGACGTTTAAAGTTTCTTGAAGTACGCTCCGCTGCATCCTATGCAACGACGATGCCTATGAACCCACTGCCTGAAAATGTCTTCATACCATGAACAGTCATATTTCTTAACAATAGCTGATGTTGTCCTGCGCAGATCAGTCAACGAATCGAATCGTTGGCCCTTCAGTTGCCGCTTTATTGATGGGAAGATCGCATAATCAAATAGGGCCAGGTCTGGGGAATACGGTGGGTGCTGCACTGATCCGAAACCAATGACCCCGATCTCTAGCTGCGTGGCCGCTGCTGTATGTGAGGAGGCGTTGTCATGTGCTGCAGGAAATGCTCCACGGGAATCCCTGGGCGCTTCTTTCTAAGATCGTCAACAAGATCACGTCGCAGTACCTGTTTTAAAATGAAATTTAGGCTTTACATAGTTTCAAATTATGCATTAAACTTTTACATTGAGATTGAAATAAAATATATTTTATATTAAATTAAATCAAGGGCGATTAATAAATAGTTTAATGTACAAATTGTTATAATTAAGAGCATTTTATGTTAAATGTGATTAATAATTAAGCACTTCAGTAAAATTAAATTATTTAAATTATGGGGCTTTTGTATCATACGCAGTCTCAGTACATAATTAATCATTCTAAATATTATTTAAAGGAAACAGACTAAACCTTTAAATTGTACTACCTTGCTGTAGTACCCAGCATTCACCGTAGCTCCCTTAGGAACCGCATGCATGAGGATCATGCCCCGGATGTCCGCAAACATGATGAACATCGTCTTGCCGCCGCTCTTTGTTACCCGGGCCTTTAGAGGGGGTGGCGAACCGCTTCGCTTCCATACCGCAGACTGCTCCTTGGTCTCGGGATCATAGTTGTAGAGCCACGTCTCGTCTGTAGTAATGATCCTCTGCCGGAACATGTCACCCTCTCATTCCGCGCATCGAATGAAGGCACGAGAGTCACGAACTCGCCTGTCCCGCTCTTCTTGTTTCAGGACTCGCGGGATCCATCGTGCGTAAACCTGATCCGTGAGCAAAAAATGATATTTTAATAAAAAAAAACAACTTGAAATAAAAACTTAAATAATGTTTTATAGCTAAAACTAATCTATAAACAAATAATAATAATTATTATTATTTTCTAGTAAAAACTCTTATCAAGTAAAATCAACCGTGTTTGTTAATCATTTAATTTAAAGTACGGTTATGATTTAATAAATTTATTTAAACTGGATTTATAATGTATTTTACCTTCGTCATGTGTAGTTCTTAGGTCAGAATTCGATACACTGTCCCGTAGCTCGCGTCAAATCTTTCAGCGAGCCCACGCACGGTGGCTCGCCTGTCTGCCTGTAGAGCCTCCTCAACAGAAGACGTTAGTGACGTGCGAATTTTCCGCTTTCGTCCCCTGCCTTCGTTGTCATCTAGTTTTGTCCGACCCTCAGAAAATCGTTTATGCCATTCATAAACCGTTGTTTGACTTATTTTATCCTTGAAAGAGGTTTCCTTCAACATGTTGAAAGTTTCCGCGGGTGTTTTTCTTAATTCCTGACAAAATTTTATCACAGCTGGAATTTCTTGACGTTCTAATGACGACATTTCTGATGCTAAGAGCGCTGGTGCTATTGACGGTAAAAAGATGTTTACTTTTGAATCCAAGGCGTGAATAACGTAAAAATTGAACATGACGTCATTTAAACGTTATTGTTCATTTTGGCGTAATTTGAGATGTTTTCGTTGATTTATTCATGGTGTATATTCATTAAAATGAATTTTAACGATTAACGTTTTTTGCGCTGCGCCGCGAAGCTGTTACTATGGTTATTTGAAAGCGTATTATACGTGCCATAATAATACAAAAAAGAAAAATATTACGGACACTGTTAGTAGAGATTTAGAGCATTATAACGATATGAAATACATATTTTTGTCTTTAAAAATTTTGGAAAATTTATAGAATTCCGGGTTATTTTGGATCATCCCTCGTATTCCCATCATTGCACTTGAGTGTCTGAAAACTATGCATAGCGGGGGCATCCGTGTCCTATGGACATATTTCTAGTTTCACTTATATTTTCACTTAAGTGCACTTCATCGATAACTTTGCAAATACTTAAGGATTCAACTTCAAACTTCATTATATTTTCATTTCAGTTCTTTTTCTGTAACATTACTGAAGTGATTGATATTTGACTAAAAGTAAATGTCTCTAATAAAAAATTACTGACAAGTTTTCTAACAAATTCAGAAATATTTCATAGTTATTCCCCTATTCAGTTTAATATTTATGGTACATTAAGGAATTATTTCTGTTATTTGAAATGAATTTCTCCCTTACCATTCACTTGTTAATATTTTTCCTGATTGCACATGAATGTATGGCCATCATTGTTATTGTTTTAATCTTCAAATTGCATTTGTTTCAAATGATTCGAATAGTCAAGCATGCTGTCTCCTTTGACAGCTCTTGTTTAGCTCACCTGAGCTGGCTCAGGGTGAGCTATTAGGTTGATGAATGTCCGTCGTCTGTCGTCCGTTGTCCGTCCACACTTAGTTCGTTAACACTCTAGCGGTCACATTTTTGATCCGATTGTCATGAAACTTGGTCAGGATGTTTGTCGCAATGATTTCTCGGACGAGTTCGAATATGGGTCATCTGGGTCCAAAAACTAGGTCACTGTTACTAAAAATGGAATTTTCTTGTTAACACTCTAGCGGTCACATTTTTGCTCCGATTGTCATGAAACTTGGTCAGGATGTTTGTCCCAATGATTTCTCGGACGAGTTCGAATATGGGTCAACTGGGTCCAAAAACTAGGTCACTGTTACTAAAAATAGAATTTTCTTGTTAACACTCTAGCGGTCACATTTTTGCTCCAATTGTCATGAAACTTGGTCAGAATGTTTGTCCCAATGATTTCTCGGACGAGTTCGAATATGGGTCATCTGGGTCCAAAAACTAGGTCACTGTTACTAAAAATAGAATTTTCTTGTTAACACTCTAGCAGTCACATTTTTGATCCGATTGTCATGAAACTTGGTCAGGATGTTTGTCCCAATGATTTCTCGGACGAGTTAGAATATGGGTCATCTGGGTCCAAAAACTTGGTCACTGTTACTAAAAATAGAATTTTCTTGTTAACACTCTAGCGGTCACATTTTTGCTCCCATTGTCATGAAACTTGGTCAGGATGTTTGTCCCTATGATTTCTCGGACGAGTTCGAATATGGGTCATCTGGGTCCAAAAACTAGGTCACTGTTACTAAAAATAGAATTTTCTTGTTAACACTCTAGCGGTCACATTTTTGCTCCAATTGTCATGAAACTTGGTCAGGATGTTTGTCCCAATGATTTCTTGGACGAGTTCGAATATGGGTCATCTGGGTCCAAAAACTAGGTCACTGTTACTAAAAATAGAATTATCTTGTTAACACTCTAGCGATCACATTTTCGCTCCGATTGTCATGAAACTTGGTCAGGATGTTTGTCCCAATGTTTTCTCGGACAAGTTCGAATATGGGTCAACTGGGTCCAAAAACTAGGTCACTGTTACTAAAAATAGAATTTTCTTGTTAACACTAGCGGTCACATTTTTGCTCCGATTGTCATGAAACTTGGTTAGGATGTTTGTCCCAATGCTTTCTCGGACGAGTTCGAAAATGGGTAATTTGGGTCCAAAAACTAGGTCACTGTTACTTAAAATAGAATTTTCTTGTTAACACTCTAGCAGTCAAATTTTTGCTCTGATTGTCATGAAACTTGGTCAGAATGTTTGTCCCAATGATTTCTCGGACGAGTTCGAATATGGGTCATCTGGGTCCAAAAACTAGGTCACTGTTACTAAAAATAGAATTTTCTTGTTAACACTCTAGCGGTCACATTTTTTCTCCGATTGTCATGAAACTTGATCAGGATGTTTGTCCCAATGATTTCTCGGACGAGTTTGAATATGGGTCATCTGGGTCTAAAAACTAGGTCACTGTTACTTAAAATAGAATTTTCTTGTTCACACTCTAGCGATCACATTTTTGCTCCCATTGTCATGAAACTTGGTCAGGATGTTTGTCCCAATGATTTCTCGGATGAGTTCGAATATGGGTCCAAAAACTAGGTCACTGTTACTAAAAATAGAATTTTGTTGTTAATACTCTAGCTGTCACATTTTTGCCTCGATTGTCATGAAACATGGTCTGGATGTTTGTCCCAATGATTTCTTGGACGAGTTCAAATATGGGTCATCTGGGTCCAAAAACTAGGTCACTGTTACTAAAAATAGAATTTTCTTGTTAACACTCTAGCGGTCACATTTTTGCTCTGATTGTCATGAAACTTGGTCAGGATGTTTGTCCCAATGATTTCTCGGATGAGTTCGAATATGGGTCATCTGGGTCTTGGTCACTGTTACTAAAAATAACTTTGTTGTTCTCAGGTGAGCGATAAAGGGCCATCAAGGCCCTCTTGTTTTCATTTCAGTTCTTTTTCTGTAACATTACTGAAGTAATTGATATTGAACTTAAAGTAAATTTCTCCAATCATAAATAACTAACAAGTTTTTTTTTAACTCTTCCAAAAATATTTCATAGTTATTCCCTTTTTTTAATTTCAATATTTATGGAACATTATGGAATTATTTCTGTTATTTAAAATTTCTTCTCCCATTCACTTGTTAATACTTTTCCTGATTGCACATGAATGTTTGGCCATAGTTGTTATTGTTTTAATCTTCAAATTGCATTTGTTTCAAATGATTCGAATAGTCGAGCGCGCTGTCTCCTGGGACAGCTCTTGTATTTTCAGATATGCCCCTTTATAATTTTCTTTAATGTTTTTTAAAAGTTATTTTTTTTATTTTTCAGAATTGCATTAACCTTGAAAGGATGGATTTAGAAGAATGTATACAGATTACAGACTCCACATTAAATTATCTTGGAAGCTACTGTCATCGGTTGACAAACCTAGTTAGTTGTTGCATTTCCTAGATTTCATTTAACCCTTTCCTCAATAGTTTTAACTTTATTGTGTGGGCGAACAGTTTAGATCCAGATCACCCGGCACATCCGTGCCATCTGATCAGGATTTAAACTGTTAGCTTTTTTATTTTTTAGGGTATCTCTGACCAAAATGCGTCCAGTGCAGATCCTGATCAGAAGTCAAGGATGTGCCATCTGATCTGGATCTATACTGTTCGCACATGCGTAAAAATGCATATTTATGGAAGAAAGGGTTAATGTTTATCTCCAACTTCTCAAACTGCTACAGTCCAATTACATTTGGAATTATTTTTATATGATTGCAGTATTATATCGGTGAGTAACAGACTTATCAGTCACTTTATAAAAATAACTGTTTACTCCGTGGATATTGAGTAGTCCTTTGTGTGACATGTGTGGATCCAGATCAGCCACCATACTATGCAGTCTTACTACAAATTTCGATTTCAGTTAGACTTTGGCTTGCAACCAAAAACATCAAACCAGATGCACCGTGACCGATATTTTCGTTGAGAAGTAGCTAGGGAACGTATAATTGACAGAATGTTGGTCACTGTTAATCACGCCTTCAGGATGGTTTACTTTAAGCCACACCTTTTGGTTTTGTTTCAACATCCGCACGAGGAATGAACAAACAGCCACAAAATTTGATTGACAACAAAACCTAATTTGGAAGTAAAATACAGTGTTTTTAATTTGGAGCGGCAGTTCTAACAGTTGTCGCATGACAAAAAACATGGTCGGTGTCTTGTTAAGTGCGGCAGTGCAAAAGGTGTTTATGGAGGTTGCTGGCTCAGTCAAAATCCAGTTGAAATCTAAATTTTTAGTATCAGGATCTGCACAGTTCCCGTCATAAATAACATGTTGAATCATTGAGTCTAACAGTGACCAGTTGGCACCTCAGTGCAAAAACAGTATAAGTACCCTTAAAATGAGGAGTTATATTGTTTTTGCACTAAGGTGATTCAGTGTAGATCCTGATCCTTACCACAGATGTACACGCAGATCTCGATCTACAGTAGCAATGCTTTATCTATGAAGTAAAGGGGTTAATCTGAGATTTTAAACGTATTAAGTATTATGACGATTCAATCTGACCAACTGCCATTTTGATTTTAACTTGGTAAACTTGTTTCAAACAAAAGTACAATAATTTTTTACTTGGAACATATTATGTTTTGGATTAATTTTCAGGTTTTGTCCCACAGAAAATGTAAGTTTTTTTAACAAGGATCAGTTTAAACAACTAAACATGGGTGCCCGAGTTTCAAGTACCTTCTGTTCTTTCATTTTTCTAAAGTTTCATTTTGATCACATTAAACCATTGTGTTCTTTTCAGAGTTTATCCCACTGTGAATTAATAACAGATGAAGGAATTCGACATTTAGGCTCGAGCCCATGTGCTACAGAACAGTTACAAGTACTGGAGCTAGATAATTGTCCACTAATCACAGATGCTTCTCTCGAACATTTGATGGGGTGTCAGTGCTTGGAGCGTATTGAACTGTACGACTGTCAACTCATTACGAGACAGGGAATTCGGAGGTTAAAAGTAAGATCCGTTACAGTAAATCAATTTGTTGCAAATTAAATTAAACCTGTAAATGAAAATTACCTCGGGAACATCAAACTGTGGTCTTGAGCAATGGGAAACACCAAAAAGTTGTCACGGAAAAACTACCTGAGGAACATCAAATATTTGTCATTAATGAAATGCTTTGTATTTATTTAAGAAAAGATTTTAAAAATCTTCCCTTACAGCAATATTATTTATGTCGGCTATTTGAAAGATATTTCATTATCACTGGTAACATGCCTATTTCTCTTCTAAATATAAGTTACATAGACCCTGGCATAAATCTTTTGTACTTTCATATGATACTTTTTCTTTTTTTCAGACTCGATTACCAAATATCCGAGTGCATGCATACTTTGCGCCAGTGACACCCCCAGCATCAGTGGGTGGGGGCAGACAACGCTACTGCAAATGTTGTGTGATACTTTGATGGCGGAACAAAAAAAACACCATAAACATCTGTGATGTTTTCTTTATGATGAAAATTCCTCACATACAGAATCATTCTGACTGTTTGTATTCCATTCAAAGAGGGATTTATTTATTCGTGTAGTGTTTTGGTATGTTAAGTTTCAAAGTGATTGGAAGAACAGGAAGTGTGTAGGAATATTCCATGACAGATCATCCCATACTGCAGCCATGTTTGTTATTCCTAGTGGTATGGGACAAGCATAGAACATTTTGCTTTTTATGTAGTAGAAAACTGTAAATCATTGCTTTTGTTTATTGTTACATCAAAAGTACATTCTTTAAAGAGTTATATTCTGTATTTAATTTAAATGTTAGCTTTATCAATTTCGAGAATGAAGTTTATGAACTTTTTCTTTTGATTTGGCTTATTCAATTAATCGTAGTAGATTTTATTTTTATGATTTACAATGAAATACCTCTAAATAGCAGTAGAATAACCTGGGCTGAAGGTTATGAAGCTGAGATTGGAAACAGTCTCAAATCTCAAGCATCTGATTGGCTGAAATGGCGACCAGTCGCCATTTCAGCCAATCAGATCTTTGAGATTTGAGGCTGGTTTCCATGCTCAGTTTTATAACCTTGGGAACAGATAATTTCACTGCTTCCTTTTTAAATTAGAAAAGGTTATAAGTGTTACTGTCACTGTTTTGCCGGAACTACTTTCTTTCCATTCTGTAAGTATTTTTAAACCGTAGTGTAGCTAGTGTGATTTATTGGAAATCATAAAATAATAAAACAACATTTGGCTGTGTCAGTGAAATGTTGATTTGAATTTCTCTTATTAATACCAGGCCCAAAGATCATTAAACAAAGACTGGACATCAGTCTTAAATCTCAAGCATATGATAGGTGAAATTGATATTAACCTCCAAATTGACCAATAAAAAAATCATGAAGATTGAGTTTTGAGACTGGTCTGTAATCTCAGTTTTATGATCTTGGAGCCAAGAATTAACACTACTACATGTGGCTACTAAATGAATCGTGTGCAAAATTTATTGATGCCACAGAAAGCAATGTGTATAAGTTTGAGAAATGTTACTTGAATACAATATTGATGTAAACATTGATAAACAAATCTAAGGCATATAATAAAGCACATAATTTCTTATGATGTTGATCAATATGGAAATTTATTGACATGATTTATAATTAATTCAGCAAGTTCACAAATGAGTTAAATATATTGCAAATTAGGTCTATTGATTTGGGTGATGACTAAATTGTTACACATACAATGCTTATGCTTGAAAATTGTTCTTACAGAAGAATGTTTAAATATATTGATGGTTGTTTTGACACCATGGTAGCCAACTGAAAATTTCTCATCTATTGACACTGACTTGCTTGTGTTCCTCCATTAACTTTGAAACTTAATAATGCTAATTAGAGATATGGTATGATTTGTATCCTAAACTTTTACCATTCTCTTTTCTCAAGATAGTAAGTTGCATCCCTACTAGTTTCGATTTCAGCAAATGAAAATGCTTGTTACAATTTTACCAAGGCTGCAGACAAGACTAGATATCAAGGGTCTTTAGCACTGAAAATATGAAGTGTACTTTATATATCTTAAGAGCGGTTTGTTATATATATCGATTTAATTGCATATGCAAACAGTGTAGATCCAGATAAGCCAGTACATTGTGCTATTTGATCTGAATCTACCCTGTTTGCTTTTTAGTCAGAAATAGCCCAATGAATCAAAAAGTGAACAGTGCAGATCAAAACCAGATGGCGTAAATGTGCTGACTGATCTGGATCTTTAACGTTAGCTTATAAGTAACAGCCATATCCCATGGGGTAAATGGATAAGGATTTAATGAAAAGTGTAGATCCTTATCAGGCTGTGCAGATGTGCAGGTTAATCTAGGTCTTGCCTGGTGGCAAATGCTGTGCTTAGCAAGTTTGCAGGTAAACAGCAATAAGTGTTATTCTGAATGGACAAATTGTTAGGGGTGCAACTTACATTGAGATAAAGTTGGTAAAGTATATTGAACTGTTGGAACTTGATTCTTCTAAAAGAAGATCAAAGTTCTTGTTATAGCATGAAGAGATGTCTAGATGAATGATATTTAAATTGTGATGTATTTTAGCATTGTTATAAGAGTGACTGGGAATTTATAATACTGTGCACAGTTATGTAATAACAACAGTAAGAATGTAGAAATGTGGAAAAGATTGGCAGGGTATAAATGATTTGATGATGGGGTTGAAGCAGGGGTAATGCTAGCGGCCTTTGAGTGTTCGAGTTGGGGTATAATTATTCTCCAGCATTGTAACTCGAGCTTTAGAGAAAGCAATAGGTGCCCAAGTTATAAAACTGAGCATGGAAACCAGTCTCAAATCTCAAGCATCTGACTGGATGAAATGGTGACCAGGTGCCATTTCAGCCAATCAGATGCTTGAGATTTGAGACTGGTTTCCATTCTCAGTTTTATAATCTTGGGATAGGTTGTTGGTTTAAAGGTTTGGATAAAAGACATTTATATATGAAGAATTTAGTGGTTGAAGTTGTGGGGCCAGAACTGTAAAAGGGGTCACAAAAGGAAGGGTTTGAATATAGAAAGATAATAGCGGAAAGGGCTTGAAACGGAAAGGGAGAGGCATAAAATGGACCAGCTCCCAGGTAAGGCCAAATTGCAAAAAAGGGTCAGGAGGGAACAGGAATTTGTTCTTGTTTTTTGAGGCCCCAAATGGGTAACCCTGTTTATTTCCCACTTCTGTTTATCATGGGACATTGACTATATAATCATAAACTTCATTATGAGTATTGTTATATGTATATTCTAAAAATTGTTAATTACATATAATTAAAAAATCTTACCATCACTCATTCATACCTTTAAATCTTCTGGTGTTTTTAATACAAAAACTATGCAGTGGGGAATAAAAGGGTGGGGGGAAAACAGTTTAAGGGTTGAAATGGTGCGGTTGATTGAGAGGGCGGGGTGTAATTTTAGATCGGGGACAGATGGTGTAGATAAGGAGAGAGGAAAAGTGTGCAATACTTGTTTGAGACGGTGAGGGTTGTCATTGATCATTCGTGGTTCATGAAGTCAGTTTGGTTATGCCACATTAACAACTAAGCCCTGTCATGAGAAAACTGACCTGCAATCTGTCATTAATTTAACCCTACACTCTGTCTGATATGGCAGTTATACATGGATGAACAGATCCTGATCAGTTCGGAAATCAGTGCTGTCTCAGAATCTACACAGTCTAAGAAGCAAACTGCAGATATCAGACATGCCAGCTGATCTGGATCTACACTGTTCGCACATGCGATAAAACTTAAAACTATGGAGTAAAGGGTTAAGGTTGTCATTAAGTAGAAAAAAGCCATATATATAACAAAAAAAATTAGGATTTTGATTTAGAAATCTCCATAAATTTAGTTCCAATTTGTAACATTTTTATAAATTTTAAATATCTAACCATTAAGGACTGTAAATCTCCAAAGTTGTCTGTTTATTTTAATCCAGGAATGAAGATTATAAATTAGAAACCAGTCTCAAATCTCAAGCATATGATTGGCTGAAATGACGAATGGTCGCCATTTCAGCCAATCAGATGATTGAGATTTGAGACTGGTTTCCATTCTCAGTTTCAGAATCTTGAGACCAGAGGTTGGTTTTCTTGTGACATTGCTTAGAGATTTTACTGTTGCTTTAATTAGCACCATTATAAACAAGAAAGGATTTTGTTATCAAGTGTATTGACAGTATGATGTTTTATGGTTAGATCATTTGTTTGTTTTATGAAATGACCTCCCAGAAAACCATGTTGGGATTTGTTTGTTTTAAACAAAAGTTTTTGCAAATGTGTTGTTGTATATCAATGCATACTTGGTACTTGCACTGAAACTGTTGACAATTTTGTTGCTTTTGTGTTTCCTTTATTAACCTTTTCATCCATATATACACATTTTTACACATGTGTGACCAGTGTAGATTCAGATCAGCTGGCACATTCATGCCATCTGATCAGGATCTGCACTGGTTGCATTTTGGTCAGAAATAACCTAACGAATCATAAAGCGAACAGTTTATATCCTGTTCAGACGGCACGGACCTAAACTGTACGCCCACGCAATAAAGGTGTGTTTATGGAGGAAAGGATTTCAGTTAAAACATTTCTTAGATTTTTTACCTTTTACTCCATGGTATACAGCCTATACCCCATAGGTACAGTTAACAATGTAGATCAAGGTCAGCCTATACCCCATAGGTACAGTTAACAATGAAGATCCAGGTCAGCCTATACCCCATAGGTACAGTTAACAATGTAGATCCAGGTCAGCCTATACCCCATAGGTACAGTTAACAATGAAGATCCAGGTCAGCCTATACCCCATAGGTACAGTTAACAATGTAGATCCAGGTCAGCCTATACCCCATAGGTACAGTTAACAATGTAGATCCAGGTCAGCCTATACCACATAGGTACAGTTAACAATGTAGATCCAGGTCAGCCTTTACCCCATAGGCACAGTTAACAATGTAGATCCAGGTCAGCCTATACCCCATATGCACTGTTAACAATGTAGATCCAGGTCAGCCTATACCCCATAGATACAGTTAACAATGAAGATCCAGGTCAGCCTATACCCCATAGGTACAGTTAACAATGAAGATCCAGGTCAGCATATACCCCATAGGCACAGTTAACAATGTAGATCCAGGTCAGCCTATACCCCATAGGTACAGTTAACAATGTAGATCCAGATCAGCCTGCAGATCCATTCATTCTGTTCAGGCTTTTATACTTATTTGATTCAGATCAGACTGCAAAGATTATCTGGCTTATTCAGATCATCACTGTTTGCAAACAGGATAAAATTCATATCAATGGAGTGAAGGGTAAAGGTAATTACAGGCACTAAATATGTTAAGAAGTGCATGTATATTTACAAATAGTAGATACATTTGCAATATTTTTGAAAAGATTTAGTTTGAAGATACAAATTTAAGAAAGCAAGTGTATTAGCATATCATATGTTTAAGTTATGAGATTATCAGAATAGTATAATCTCAGTTTGATGAATATTTGTTGGTGATGTTTTGAAAATATATCTGTTTTCCAGAAAGTATGTTCCAAGAAAATGTCTGTGCTTTACTGTAACCATAATCCAGTATCCTTGGTAACCCATGGTAGATGTTATTTCACTCACAGCTTATCACCATTTGGGAAAACTAGCTTCATCTTCTATGTTGTGTTTTATGCTGTAACAGAGCAGTTTGATTAAAATCTGTGGGGTAATCTCCCTTTAAGCTTTCCAAAAGAAACAACTGAGTAGAACAAAAAATTCTAGAACTAAATTATTTACCTTTAAAAAAAATATTTGTTTTGATATTGACTGCTAGCAGCTTGCACATGTGTAGATCCAGATCAGCTTGCTTATATGTTTGTTTCTTGGACAGAATGAATAAAAAAGCAAACAGTGTAGATCCAGATCAGCTTGCTTATATGTTTGTTTCTTGGTCAGAATGAATCAGAAAGCCAAACAGTGTAGATCCAGATCAGCTTGCTTATATGTTTGTTTCTTGGTCAGAATGAATCAGAAAGCCAAACAGTGTAGATCCAGATCAGCTTGCTTATATGTTTGTTTCTTGGTCAGAATGAATCAGAAAGCCAAACAGTGTAGATCCAGATCAGCTTGCTTATATGTTTGTTTCTTGGTCAGAATGAATCAGAAAGCAAACAGTGTAGATCCAGATCAGCTTGCTTATATGTTTGTTTCTTGGTCAGAATGAATCAGAAAGCAAACAGTGTAGATCCGGATCAGCTTGCTTATATGTTTGTTTCTTGGTCAGAATGAATCAGAAAGCAAACAGTGTAGATCCGGATCAGCTTGCTTATATGTTTGTTTCTTGGTCAGAATGAATCAGAAAGCAAACAGTGTAGATCCGGATCAGCTTGCTTATATGTTTGTTTCTTGGTCAGAATGAATCAGAAAGCAAACAGTGTAGATCCAGATCAGCTTGCTTATATGTTTGTTTCTTGGTCAGAATGAATCAGAAAGCAAACAGTGTAGATCCGGATCAGCTTGCTTATATGTTTGTTTCTTGGTCAGAATGAATCAGAAAGCAAACAGTGTAGATCCAGATCAGCTTGCTTATATGTTTGTTTCTTGGTCAGAATGAATCAGAAAGCAAACAGTGTAGATCCAGATCAGCTTGCTTATATGTTTGTTTCTTGGTCAGAATGAATCAGAAAGCAAACAGTGTAGATCCGGATCAGCTTGCTTATATGTTTGTTTCTTGGTCAGAATGAATCAGAAAGCAAACAGTGTAGATCCAGATCAGCTTGCTTATATGTTTGTTTCTTGGTCAGAATGAATCAGAAAGCAAACAGTGTAGATCCAGATCAGCTTGCTTATATGTTTGTTTCTTGGTCAGAATATAAGTATCATGCATGAGTGTGAGGTGAAGATGGAAAAATCTGTCACCGAGGGTTAACTGTTTTCCCGCCAAAACAGTTCACCCGAGGTGACAGATTTTTCTATCTTCACCGAATGTCTCATGCAAGATACTTTTTCTTGCATACCTTTTATTATTTATAACATTTCTATGTAAGTATACAAACTTATTTATTTTCATTATGCCGAAATATTGACGTTACAGCAAACTTTTTTTAAATGACGTCACAAACTTGGATATATTACGTCAGATACTTGAAGACGTGACGTCACTCACGTGACTCATTCTACATGGGGGGGGTGTAGGATCGAAATTTCCTACACGGGTGAAAACACCAGATAATCTGATCTGGTATGCAAGAATGAATCAGAAAGCAAACAGTGTAGATCCGGATCAGCCGGCACTTGGATAACAGCCATATCCTTCATAGTAAAGGGTAAAAGAAACATTTAGTTGTCCGTTGTCTTATAAGGTAAGGAGGGGGGAGCTTTTAACCCTTTATTTCATAGACACACCTTTATTGCGTGGGCAAACAGTGTAGATCCAGATCAGCCGGCACATCCGTGCCCTCTGATCAGGATCTGCAATGTTTGCTTTTAGATTCTAAAGGTTATTTCTGACCAAAATGCCACCTGTGCAGATTCTAATCAGTTGGCACAGATGTACCAGCTGATCTGGAACTAAACTGGTGGCACATGCGTAAAAACGCGTATTTATGGAGGAAAGAGTTAAATATGTTCAGTGTTTTATATTACCTGTTGTTACTTGGCTGCAATCACTCGTACTCTTTACTTCATATATACACATTTAAACAATGTGCGACCAGTAGATCCAGATCAGCTGGCACATCCATGAGGTATTGCAGTATATACTACATTTATATTGATGAAATAGAACTGGGGCAGATCCAGAGGGGGTTCAGGGGGTTTGTGCGAACCCCCTTTCTGGGCAGCAATATTTATGCTCACTGAGAATTTGGCCAGACAGTTGGAAATAATTATGTTCATACCATTTAGATTAATTAGGTTATTTCTGACCAAGATGGATACACTAGCTGCTTTGGATCTACACTGTTTCTTCAGCAATAAAAGCGATATATATGGATAACATTGTGACACAAGCCACAAAATTGTGACTGTTATACATAATTTTGCAATATTTATAGCTGTCAGTCCTAATACCTTGTTGCATATATAACAAACACCAAAAATAATGAAATAATATCATGTTGTCATACCATGAAATATCTGAACAATATATTGGTTACTTATTATCCCTTTCCTCCATATATACACATTTATTCGCATGTGCGACAAGTGTAGATCCAGATCAGCCGGCACATTTGTGCTGTCTGATTAGGATCTGCACTGGTCGCATTTTGGTCAGAAATAACCTTATGAATCAAAAAGTGAACAGTTTAGATCCTGATCAGACGGCATGGATGTGCCGGCTGATCTGGATCTAAACTGTTCGCCTAGCAATCAAGGTTTGTCTATGGAGGAAAGGGTAATTCTTTGATATGCTTCTGTAAAGTTTTGACTAGATAAGGTCCCAAGGTTATAAAACTGAGCATGAAAACCAGTCTCAAATCTCAAGCATCTGATTGGCTGAAATGGTGACCAGTCGCCTTTTCAGCCAATCAGATGCTTAAGATTTGAGACTGGTTTCCAATCTCAGTTTTATAACCTCCAGCCCTGGTCCTTAGGATATAAAACAGAAATTTTAAACCAGTCTCAAATCTTAAGTTGCCATTTCAGCCAATCAGATGCTTAAGATTTGAGACTGGTGTCCATTCTCAGTCTATAACCTTGGGACAAGATCTTTTGTGTTTAGGGTGATATAATTGAAGAAAAAGTTAACAATGTTTTCTTCTTAAATGTATTTTGGTTCATATAACTATGATAAGCACAAAATTCGATAAAAACAATTTCAATTAGTGTTTTATTCTATTATCTTGATGTTTTGGCAGAATTATCTGATGAAGCAGAAAGGGACATTGCCCCTTTTGTTTTATACATAAGAAAGTTGATCAGCCCTGTGATGTGTTTGAGAATGTAATATTATCTATGATAAATATCTAGGTTTGAAAAAATAGCTATGCATTTCTTCATGATTTTGTGGGAAGTGAATAGAATGACATTTTTTCTGCCTGGAATAATTTTTGTCCAGGGGAAGAGGGGTGGTGGGTTACATAAGGGGAGTGGGTACCAAGGTATGTTCTGTGCTTTTTACAAGTTAAATATAAATGAAACATTTGCATTCTGCTTCCTTAATGAATTACTCTTCTTTAACCCTTTCCTCCATTGATAAATCTTCATTGCTAGGCGAACAGTTTAGATCCAGATCAGCTGGCACATCCGTGCCGTCTGATCAGGATCTAAACTGTTCGCTTTTTGATTCATTAGGTTATTTCTGACCAAAATGCTACCATGCAGATCCTGATCAGACAACACTGATGTGCCGGCTGATCTGGATCTACACTGGTTGCACCTGTGTAAAAAAGCCTATATATGGAGGGAAGGGTTAATTTGTGTGTAATAAATTACACTAAAACACTGGTATTGTTAAGAATGGATCAGGTTACCCTAAACACAGGCACCAAGATTATAAAACTGAAATCTGGAAACCAGTCTCAACTTTCAAGGATCTGATTGGATGAAATGGAGACATGTCTCCATTTCAGTCAATCAGATGCTTGAGGTTTTAGCCTGGTCTTTAATCTCAGTTTATGATCTTCAGCCCAGGTTTTTATAGTCTTGTGTTTTTCAAAGAAACTTATGATATATATTATGATAGGTTTTATGCATATGATTTATTTTTGTCTGTTTGTTATGAATTTGTTCTTTGCTTTTATTTAACATATACATGATATTTGTATGGTCTATTTTGTAAAAATAAATATATGATATTAATAACAATTATAGCTTTTTTATTAATTTTATACAGTAAGCTACAGTTAGATAGCAGAAAATGGAAAATTGAAATCCACAAATATGACAAATATGAAAAGGCTTGTTTTAATGAATAAAGAGGTATCTTAATATTAGTGGAAGATCCCAGCTTATCCTATCATTCCCATGATATATGCAATTCTGTAAACTATGAAATGTCTTGGTTTTCTTTCTTTATTTTTTTTGAAATGAGAATACTGTATTCTCAAACTTCCCCAAAACAACACCATTATGGACATCAACTTCAATGAAGTACATTTTGCAAATAGAGTTTGCAGCATTAATTAAACTTGGTAGGAAACTTCTCTTGGACTAAACTGATTATCACTTTAGGCGATGCTGTTACAAGTGCAGTTAATGCAGTGAAAGAGCGAGGTGTTGTTACACGGTGAGAAATAATGAAGACCGATTTGGGTTTTATCTACACATCACAAAGATAAAGGATGTAATTTATGCTGAAGACGAGCAACATAAAAGAAGTGGTGCCATAACATTTAACACAGAACAGTGCTGCAGTTTTTTTGTTTCAACAATTGTGGTGAAATGTGGGCGAATCCATACCTTACAAGCACACGAATCTATGGCAATCTTAGGGCTTTTATAATCGTTGAAATAATAAAATTAACCAAAGCTCTCTCGTTTTTGTTGCGTGGGTAGGCTGTGTGTGGGTAGGCTGTGCGTGGGTAGGCTGCGATTTCTGAATGTGGCTATTCCTGATATGCGTATTTCACTTGATCGTTATTGTAGTTCCATTATAGTCACGTTATCTTTAGTAAGGGTCGACGGCCTCTAATTTTGATATAAACGACAGTAAACAGACAGCCATACAACATGAAGTCTGTGACCATTTGGATTGTATTGCTTGTACAAAACGGTAAGCAGTGGAACTTAATCAAATATGTTATCAAAATTGTAATTGTTAATGACTGTTGTAAGAATGAATCTATAAATGACCGAGTCACGCATTGGCCGCTTCCTGCATTCAAATCAGAAACATATACGTGTAGAATAATAAAATTGTTAAAGAATCACAAATTTACAGGTTTCGCAGCGATGACTTTCGAGAAATTACATACAGCCGATTTAAGACGATTTGGCAAATCAACTTATAACTAATATAATATATAAGAAGTTTCCTGGCGATAACCTTTCTAAACAGAATACTGCTATCATGGGAGAAAAATATAATCTTCACTTTTGACAATATTAGCAACTTAATGACCTTAGTCGCAGCAGCATAACCTTCGTTGGTGTTAAAATGACAGAAGTCTATTGTATTGACAGAAATATAACTGTAACCTTAGCCTACGATGACCTGAAACAATATGGCAATGACAGAAGGCGATATGGTTTGACCTTCGTCGGTAAAAATACAGGTATGGCAATGACCTACGTAAAAGAAATGACACTGATTAAGGCGTCGCAAACATTGCAAATGGCGAAAACAAGCTAAAATTTCAAAATTGAATTTTGGGGGAAATACTTATTGCCACGTAGATTTTAGTAAAGAAATGTATTTAGCGAAGGATGTAGTTAATGTTTGCAAACTCAATTTAGTCTAATTCATGTTCTAATTATCAATTACATACTAAAACAAAAGAAAAACCGTTTGCATGAGAACTCTGAAATTCATGGACAATATACCAAAGCAACTCATACCTGAAATAAGTATATGCTGGTCTACACTGTTTAGTGCCAATTCATCAAAATAATGTTAGGGTTTTCAAGAAATTCAAGGAAAACTTACTTCCTGGTTCAAAACGAAAGTAGAAATCTATAGAAATCTACTTTCAGTTTGAACCAGGAAGTAAGTTTTCCTTGAATTTCTTGAAATCTTTAATATTATTTAGACGAATTGGCACTAAACATTGTAGACCAGCATATACTTATTTCAGATATCAGTTGCTTTGGTATATTGTCCATGAATTTTAGAGTTCTCATGCAAACGGTTTTTCTTTTGTTTTAGTATGTGCTTGGTAATTAGAACATGAATTAGACTAAATTGAGTTTGCAAACATTAACTACATCCATAGCTTAATACATTTCTTTACCAAAATCTAGGTGGCAATAAGTATTTCCCCCAAAATTCATTTTTGAAATTTTAGCCAGTTTCCGCCATTTGCAATGTTTGCGACATCTTAAGAGTCGTTAGGAAAATATGGTTACGAAATCAGTTAATATTTAAACGAATTAAATAGGTTAAGCATTAATACTGTTGTTGGTTTTTACCAAGCTAGAAAATGTTTTGTTTTCTAATTTCAGTGTTGTGTGATAGAAGTGAACGGCAATCATCAGAATGTCCGATTGACTTTGTGAAGCACGAAGATTCGTGCTACCATATATTTGACGTACCTACATTGAAATGGTGGGAAGCAATGGTAAAATCGATACAAAAATGTCTTTTTTTCCACAAACAGTGCCCAAGGTTATAAAACTGAGCATGGAAACCAGTCTCAAATCTCAAGCATCTGATTGGCTGAAATGGCGACTGGTCGCCATTTCAGCCAATCAGATGCTTGAGATTTGAGACTGGTTTCCAATCTCAGCTTTATAACCTTCAGACCAGCATTGCTTAAATGAAAAATATAGTACGACACAACGATCTTTTTAACCTAAAGAACTCAATCGATTAAAATAAAACTCGGATTGTCTGGGTTCGATTCTTGCCTTACGTGACGGCCGTGAAAGGACTGTCGTACATTTACCAATGGCGAGCGTTGTGCTCTGACGGATTTTATTTTCACAAACTAATGTTAAAAAACTTCTGTTACTTTCTCATGAAAGTTTCGGTCATAAATACGTTACGTAAAATACAGTAAAGCGGCAAAGTTTGTTTCAGCCATTACAGTAAGGTGATACGTTTAAATTTCAAGAGGAAGCTTTAAAAAATATGTCATTGGTCTAGAGTTCAGTGAATTAATAAATGCACAATTGACTGTGCATTTGTTTATATCTCGTTTGCTTTGAAGCAATAGAAACATCAATATCATGAACTTACACTGAGGGTCCGGCATTCCGCAGTGATATGAAATTTGAATATCGAGCACAGACATCGTGCATATTAACCACAACGTTCAATTTTATTAACAATGACCTTTAACATCGAAACTAAAAATAGAAACTGGAATTGATAAATTCAGTTATCTCCATTGTACATGTATTGCTTTGTAGAACCATGTTTAGTGCACATGATACATATTCCATTTTAACTGATCACGGCTCCGCTATTTCTGTGGAAAGCACGTTAAATGAACACCAAGTAATATTTCTTTTGCCTCAAAACCAACGAGAGAGAAGCAGATCTCAGGCATTTTGCCTATAATTACACCTACATTTTAACTGATTACAGCACCGCTGTTTCTGTCGGACTCACGTTCAATGAACAACAAATACTAATGTTTATATTGGTTAAAAAACAACAAGAGAGAAGTAGATCTAAGTCATTTTTGTCTATAATTACGCCTAGAATTCATTTAGATACACACAGTGTTTTCTATAGGAACATTTCATAGGTTCCTCGCGACTCACCTAAACGACGCCAGAACAGTTAAATTAGGTTTTAAACTGATTGAAAGTACTGAGATATTGTTCAACAGTTGAAGAAATTCCCTAAAATCCAAGTCATTCCTTTTTCATATTTTTTTCGCAAGGAATTTATTCATACAAACGAAAATATAGTCTTAAAAACTTATTTCGTCTCTTAAGTACACAAACAGTATAATTATGTACCCTTGAAAAAAGGACTTGTACGGCTATTTATATGCACTAAGGTAATGATTTATATTCAGCTAGGCTGCACGTGCATTCTTTTTCAGGCTTTCTGCAATATGTATGCAGACGGCAAAGGTTCCCTGGCAGTGGTTGATAACGAGTCGGAAGAACTATTTCTCGAGGGTGAACTGAAAACGAGATTTCGTAAGTTCGAATTTCAACTAAATCTGTTTATATGAATGGAAAATGTGTTTCTGTGTTCTTGTTGTCGTTTGTTTTAATGTTTTTGTGACACTACTCAACATTAAAAGTTACGATATATTTGGTTTAACGGTATGGATGGTTTAATTTCCTGGGAATAACGCATATAATTTGTTTGTCTGCTGAAGGACAAAAGTCTTGTCCGGTCAACATAACTGCAATATCGCTATTGCTTTTATCGTACATAAATTTTGGTATCGGTAGAAAGAGGACATTTATATGGATGCAGACGACAATCAAAATACAGAAACCGGTTTTAAATACCTGCAATATAAAGTAGGCAAAATTTAAAGTTGTTAACTTCGCTCATATATAGATATTACGGAAAACCATACCGGGCAAGACTTTGTCCATGACTATATATATTTGAACAAGAGAATAAAGGAAACACTGTGCAGTTAGGCGAATTACATGCCCCCGCCCCCAAACCCATGCTCGAGTCATAGGGCGGCAAGCTCCTAGTCGTGGGCATGTAATCGAGCGATATAACACTTGTATAAGGTATCTTAGAGGACGCGGCCAAACATTAATTTCGGACCGCTTAATTCATATTTTAACATCTTCGTATCACTCGTAGTGATAACTGTGCCAAAGACCATAACATTAAATCTGGAAACCAGTCTCAAATCTCAAGCATCTCCAGTCTCCAAACTTTGTTTTATGATCTTGAGCCCTGGTCCCATCGCAAGGCAAAATCCGTAGAAAAATTAAAGTTTAATCTTTACAATAACTTCATTTCAGCTAATGTGGTGGGTAAAGACTTCTGGTTAGGTGCTAACGATATCGTGACAGAAGGCACGTGGGTGTGGATTAAAAAGAACGAGTACGTCAGAGAGTACACACACTGGGCTCCCAATGAACCGAGCAGCGGGACAGCCGAGAACTGTCTGGCACTTTATGATGGCCTAAACTACATGTGGAACGACGCCCCATGCGATCTTCCAGAGGGTTTTATTTGTGAAGTACCGTAAGTGTTTCTTTTAAGTAGTGTATTCAAACAGCTTTCCACTTATTTATTCCCGAAAGAAAATAAAAAGAAAAGAATGAACGTAATCTGGGATACTCAAAGTATCGTAGGTCGGTTTTGATGCTTTTTCAAAATCTTTTTATTACGATATGCTTAGACATTGCGCCGATCCGTTTCTTACGCGACGATTTCATAGTTAATGCGGAGCTTATATGAAATAGATGAAAATGGAACTTTGAAAGCCATCGAACACGACAAATACGAAAAAATATGCAGGCTCGGTTTGATTGAGCCTATTCATGAACAGTAATGGAAATGCATATTACTGGCCGCGCCGCCTAGCCCCGGGTTGAGCGCAACTCATATTTACACCAATATAAAGTTCTTTTTACTAGTTTAGACATCGGTCCGATCCCAGTTATGCCTTTAGACTTTCTAGTAATTTGTTTTAACTGCAAAACCATTGGCTATAGAATACTAAAATAATATAAGCTTCAACTTTTAAAAACTGATGGATTTATGTCTAATATTTATTTTTAATATTTTGCATTAGGTCCAATATTTGTAATAATGTATATATATTTCATTGTAACGAACTGAAATACTGGGCCTAGGGCGTTATTAACCTTGGACCAAGATCATTGGATAAATTCAGGAGACCAGTCTCAAATCTCAAGCATCTGATTGGCTGAAATTGCGACTACTTGAGATTTGAGACTGGTCTCCAAAACTTAGTTTTATTATTTTTGGGCCTAAGTAAATAGTCCTATATTTTTGCATCAAACATTTCAGATCAAATATAGAAATCCCACTGAAGTCTCATTTTGTTGAATACGATGCAAATGATAACGGAATATGTTCTTCTATTTCAGAGCAATGGCAAACAGTGAGATTATTGGATAAAAGCAGTGGCAATTGACGATTGTATTTAAATTTTGACGTTTGTATTTAAATTTAGAACTTTGTTAACAAAAAAAATAGAAGAATAAATTAATTATTCATTATTTAACAGATCTACGAGTGTTTGTATCAGCGGAATTGACATAGAATGGTTACCAATCCAGTTCCAATGTTATAAAACTGAGACTGGTTTCCAAACTCAATTTTTTAATCTTGGAGCCCACTGTTCGCGATGATCTCAACTAATAAATCTCAACATGAGCTATTGTAATTGTTTCGATGCCATAAAAAGTAAAGCAACACAAATGAGCACTTGTCAAACTTATTTTATAAAACATTTTATTTATATATTTTTTATAAGAAAATATCACAGTCTTAAGATTTAATCAACAACAGCAAATTATATGTAACGATAAATGATTAATATTACATAACATTTATTTCCTCCTCTGGAAATAACCTTAGGGTGGGGAAAGGGGAGTGGGCGAAAAACAGAAACAATGTCACAGACTACGAATAGAATATCTATAGCCTTTTGTTGGTTTTGTTACGGCGAAACGATCGCAAATTGGATTGGTTAATTTGAAATAATATAGGCAGGGGAATCTCTAGAATATCAACAAAGTTAAAACGTCCGCATCAAAGAGCGCGATTCATAAATATTTGTGGGGTATTCACTTTCTGTGCTGACGGATATCCAAGAACTTTAAACCCGAAATATTAAAAATATAGATAAACATGTTTAATGAATTGAAAACCACGGATTTTAGAACAAATTAAAGCACCGTTTTCGCAAATAATGCGAACTTCAATTTCTATGAATATAAATGCATTAAAACTAACGTTTTAAATTCACAATTGAAATACCATTAAGCCTAATATCCACAACTACAATAAAGTATCATTTTATTGTGATCGATTTAATATTGATCATTTTATACTCAGAAAATGAGGTCATTAGAATCACGGTCTCCCATATGAAACCATTTAATACTGTGTCTTATCGCGCGAATTTATGCACGGGTGAAACTCTTATTCTCGATTTCGAGCAAAAAATTCGTTCCTGCAAAATTAACTGAGACGCCAATCCTGCAGTCAGGGGTAAACAGACTTTTGTTCTGTGCCCATAAACATAAAACTAATAAAACTCAAACCGGAAACCTGTGACAAATCACAAGCATCTGATTGGCTGAAATGAAGATATGCACGCATATGAAGAATAAAATTAATGCGCTAAATACAATGTTAATGAATCAATAAAACTTCTTATTAATTGGCAAGAGGTTTTTTTGTCATTTGTTTTGACCTAATCATTTTATGTTTTATATTGCAAATACTTAAATGATACATTTAAATATTGTACATGTTAATGTTCTTAAAAATCAGTGTCTAATACATGATATTCAGTTTAGGTTTTATTGCACTTTCTTCGTTTCGACCTCCCCATTCGGCATGTGTTTACCAGGCATCTGTTCATTTACCGTTTTCCTAGCTTTCACCATCTGCGTTATCCAAATAGCGATAGAAAATGCAAAGAACCACTGGTATCCATACATAAACCAAGGCCTGTAACCCTTTTCTCCATAGAAACCCAGCTGGCACACTATCATCTCACCAACAATGAACATAACACATCTTGCAAGCTCAAACAGTCTCGAATATTTGCTGAAAAATAATTTAAAAACAATAACTTTGAAAGCCATTGAACATGACAAATATCAAAAATATTGCAGGCTCTGTTTGATTGAGCCTACTTATGGGCAGTAATGGAAATGCATATTACCGTCCACGCCAACTAACCGCAGGATGAGCGCTACTCAATATTTACACAAATATATGTATCTTGCTCAACGGCATTGAATGGTGGTAATTGGTAACAGTACTGACTGAATGTACCGTCCTACTTTTTACATCCATCACACGGCAAAAAAAAGCCGAAGACTGATGTGTAAAGTATATTTCGGATTTTACCTGTATGGTTTTATTGTGACTTTCTAATGTTTACAGCTGGAGGACGACACCGGTGGCCCATCCGGGCATTATTACAGACGATTATCGATAGTAGAATGCTTGAAAATAGTTGATGACTAGAAATGTGTCCATAGGACACGGATGCCCCCGCTATGCATCGTTTTCAGATACTAAAGTGCAATGATGGGAATAATAGCATTTCAAAGACAGTGATGTTCGAGTAATTATAAGAATATGCATAAACTTGATGATCAAGTAAATTATTTGTATTTGTGGCACTGTTGTCTTCTCATTACGGAAATGTCTGTGAAGAAGTGGGTGGTAATGCAATGCAATGTCATAGTGAACATTTGTGCCAAGTTATTTTGAAATCCCTTCATTCATAAAGAAGTTATAGTCCGAACAAGTAAATTCAAGTTTTAGTAACTGTGACCTTGACCTTGGACTTACAGGCATGGGTAATGTACGCAACACACCGCCTTGTCATGGTGAACATTTTTGCCAAGTTATTTTGAAAACCCTCCATTCAAAACAGTTATAGCCCGGACAAGGAAATTCTATTTTTAGTAACAGTGACCTTGACCTTGGACCTACAGGCATGGACATGGTACACGACTCACCACCTTGTCATGGTGAACATTTCTGCCAAGTTATTTTGAAATTACTCTATTCCTAACGTAGTTACAACCCTGACAAGAAAATTCTATTTTAGTAACAGTGACCTTGACCTTGGACCTACAGGCATGGGCATGGTACGGGACACACCATCTTGTCATGATGAACAGTTGTGTCAAGTTATTTTGAAATCCCTCCATTTATAATGAAGTTACAGCCCAGACAAGAAAATTCTATTTTTAGTAACAGTGACCTTGACCTTCAGGCTTGGGTATTGTGCGGACACACTGCCTTGTCATAGTGAACATTTGTGCAAAGTTATTTTGAAATCCCTCCATTCATAACAAAGTAACAGCCCGGACAAGAGAATTCTATTTTGAGTAACAGTGACCTTGACCTTTGACCGACAGGCATGTGCATGGTACGCGACACATCGCCCTGTCATGATAAACATTTGTGCCAAGTTATTTTAAAATCCCTCCATTCATAACAAAGTAACAGCCCGGACAAGAAAATTCTATTTTTAGTAACAGTGACCTTGACCTTCCACCTAAAGGCTTGGGCATGTACGTGACATACCGTCTTGATATGGTGAACAATTATACCAAGTTATTCAAAAATCCAATAAGAAATAACAAAGTTACAGAGCGGACAAGATTTTGCAAGAAAATTCTATTTTTAGTAACAGTGACCTTGACCTTGGACCTACAGGCATGGGTATTGTCACGACACACCGCCTTGTTATGGTGCACATTTGTGCCAAGTTATTTTGAAATCCCTCCATTCCAAACAAAGTTAAGGGCAAAGTGTATATTTTTCTTAACACAAAATGTAAGTGAAAAAGGGGCATAATTTGAAAAATATTGGAAGCAGGGTTATGGGTCTTGTTGGTTATGATGTAGATTTTGATGGTGAAAATATATTTCAAGTTTCAACGCAGTATCTCAAGTAGTTTTAAAGTTATGGGCAAAATGCATATTTTGCTTAACAAAATATAAGAAACAAGATATATTCCTATTAAAACTAATGTAAATGGAAGTATCAAAGGGCCATAACTTCTGAACGGAACATGTAACAGCAAAACCCCACCTTTATGCACAACAACATATCAGGCCAAGCATTGCGGTAAAGTTTCATCAAATTCCCAGCAGAGGTGTAGGAGGAGTTGCGTTCACCAGATATACTCCTATTAAAACTAATGTAAATGGAAGTATCAAAGGGCCATAACTTCTGAACGGAACATGTAAGAGCGAAACCCCACCTTCATGCACAACAACATATCAGGCTAAGCATTGTGGTCAAGTTTCATTAAATTCCCACCAGTAGTGTAGGAGGAGTTGGGTTCACGAGATATACTCCTATTAAAACTAATGTAAATGGAAGTATCAAAGGGCCATAACTTCTGAACGCAATATGTAAGAGCGAAACCCCACCTTCATGCACAACAACATATCAGGCCAAGCATTGTGGTCAAGTTTCATTAAATTCCCACCAGTAGTGTAGGAGGAGTTGCGTTCACGAGATATACTCCTATTAAAACTAATGTAAATGGAAGTATTTAAGGACCATAACTTCTGAACGGAACATGTAAGAGCGAAACCCCACCTTTATGCACAACAACATATCAGGCCAAGCATTGTGGTCAAGTTTCATTAAATTCCCACCAGTAGTGTAGGAGGAGTTGCGTTCACGAGATATACTCCTATTAAAACTAATGTAATTGGAAGTATCAAAGGGCCATAACTTCTGAACGGAACATGTAAGAGCGAAACCCCACCTTCATGCACAACAACATATCAGGCCAAGCATTGTGGTCAAGTTTCATTAAATTCCCACCAGTAGAGTAGGAGGAGTTGCGTTCACGAGATATACTCCTATTAAAACTAATGTAAATGGAAGTATCAAAGGGCCATAACTGCTGAACGGAACATGTAAGAGCGAAACCCCACCTTCATGCACAACAACATATCAGGCCAAGCATTGTGGTCAGGTTTCATTAAATTCCCACCAGTAGTGTTGGAGGAGTTGCGTTCACGAGAATATCGGACGGACGGACGGACGGACGGAGGGACGGACGGACAAGAGCAACTCTTAATGCCCGTCGCCATTTCATGGCGGGGGCATAAAAAGTTCGAGCATCATTTGAGACTTCCAACATCAGTTTTAAACTGCTCTCTTCTTTCACATTAGAAAGCATAAAAAGGTTTGTCTGACTATCACATCCAGGGCTGGTATTCGCTTAACTGTCAACTTTGACACCGATTTAAAATATAAATTCTAACATACTATCTCCGTATGTAAATCTGTCGGTCAGTGACACTGAAGAGAAATGATCCAAAAAAGTTAACGTTCAATGTCAGCAGGGTCTGAATGTGAATTTTTAAACAAACAGGGACACAGTCTGCTGGTGACAATGTTTGCCGCAGTTATTTCACAAAAATTTAAGGGAAGTTTACCTGTCGTCGAAGAGTCGGCCAAAACAGGTCAAATTGAAGAAACAATATGCCACAAAAATCAGTACCGACGTCTGTGAAAATGTCTGAAAAACATGAGATCATTGCAATGTTCAACTTTATGAACAAAGCAACAAGGGGAAATACGCCATTATGAAGAACATACTTCAACAATTGATAAAGTATACAAAAATATATTACGAGTAATATTCATTTTTAAATCAAAAATTTCAATCTTTTAAGCATATCTAATTGTGAAGAAACAATAAGCTACGAAGACAATAACTAAGTCTGAGAATATAATATGGCACGCCATGGGAAAAGGTATTTCCGGATATCCGATTCATTCATTGAAATTACCTCGTTAAAGCCCCAGCCCTAAACTTAAGTAAGAATATACTATTGAAAAATCATATTTGTCCATATAGACTCCAATATATAAACTCTCTTAACAGAACACAAAAGGTCCGATCGAATTCTTTCTTATAGACGGGATTTTCAATGATGTTGTTAAATTATAGTTAACGAACTTTTAAGAAGCTTTATATAATGGAGCTATATTTAGCACCGGCGAAGAGACCACTTCATGCGCGATCTCGATTTCTGTGACGTTTCAGAAATCCTACTTTCGCTTTTAGTCGCGCGGATCAAATTTATTTAGTAAATTAAAATTTTATTAGCCCGAACTAATGCTGCAAATGTGTGCCTATAGTTCCAAATACATGTAATATTTCATACAAGAGCGGGTTAAAATGAAGTAATGCCGCTTTAAATTGGCGCAGACGACATTGCTAAATTAAGGTACTTCAATATACGTAGCGCATGCATATAACACATTAAAGACTTACAACATGGTCGAAAAACGACGTCAACAAATAAAAGTTAAAAATAGACCCTTGAAACTTTGCAAAATATCGTAAAAATCATTTTCCCGTTGCCTAGTTACCAAAATTTTGGAATGACGTCGCGCGCTTTTGACTGAGACGCACCACCTGGCAGTAGCTGTCTTTGACCGCATGTGTTTCACTAAAACTTAAATTACCTTTTTCTGTGAAGAGCCACAAATCCTTTTTTACAAAAATACAAATTTATAATTAGTGATAATTATTTTTGAAATAATAAATAAAAATACTGAGGGGTTGTTGTTCTTAACAATCATTATTACAGAGAAGTGTTTTTAAAAAAAAATTAAGTAGGTATTCTAAACAGATTACAGATAATCAGGAAAAAAACACTACTTACACCTTTTCTTGCCATCAGTTCTTGGTAACCCACAGCAAACAGTGCAAAGTGAATAAAAACGTAGACTGATAACCACTGAGGCATGTATACATGGTATCGTTTCACTGGCTGCTCTACCTGTACCATTGATGAAAGTGAAATCTCCATTATAAAATCGTTATTGTGGATTTATCCTCAAATTGTTTAATCGTAAAAAAAGTGAACATGAGGTTGTTAAAAAATAACGTGTAATAGTTTTTTTTATTTTGCAAAAACAATTATTAAACATGCTTACAACTGAAATCGAACATTTTTTTTTCAAATTTCAATGATATGAATATACACCACCAATTAATGTTGTTTTTACACATTATTCGTATGTCAAAAAGTTGATTTACGTAGCGCATGCATATAACACATTATAGATTGAAATAACCGTAGTCACGTTTGAAGGTAATTTTCATTGCACACTGTGCGGCGTTTGAAGCTTTCCTTCATTAACGAAAGCTTGAAGTTCACAGGCAAGTACTTACTCATAACAAATTAGAAAAGATTTACAACACTTAAATAACACAGCAGTAAACATGTACAATGAATTGCTAAAACACTCACTTGTGGTATGTCATTAATATCCCCGGTTCTCGGCTTTCCAGGAAGCCAGCCTGGTCCGTACAGAAAGTTTTTAACCTTGTTTACAATTCCTTTCAAAGATGTAAGTCTTTCAATTAAATACTTGGAATATCCAAACTGAAACAAGAGAGTCAGATTTACGTAATTACTATCTATTTTATTGTTTGCAAAATTACAGTTTTCTGCAGTTAAATTACCTACCTAGTGAAGCCGTTCAGAAGTAAATAATCGAAACTGTAAAGCTGGCGATATCAAAGAACATTTGTTTTTCACCGCTTTGTGAGCCTTTTGCTGGTTAATCAAATAGATAAAAGGCAACTTTGAAAGCGTCCGAACAAGACAAATATGAATATATTATAGGCTCGGTTTGATTGAGCCTGTTCCTGGGCAATAACGGAAATGTATATTACTACCCACGCCGTCTAGCCCCGGGTTAGCGTGACTCAATATTCAGTATTTTCATATTAATGCCATTCCGTGTTCAGCGGCGTATGGTCCCCAGACGAAAGAAAGGGTTAGCCCTAAACGAGAAAAATATTTAAATATAAAAATCCACAGAAAGACAGTAAAAATTGAAATAAAGCGCTTACTTATCAAAATATAGTTCTTAATTTAAGCTGTTTGCGGATAAATTACAAACAAAAAGTAGTTGCTGGCTTTGCGTAATTTAAATTCACCGACCTGGATACTGAACGGTTCAAATGTGTTGATCGGGTGTGTCAGACCATAAGCTACTTCATCAGACTCGGCTGCAAATGTTCCTGAATTTGGAAATGTTGGTTTTGATTTTTGTAATATAATAAGCAACCATAGCGATATCAGATCAGTTCGTACTCGGTGAACCTGTCATCAGTGCAAGCTTGCACTGGACACACTGCCTGCGGATAGGGTCAGCCGGTGTATCGCTTCGGTTGCAGACGTTATATAACTATAGTTATATAAACATGGAGACATTATCGTTTACTTTGTTTATAACGGTAGTTATGTAAACAGTATGGGTTCTACATATATACTGGACTAGCAAGGCAGTCCAGGCAGTATTATATTAAGCATGCGAGTGCGGCAGTCTTAGAAGCTCGTCCGAGCGACAACGACGAGGGCTCCTGGGCCGACACACACTTACATTGTGTTAGTGTCGTTTTCTATGCAGTAGAATAACGTGACAATTTTAAGATAAATTCAGCTGTACAACTGCAATCTATTACTCAGTCTTCTTCCGGTTAGTGCGCGTATGCTGTAGACCTTGGCCCAAGACCACGAAACTAAGGTTAGAGACCAGTCTCAAATCTGAAGCATCTGATTGGCTGAAATGGCGACCATCAGATGCTTCAGATTTGAGACTTGTCACCTGATTTAGTTTTATGATCTTGGTCCCTTGTAGCCGTCTGGGATCAGCAAGCTCGTGCTTTTTAGTCAAGACTACATCATTCGCTATTTAGTTAATGAATTCCCACAAAAAATATTGAACTATAAATAGATTGACACATTACTATTAACCATCACTATTAAATGTGATCTGTCCAATAAAGTTTAACAAAACATCAACACGAATAGACAATAAGCCACCAATACGAAAAAAGAGATATTGTAGGATCGGTTCGACTCAGCCTGTTCATGGTCAGTATTGGAAAATATCTTAAACGCATATTTCTGCGCACGAGACAATTCCTGGGTTGAGCACTACTCAATATTTACACAAGTAAACAGTACCAAATTTGATCCATTCCAAACGACGACGGTGAACATGTAATCTTTAATGCGTATTTTCAGACTGATACCATTCCATTATCAGAGGCATAATGTAAAGTAATGGGTTTGTCCTAAACCAGAAATCAATTTGCGAAATTCAACAGAATAGAATTTTGACAGCGGATCCGAGAATGTAAGTCCTGCGTACCACAGAGAACGCCAAAGACGAAAATTGCAAAGCAAGAGGTTTTGCACTGAGCTGATTTGGCACTATCCAAACTAAAATAGGATTGATTTTTAAAAAAGAGTTCAATAAGTCTCAGTTATGAGTAATAACAATTAACAAATAAACATGTAGCTGAGAGGGGAACTTTGAACGCCACCGAACACGACAAATAAGAAAACACTGCAGGCTCCGTTTGATTGAGCCTGTTCATAGACAGTAATGGAAATGCATAATTCTGCCCACGTCGCCTAGCCCCGCGTTGTGGGCGACTCAATATTTTCACCAATAAACAGTACAATTTAGATCCATCCCAAACGATAGTATGCAAGGGTAATTACCAAACAGTCGGTCCCAGATGATAAGTGTTCCAGCGTAGTTTTTGTCGATACAGTAAGGATTTCTGCCATGGTGGACTCGGTGGTGACTTGGGGTATTTAATATATACTCCAGCGGACCCAAACTCTTGATATACTGAAATTATACATGATATGCTTTTAACGACGAACACATATTTGTCCATTGATGATAGTTTTACTCCTTTTAACCGGCACGGTCTCCTACGAGTGCATATTTGGGTGTGGACTTCCAGCATATTCTGGTCGGTCGGTATGTCCGTCTATCGACTGGTCTGCCGGTAAACCAAACCTTGTCAGATCAACAGCGAGAGCACGGTTTGATCTAGGTTTCTCAAACCGGCTCTGATAGTTGTTAGTGAAAAGTAGATGACCCTTCCTAAGATGTTTAGGTTTGCAAATCAAAGGTGAAGGTCATTTTATAGTGCCGAAGAGGATGATTGTTTACCTGCGTGTGTATCCAAAATTGGTATAAAATGTTGAGCTCTTGGTGTACAAGAAATACGGCAGGAGGCACAAACAATGCCAGTGGTAGGTAAAATACCTGAAATATAAACGCTATCGATATAACTTGAAAATGTAAAGAAAGAATTTCTGTATTCTTGTATTCTCACTACGAGTTCTATCCCATCACTTTGCTTGTCCTAAGAGCACACATGTTAAAAGTTCCTCAATGACAAAATAAAAAAAGATTATCTGCCCTTTCATAATTATTTTTGCATATTATGTCCTTTGTGTGAAGCTGGAAATTTGAAACAGACGTTTGATATGTATTTCAATATCGAATTCGATATTTGTCTTAACTCTATACAATATTAATTATTAAACATCGAACGAAGATTTCAGTGTTAACTTCACACCATTTGTTTCCGTTTTTTTTTATAGATTCTACACATCCAAAAAAAACGCACATTTGCAAATGAAGTATGTATATAATATATACCAGTACAATATACATATAAAAGTCTTCACTGAAGTATGTATATAAATGAGTTACGATCCCAAGGCGCAACTTGAACCGGACATTACTGAAAATCAGGGTTTCGCTGAGTACTGAGGATCAGTACTCGAGTAAGTACTGAGTACTGGATGCTTAAGATGTACTCGAGTAAGTACTGAGTACTCACTTTTGTCAGTGTACTTAAGTAAGTACTGAGTACTACTTGAAGTACTCACGAGTATTTTCCAAGTACTAAGACTTTTAGTATTTTTTTTATAATTATATAGCATACTATTCACTTATTCAAATGTGGTATGCTTGTATATTATTTATAATGAAGTAGTAATAATTTTATAATAACATATATAAACACACAGAAATCGTAAGTATTCAATTATTGAAAAAAGAGACCATCAACAACTAGTTCAACTGACAATAGTCACAGGTATTGCATAGTAACATCATTAGCCTAAAGTTCAAAAGTGTCATCTACACCTATCCGGTCTCACCCTAATCATAATTGCAAAGGCGAGAAAACATGTTACCTTCTTCCATTATATTATAATAAGGTGATAATCAGTTCTGTTGATTCCATTGCTAAATCTTATAATCTTACTGAATACACTGTAAATTTTAGTAAGGTACAAATGTATTTCAACCGTTGACAATTACAATGATTTATTTAATGATTTAATATAATGCATGAAATAGTATAAAAAACAACAAGTAAGTGCATAACAGCATATACAAAAGTTGTTTAATTGCGCTGCCCAATATGAGATATTAATGAATTATTTCTTACCATTCCATTTTATATATACACTTCATAAGGTTAAGTTTTATTTATTTTCATATTATTTCATTGAAGTGTGAAAGTACTCATATAGTACTCGTAAAGTACTCATAAGTACTAACCATTTTACAACAGTACTTAAGTAAGTACGAGTACTTGTACTCGTAATTTAAGATGAGTACTGAGTCCTGCTGAGTACTTGAAAATTGGTACTCGAGTAAGTACAAGTACGAGTACAAGTACGAGTAATGAAACCCTGCTGAAAATACGCCTTCGCGTCACGGTGAACAATCAAAGCGCTGAAAACGTTGGAAGACTGGCGCGCTGGTTGATAGGGTAGTTCCAACGGAGTAATCAAAATGTCTTGAACGGCGAAATGCAAGGAAGTAGAAAGTTTGCTGTTGATGGTCTCAAATTGGCTGTTATAGGGGAGCAATTAATAACAAGAAGTAGTTTTCATATAAGAATTTAATTTAATAACACTTTGGAAAAACATTTGAAGATTAACAAAAGAGAGGTGGAGAAGAACATAAGAATCGAATTATTCTTGCACAGATATCATTACTTTTAAGTTGTTTTAACATATGAAACCATGTATGTTTTTTTTTCGTTTGTAAGTGACAGTTACTATCAACAACATTAGTAAATAATTCAGTATATTCAGGGATTTCAATAGATGCAGGTACTTGCATTTTGATGCAAGGTAATGTGAGGTTTTCCCAGCTTTTATCTCACCTAAATCTTAGGTTGGGGGTCTTTTTGATGCAGGAGCGTAGGATTAGTGGTTAAATGCTAGAATGCAGATGATCAGGCTCCACCACAACTGAGTAGTGTCAACGAAGAAATGCACAAGGCCCACGTAACTTAAGAGACTGAAACAGTTATAATATTATTTTTTACGTTGATCGCAACAATGCATTAACAAAAATATCCGCCAACTAACTTACGGTCCTTGAAAGCTGAGCAAAATCTCGATCCACAGCTACTCCAACCGGGACACCTGCAGTTTACCGGTACTTAAACTTTGTTGTTGTGGCCAAATAACCCCGCTGGCAATTCAATTCATTTATTAATTTAACATTTAGTTCTGAATATAATGGTAAATGGGGCTGCCGCACCACACCCCCGCTTGCATTAAATGCTAGCTCTATGTAAAGATCCGCACCGGTAAACTGCATTCTAGCCCTCCAACCTAAGCAAAATGGCGACCCACGCTATCTCCCGCTTGTCACGAGGCTGATTTCTTTTTAATCGTTCTTTTAATATCCTTTCATATTTGTTCGAACAACAACATTAAATTGTTTTCTTGTTTTTATTTGTAGCATTTTCTTACAAAGTTTGCATTCCTTCTCGTAATTTTTTTTAAATGCACTACTTTTTATGCCGCACATCTACGAAATCTTCCATGCGTTACTTTACTACTCATGCATATCAAATTGCTTGTTCACTGCCGTAGCTGGTCGTGATTTCACTCTATATTTGTTCGACGGCGTTTTTTGGCATGGATGCTCCAAAATTACATGGAAACTTTCGCTCAGCATTCTTGGAATGGATTGTGCTTCACACGTGTGCAGAACATTTCGGTCTGCTCTCGCGCTGACCACAAAACCCCACTTACTTGAATACGCTCTCGTGGTCGCAATGATACACCCGAAGTTAATTAAGGACCGCGCGTCGCCGTGTTCACGGCATCGTTAGTTAAGACTGGCGCATGCGCACAGAGTCTAAAAACGGCAACCGGATTACTCCTACATGTAAGATAACTGAATCAAAGAACTGGGCGACTTGTCGATCCGGCATAATACCGTGACTTGAAAGATAATTATGACCTGATAGGCATATGTTCTTCGTTTATAAAAAAACAACATATATTTATATATAAAAACAATCTTACCAAAACGTGAAAATATGTATTACATTATAGATGTAGATGAGACCTTACCCAAGAAGTATAAACTTGCAGGCACGACTGCCGCAGTGCAGTGGAAAAGTTGTAGTCTTCGGAACTGTGGTGAGTTTGGTGAAATCCCCACATGAAGTTTACCTCTTAAATATTAAATTAACAATGACTTTATACAGCGTTTATCATGTACATAAGAGAGAAAATACGTTTTTGACGGCTGTGCTGTTCAATGAACATCTTTAGATTTAACGAGATTAAAACAACTTTTGCATTTACATATAAAGTCAAAATGAGCTACCTTTTATAAGTTTTTAACTATGAAACACTCGTAAGACCTGTTACCAGTAATTTTATCGGTTCTTATCGACCTTCCGATTTAAATATGGATACAGTTATATCGACCTCTTCGATCTGCGATCAACAGATAGACTGATATATTATTAGTATTACACCCCTTGTCTCGTTTAGATCAGATAATGTTGTTATATAAGAACAGTAACTGAACAGTATTAAGAAACCTGTACCATGTGCAAATCTGTGAAACCAGTAGTACCCCATGTCTACTCCGATAAAAGTTAGCCACCATGTCCACGGACTGTCCCATGGCAGCTCTTTTATACAGTAATGTCGATACACCCACACGTATCCCTCTATTGTTACAGACCTTACCAAAATCCTGCAGAAAATTGACAAATGGCGTATATATTTAAAACCTTATTGAAATTACATAGATTCTCCTTAATTCTGCCTCTGTTAACAAAGGTTTAAAGCAAGCAATATTTTCCTGTTAATTAGTCTGGAAACAAACGAACATCAATATCTGTCAAGAAAGGTACTGTCTGAGAATCATGAAATTTAGGCCCTATATCATTACTAGTCTAAGGATTAAACATTGTTTTCAATCAGAACAGTGACTCTTAAGATAAACATGTAGTGGTGGTTGTTTTATTTTATATACCAACAGAAAATTGAACAGTTTATTACAGCAATAAAGAGGGTCTTCCTCGAACATGGCTTTCCATGGTCTCTTACGAAGTTTTTTTTTAACGCTAATGTAGTTTCCTTCAAATTCAAAGAAATGGGTTTAAAATACATTAAATACGTAAAAATAGCTGATTTTATACCTAGTAAATTACATGTGTCATCATATTTACCGACATGATATTAACACATCAGATATACTGTGGGTCTTACATTGGTAGTCTAGAAAACATCCCGGCGCTAACTGAAGTGAACGCATCGCTCAGTCGATACTTCTTGTCCTGCTTCAGCAAGGAAATAATCAGCTCAATAATCATGAACACCCAGAAAAACGGAGTGGCCTACAAATAAAATTACATGCATTTGGGCACATCGCCATCAAATTTTAAATATTTGAATTTAACAGTGGTCTAGGGGTAGAACGCCGGAATCAAGATCCGTAGATTGCAGGTTCGAATCCCACATGGGGAAAGATTCGTCTGCAGTTTCCCCAATCAAAATTCGGCGCGAGTAGTGGATTCAACATAGGAAGCAATCATTGAACGTGATTTATATAAGTTAGAATAACTTTTTTCAATGTAAAATATACTTATTACCGCGATATACCTATTACCGCGAGTGCCTTGGTAAGAACAAATTCACATGCATACATGATGATGTCACTTCTTTTTCTGTTCGGATTTGTTTACATTATCTCCCAACATATCTCAAACAAATTGAACAGCAAAATATATCAAGTTTCTAAATATCTACTTTTTAACAGAAAAAAATTACTTCATACAGAACTGGATAACCACTGTTTATCAAAAAGCATAACTTGAAAAGGTTTTTATATATTTAATTCCATGAAGTAAACATTTTTCAGTTACTAAGGATTTGTTCCAGCAGAATTGAGGTCAAGTAAGCTACATTTTATCACCAGATTTCTGTTCCCGTTAGGGATTAAACGATGATCGATTATAATCGGTAATCGATCGTTTTAGAATCGATTTTCGATAATCGATTGCGAAGTTTAATAATCGATCATCGCTGTTCCTTAAGCAGCTTAAAATGGAGATCACTGTATGAGAACAAAAACAGTGTTTGATATATGACATAGATCAGTGTTTTTTTTTGGTTTTAAATAAGCTTTGAATATGTTTTCCCACTAAGTATTTCAAGAAAAAGACTCCTGTACCTGCAGCCTACACCCTATGCTCATATCAGATATGGTTACAAATTACAATACATGCAGCCTATGGGCTAGAAGTGAGGTTCATGTAAATGCTAATTTATACCAGAAAATACACCGATATCCTTTTGTGATAATACAGTAGTTCTATACAGGGCCCTCTTTTCACGATGGTAGGGACCGAACTTTGACCCCATTCCCGTCCCCAAATATTTTTTTTCTATTTTTTTTTAATTCCCCTCTAAAGAATTCCTTGTGTGTTTCGCATGCCTAAAGCAGAGTTCTTAAAAATAGTATTTTGAAATTTGCTTTTTGCAAAAAAGAAAAAAATGCATTATAATAACAAATTATGAGTATTTTTGTAGCTAGAATATTAATAAAGAATTCCTATAAATAAAATTCCTCTTTATCAAAGCATGTACATTGTTATTGTAAATGCTTCGATTATATAATCGATGATTGATCGAAAAGGGATGTTCGATTATTTCTGATGATCGATTATGAGTTTTGTCCGATTATGAAACTCTAGTTCCTGTATCCTAATAGGAAGGATTCACAACTACGTCATCAATTAGTGTTATCTGTACCATGTGATACACATGTGGTACAACACTGTAAACAATGGCTGCTTGTGATAAGATATTTGCTGTAAATTTAACAGAAAATGATGTACCTGGAGGTAAGTTTCGCTCATCTGACATTGCTGAGCATTCAAATGTTGAATTAAAATGTTGGTTTCAGTGTCGAGGTTTAAATTTGTCAGGAAAAAGGCAAGAATTAATTGACAGGAATTCAACAAAAACTTTATATATTTCGTTTGTTTACAGTTGAGAAACATGGCTGTTTGGTAGCATGGTATATTTTGTTTGATTCTTTTAATAATATTTAAAACAAGAGCCAGTCGGAAACGACTGCAAGCTCGACTATTCGAAGTCAGACATATTTAAGCACATTTTAAACTGGGCTTCATTTAAACTGGGAAGTAATTCAGGAGTTTATGACACCCAACACACACACACATGAACAAAAGATTCTTAATCTAAGTTAGGAAATCAATAAATTACACTTAATTTATTATTGTATTTTTTTAAGAGTGTTTACACAACCCAGCCCATACACCCCTGATCCCACACCCATCAACCCACTATCCCTGCCCACCTATAGTGATGTGAAGGGGTGTGGTGTAGTATAGTATGGTATGGTATGCTGGTTGCTGTTGTTGGTGGTGTTGGTGTAGTTGCTGTTGTTGGTATTGTTGTTGGTGTTGGTAGTGGTGGTGTTGTTGTTGTTGGTGGTGGTGGTGTTGTTGGTGGTAGTGTTGTTATGTTGGTGTTGTTGTTAGTGTTGTTAGTTGTTGGTGTTGTTGATGCTATTGTTGGTGTTGATGTTGGTGTTCATGTTGGTGTTGTTGTTGGTGGTGTTTGTGTTGTTGGTGATGGTGTTGTTGGTGCTGGTGTTTTTGTTTGTGGTGTTGTTTACGGTATAGTTGGTGGTGGTGTTGATGGTGGTGTTGTTGTTGTTCTTTGTGTTATTGTTGGTTGTCTTGTTGGTGTTGTTGTTGTTGGTGGTGGTAGTGGTGTTGTTGTTGTTGTTGTTGGTGGTGGTGGTGGTGGGGGTGTTGTTGGTGGTGTTGTTGACAGTGTTGTTGGTGGAGTTGTTGTTGTTATTTGTGTTATTGTTGCTTCTGTCGTTTGTGTTGTTGTTGTTGTTGTTGTTATTGGTGATGGTGTTGTTGTTGGTGGTGGTATTGTTGTTGTTGTTGGTGGTGGTGGTGGTATGTGGTGGTGTGGTGGTGGTGTTGTTTGTAGTGGTGGTATGTGGTGGGGGTGGGGGTGATGGTGGTGTGGTGTGGTGGTGGTGCGGTGGTGGTGGTGGGGGGTGGTGTGGTGTGGTGTGCTGGGGGTGGTGTGGTGTGGTGTGGTATGTGGTTGTGTTGTGTTGTGTTTTGGTCTGTTGTTGTCTGGTGTGGTGTGGTGTGGTGTGGTGTGGTGTGGTGTTGTGTGGTGTGGTATGGTATAGTATAGTATAACCAGGGTCGTAAATTATAAAGACCCTGGTATAACCAATCAACACTTTCATCCAAAGTATGTTAAAAGTAAATCTGTTTTAAACCTTTTCTATAGCATTACCTATGAAAAACACTAACACTGAAACTTTAACCATAATGTCTAAGTCTTAATTCTAATTTCAAATTGAAAAAGGGTAAATTAAATAAAAAAAGCAAGGATGAGTTATGGGCCTTTGAACATCAACCTGATGTATGATAAAAAAAAAGGTATACAAAGTTTAAAAGTTGTGGTTTTAATAGAATGAAAGTTATGAGGTTTCACCATCTTGCACGTAAACTTAAACCTTAATTTCTAATTCTAAAAAGCGCAATAATTTGATAAAAATAAAAGAAAGAGTTATGGTTCTTGGCAAACATAGTCAGGGTCATGATAAAGAACAAATTTCAAAGTTGTAGTACAAAGAAGTATGAAAGTAACTAGCTTGCACGCAAACTTTAACCTTAAATTCTAAGTGAAAAAGGGCAATAATTTGATAAAAATCAAAGAAAGAGTTATGGTTCTTGGCATACACAGTCAGGGTCATGATGGTGAACAAGCGTCTTTAGTTTCAAAGCTATAGTACAAGAAGTATGAAAGTAACTAGCTTGCATGCAAACTTTAACCAGAAATTTTAAGTTGAAAAAGGGCTATAATTTGATTAAAAATTAAAGAAAGAGTTATGGTTCTTGGAATACATAGTCGGGGTCATGATGGTAAACAAGTGTTGAAAGTTTCAAAGCTATAGTACAAGAAGTATTAAAGAAACTAGCTTGCACGCAAACTTTAACCTAAAATTCTAAGTCGAAAAAGGGCCATAATTTGATCAAAATGGAAGTAAGAGTTATGGTTCTTGGCATATCCACTCGGGATATGATAATGAACAAGTGCTGAAAGTTTCAAAGCTGTAGTATAAGTAGTATTGAAGTTATGTGTTTGTACAGTAGCGTGCACGCAAACTTTAACCTGAAATTCTAAGTCGAAAAAGGGCCATAATTTGAAAAAAATGGAAGTAAGAGTTATGGTTCTTGGCATATCCTCTCAGGATATGATAATGACCAAGTGCTGAAAGTTTCAAAGCTGTAGTATAAAGAGTATGGAAGTTATGTGTTTGTACAGTAGCTTGCACGCAAACTTTAACCTAGAATTTTAAGTCGAAAAAGGGCCATAATTTGATCAAAATGAAAGATAGAGTTATGGTTCTTGGCACACACACTCGGGACATGATGATGAACAAGTGTGCCAAGTTTCAAAGCTGTAGTATAAGTAGTATTGAAGTTATGTGTTTGTACAGTAGCTTGCACGCAAACTTTAACCTGAAATTCTTAGTCGAAAAAGGGCCATAATTTGATCAAAATGAAAGTTAGAGTTATGGTTCTTGGCACACACACTCGGGACATGATGATGAACAAGTGTGCCAAGTTTCAAAGCTGTAGCTATAGTAGTTTGTAAGATATAGGTATGTTGCACGCAAACTTTAACCAAAGCGGGATGGCGATGCCGACGCCGACACCTAAGTGAGTAGAATAGCTCGACATATTCTTCGAATAGTCGAGCTAACAAAATCATTGAAATGCATCTGTTATGTTATAGAATAATAAATTATAATACTAAATAAAATTTTCATATCAAGCAGCAGTGTAAGCATAGAGGTAGTCAGAAACAGGTGCAGTTTCATGTCTGTATGATTGTATCATGGCTGATCTTATCTGTATATTTATGTGATCAATATTGTAAAATGAAGATCCCTGGTTATTTAATTATGTAGCTATTGATACCAGTAATTGAGATAATACTTAATCAAGTGTAGTAATTAAAAATATTGTTCAGTGTTGCTGTCTTTGTTTTTCACATGCAGGTCATGCATTGAAGCTGGGGGAGGGAAGGACATTATTATTTCCATTGATGTTTACTGCATATATATGTCTAATTTTTCACTTTGTCAATAGTATAATACTCCCGACCACAAGCACTTATCCACTTTTTGCACTTCTGTTCATTTGTTTTTGGTTTTGGAAAGGGTATAAAAAATACATCTTTCATGTCATCTTTGTCTGCATACCTGAGTCACTTTTACAAACACCATAGCAACAATGTTTTGTCCTACCAGAGTATTTTTTAGAAGAATTTGGTTGCAGATCCATAACTAAACACATGCAAATCTATAGTAACTTCATGCAAGTGATACAAAATTTGTACCTCTAGCAACGGTTGCTGTGGTCAGTTCTTATCATGTAATCTATTTTTAGCATATTGGCTACCTGTGAATCCTTCCTATTGGCTGACTCGTGGTAATATGTATACAACGAAAAACCAATGGCTGACACAGTGGTTCATTGGAAAATATATTTTTATCATAAAGGATTCCAAATTTTCAAAAAATTCACCTGTTTTCTAAAGATAATGGATAGTTTTAGTTACATTCATAACAGCTGATTGTTGTTGTTGTAAATTTATTTTATATACCCTAGCAAACTTAAGACTCGTGGTAATAGGTATGACCAGGATATACAAGTTTAAACTAAAAAAACTGAAGGCCAGAATCTCTGTCGGTTCCGCATAAAAGTAAATTAACAAAAATCTTTTTAATTCTATCACACTCCAGCAAAATATTCATTGATTTGATATTATAAATTAATATTGGGCCTTATATCTAACAAAACATAAAGTTCAGGTACGAATAGCAAAAGTACGAAAAGTACACATATGTAAACAAACCTCATTTATGTAGTGGGGAACTTCTTCTGGCGATTTAAAGGATGTTTCGTTTGGTGACACGATGTAGAACATTCGCCTCATCCCCGTCACAAAATCTACTTTGTTAAGGTTCGACATTTTGGACACTTAACAGGGCGGATGTCGTAGATCTGTTTGCGAAAAACCCAAACAAACAAGATCAGGTCAAATTTGATAACGATAAGAAAACCTTGGCAGAGTAACTTCCCTTTGACGTTAAAACACTTCTTATTTGAGAACAAAGTACTGAAAGTAAAAAAAAATCTGCTCAATGCATGCTTTCTTTCATGCAGAGAAAACCCATTCCCATTATTCTCGTATGCAGTGGCGTATTTTACGGGTATTTCACACGCAGACAAACTATGTTCAGTCTGGGCGTCTGACTCTGAAATTACGACTCTAAATATCCGTAATGCTGATGTAAAAGCTGATGAACAACGGTTTGTGTAGGAGAATTTTTAGAGTGTTGCGTTCAGAGTTTGCTAAAGCAAGTGAAAAAAAGATCATTCATAAGGCGAGAGAGTACAGAAACTAAAATGTCTGTGAAAGCGATCGTTGCAGAAGCCTCATATCTTCATTGTATGATTTAAAGAATAGAGCCTGTTTTTCTGTCATAAAAAATGGAAGAGATCGGATCGAACTAAAGCTGCATGAAGTATATATACACATATAACGTTCATACATTATACAGAATTCTAAAACGACTTGACGTTTTTCCCATTGAATTTGCTGTGAATTATTACGCGATAATTCACCGCGCGTGGGCACGGCTATTACTAATTACCTGTCGGTATAAACTTATCACGTGACAATTGTATTTTTCGCTGGGATTTAATTTCGCGCATTTTAGAAAGCACAACATACGCGAAAATTTTACCCGCGCGTAATATGATGATACCACAGTAAAAGAATAATGTTTATTTTATATATTTATATAAAATACTATAATAATTTTCCGCTATTTTGCAGCAACGTTAAGTTGACGTTAACGCGCCATTTTTTAACGACTTCACGTCATTTCCGTTGTTTTCATTTTATTTCCTGGTGCAGTATCAAACCGTTGGAATAACAAATACGGTTCGAACGACGACTGGAGAGTGCTGAATGCGCGGTTGGATGGACATGTATTCAAGTTTGTTATTCAATCTTTTAATTATTATCAGTTTTTGAATTATGGAGATGTTTAGGGAGTAAACACTAACTGCCGATCTTATTACCCATTTGCGTTTATTACGACGCGCTAAAATTGAGTTATGATTATTTCGCTTATTCAGTCAGATGTGTCGTGTTAGAATTGAAATAATCAATAGCTTCCGGTGAATTATCGCAGGATAATTAACGGGGCGTCGTTCAGCTGCGTAGATATATATCACTCGGGGCTACGCCCCTCGTGATATATCCTTACGCATCTGAACTCCGCCCCGTGAATTATCCTGCGATAATTCACCGGAAGCTATTGATTATTTCTAAATTAAACTAGACTGTGTCCTCAGGACACTGATGCCCCCACTGCTGCAAGTACATTTGTAACAAAATTGTGTACTAGGTACTAACAATATGTGGTGAATGAAGAGTAAGAGCCACAAAATTTAATGACTAACATAAACAAAGGGCCATAACTTTGGTGAAAATGGTTGCAAGGCAATGTCCTTTACAGCAATTAAGACATCATGTCTAATCATCTGTGTAAGTTTGGAAGAAATCAGCCAAATAAAAAATGTGGAGTTGATGCCACAAAATTTTGTAAGTGAAATTAACAAAGGGCCATAACTCTGGTAAATATGGCCGCAGGAAAAAATCCTTTCTTTATGATCATCTGCACATCCACCTTGATCATGTGAGCAAGTTTGAAAGAAATCCATCCAATAGTAAACGAGGAGTTGATGCCACAAGATTTAATTACTGAAATTAACAAAGGGTCATAACTCTGGTAAAAAAAGTCGCAGGAAAAAATCCTTTCTTTACGATCATCTACACATTCTGCTTAATCATTTGTGCAAGTTTGAGAGAAATCCGCTTTATAGTTTAGGAGGAGATGACGCCACAATATTTTAATTACTGAAATTTACAAAGGGCCATAACTCTAGTAAAAATGGTCGCAGGAAAAAATGTTTTCTTTACGATCATCTACACATCCTGCTTGATCATCTGTGCAAGTTTGAAAGAAATCTGCCTTATAGTTTAGGAGGAGTTGACGCCACAAGATTTAATAACTGAAATTAACAAAGGGCCATAACTCTGGTAAAAATGGTCGCAGGAAAAAATTCTTTCTTTACGATCATCTACACATCCTGCTTGATCATCTGTGCAAGTTTGAAAGAAATCCGCCTTATAGTTTAGGAGGAGTTGACGCCACAAGATTTAATAACTGAAATTAACAAAGGGCCATAACTCTGGTAAAAATGGTTGCTGGAAAAAAATCCTTTCTTTACGATCATCTACACATCCTGCTTGATCATCTGTGCAAGTTTGAAAGAAATCCGCCTTATAGTTTAGGAGGAGTTGACGCCGCAAGATTTAATAACTGAAATTAACAAAGGGCCATAACTCTGGTAAAAATGGTCGCAGGAAAAAATCCTTTCTTTACGATCATCTACACATCCTGCTTGATCATCTGTGCAAGTTTGAAAGAAATCCGCCTTATAGTTTAGGAGGAGTTGATGCCACAAGATTTGGGGACGTACGGACGTACGTACGGACGGACGAACGGACGGACGAGTGCAACTCTATATGCCTCCCACTTTGTGGGGGCATAAAAAAAGCTAGAACGCTATCATTCGGGTGTGACGTTATGAATGTGAATTTTGTTTTATTCCGCTATTGAACCCAGAGAATTGCACACCAGTAGATCTCCAAAAGAAAGTTTTCCAAGTTAAACTATAAATATTTTATTGGAAGGCTAAAAATCAAATTTTCGCTTACTAACTTTGCATACTTTTATGTTAAAACCCTCTTACGCCGAGAGCGACATTTATGTCGCTCCCGTATAACGCCGAGAGCGACATTAAAGTCGCTGATCGGGAGAGACCGAGAGCAACATATTTGTCGCTTTTAAAATACAATGATATTGAAATACAAACAATGTATATTCATCGTCATATTTTTGGATAGTTGTTAGATTTTATTAACAAATGGCGCGCCATGATTGCATGTAAACACATTTTCCTAAAAATGACGTCATTAAACAAAAAAAAAACGACGTCATTATCGTGGTCACTTTTGGCGTCAAATGCTCGATGTCGTTACGGCAGTCGCGTCAAGACATCGATTGCATGGTAAAAATTTTACCATTCGGGTGTGCGAGTTTTTTTTACCAAGATCTTATATATCATTGTCTAATAGTTAGGAAATGTTATAGCTAAATGTTGTAAAAGGTTTATAGCCGAAGTTGAAATTTCCGCGAAAGCAAGAACAATCGGCCTAGACAAAGAGTCCCAATTTAAGCATTTTCAAGAAATGTTACATGTACCTTACATATTTTAAGTACTATAATAGGCCTAAGTTAGGAATGCGAATTACTTATAATTCGATTAAATTAAAACTCACCAACTTTGATGCATTTTATGATTTCATACAAAGAACATTATTTAGTCCTGGATAAACAAGCCGACGGATAGGATACATATCATTTCATACATGCGCGTATACACAACAGAGTGATTATAAGGGTTGTTCATCTAATGTTGCACATGGATAAATATATGTCAGGTGTATGCAAATTACTCTAATGAATCTAAAAAAATATTTATGAATAAATCTTATAACAAGAAATATCTTTAAAAAAGATAAACGGCGTTGATGGAAAAGATTTATATATACATGTATATAAGAAAGAAAGAAATACAGAGAGGCAAAGCAGACACAGTTTAGTTATTTTATTTTATTTGTTATAGCTGTCGACGAACCCTCCCTGCCTTCTTAGTATGACTTAGAGATTAAGCGACCGAATCATGACAACTCATAAATTAATTGAAAGTGTCTTTCAAAAAAAATGTTGAAGCTGTTGCAACAATTCCATACAGTGATAACAAGTCGATTAAAGATACTGAAGCAAAATATTCAGTTTCAATAAAATACCTCGTGTAGAGTGAGAATTCAAGATGAATAAATGTCCTTGAAATTTAATAAATATAAATAATAACAGCCTGTTACAAGAGCGAAATCTACCAACTTTTAAGTATATTAACTTTAAAAAAAGTGTCCGTCCTGAGTATTGAACCCGGGGCCTCCGCTTGAGAGGCGAGAGTGTTAGCCACTTCACTACAGTAAACATGTATTTCGTACTTGAAATTAACAATCAGTATCAAAGGAACTAGAAAGGAACCAGTAAAAACTAGGAATATCTACACCTCTCTTTCGTTTTACACTGTGTATTGTATGCAAGTGTTTACCTGACACCCAAGAATATTCCATGTAATATTTTATTTAAGCCATCAATATTGACTTAACTGGTTACTTAAATCGTAAATATGTTTTTCCTCCAATACAACACCCACTAACAACCAATCGATTTAAACTATTTGATTTTTCCCGCTGCATAATAATAAAAATCCCACTAGATACCTCTCCACCCTGCTAGATGCCTCTCTGATGTAAATAGCTACCAATCGAAATAGTTTATTTCATTTTCCCTCTGCATAATAAGAGAATACGAGTATTATTTACAACATTTCATTGGTCGAAAAACTAGGTCAAAAGTGACCTTAGACAGCTAACGCCGAAAAAACGAGTTGTTTCAAATTAGAAAAAGCATGCTTTAATTTCACGGGAATATTTCAAACCTTTTTTCGGCGTTAGCTGTCTAAGCTCACTTTTGACCTAGTTTTTCGACCAATAAAATGTTGTGAATATTACTCGTATTCTCTTATTATGCAGAGAGAAAATGAAATAAACTATTTCGATTGGTAGCTATTTACACCAGAGAGGCATCTAGCAGGGTGGAGAGGTATCTAGTGGGATTTTTATTATTATGCAGCGGAAAAATCAAATAGATTATTCCGATTGGTATAAGTGGGTGTTGTATTGGAAAAAAAACACATATTTACGATTTAAATAACCAGTTAAGTCAATATTGATGGCTTAAATCTTATATGGAATATTCTTGGGTGTCAGGTAAACACTTGCATACAAGTTTACACACTGTAAAACGAAAGAGAAGTGTAGATATTTCTAGTTCTTACTGGTTCCGTTCTAGTTCCTTTGATACTGATTGTTAATTTCAAGTACAATAAAAAGTTCATTGTAGTGTAGTGGATGACACTCTCGCCTCTCAAGCGGATGCCCCGGGTTCAATACTCAGGACGGATACTTTTTTAAAGTTAATTTACGTAAAATTTGGTAGATTTCGCTCTTTTAACAGGCTGTTTGTATTTATTTTTATTAAATTTCAAGGACATTTATTCATCTTGAGTTCTAAATCTACAAGAGGTATTTTATTGAAACTGAATAAATGTAGATCAAGACTTAATGTTAGACATTGCTTCTTTAATCGACTTGTTATCACTGTATGAAATTGTTGCAACAGCTTAAACATTTGTTGAAAGACACTTTCAATCAATTTATGAGTTGTCATGATTCGGTCGCTTAATCTCTAGGTCATACTAAGAAGGCAGGGAGGGTTCGTCAACAGCTGTAACAAGTAAAATAAAATAACTAAACTGTGTCTGCTTCGCCTCTCTGTATTTCTTTCTTTCTTATATACATGCATATATAAATATTTTCCATCAACGCCGTTTATCTTTTTTAAAGATATTTCTTGTTTAGTTATAAATGTATGTATACAATACATATGCTTTGAGGAAATAGTAACTTTTTTCGGACGAAACATTTCCATGACTTATTTAATCTTGTAAGTTATTTTCAGCATTTTTATTTTAGCGAGCGATTTAAATGTAGTCCATATGACAAAAAGGAAAAAGTACCGGGTCACGCGGGTGGCTAGTTTATCAATCGGGTGGCGGGATGCGGATTGTGGGAAAATAAATTTTAAAGGTGACTGATTAATGTATCAAGGGTTTGGATGTTAATTTATTGATTAGTCGATAGATCGATCAGTCAATCATTTGATAAATCGATTTATCAATCAATCAAACAATTTATCGATCAACCAAATAATCGATCAATCAGAAATCACTCATTTATTTGTATTGCGCACATTTTTTTTCATGATGATAAAAGAATATTTCTCCGGATTAAAAGACATTTTTTGTTTTTATAAATACTTTTTCCTTACTTAAGCATGGTGGAAAATCTGCTCATAAATTTTACAGAGACATTAGTTTAATGTCTAATGGTGTTTTGAGTAGAACATAATGGCTGGCATAAATAACCCCTATATTTATGTAAAAAGTTGCATTTCGGTAAAAATTTGATTTTGCCCGGAAGTACTTTTGTTAGTAAACGAATACCAAAAGACGATAACCATCCTGCCATAAAAAACAAGTATATTGGTGTTTCAATTCAACGACTATATTTTTTCTAGGCGAACATAACTAAATCCAGACAATACGTAGATTTTCAATAAATCAGAAATCTGAAAGACGAAAATATATGGCACTAAAATTTGTTCAATTCAGTGGTTGTCTCTTTTATCCATTTATTTTGATTAACACACAGAGCAGATAAATGTAAAAAAGACCTGTGAACTTTCCTGTCGATATCTGATGCAATTTTTAAAATTTGCAATCGATACAAATCATGTTAATTCTTTTTGAAAGGCAGAACAAATACCCGGTATATTCAACAACGGCTATTAAATTCACTTCTCCCACTTCTCTTCGAAGGCAGCTGCACAACCAACGCTTAACTCGTATTATACCCCAGTTTTTAATACCGGGAAATATGGAACTTCAACCCGAATGGGACGGATGGACTACCAATTCAGCAAACCGTTTTTACTGCTTGATAGAAACAAATATTTCGTTTAGTAGTCTGGTTCCCGATCTCTTTTTTTTCAAAGATATTGTTTGCGCATAAACTATCCACGAGTCATGCGAATGCTATTAAAGTAAATTATGAGTTATATTAAACTCACACCAGATGGATTGCCGTGCAACCATTCATGTGCATCAAAATCTAAATCTGAAAAATCATTTACCGGTATTATTTACCGGCACTGTCTTACTTTCAACAAAAAATCAGAAGATGATGTATTGGGATAGTGAAATTGTGTACATCGGTACACGGGTGCTCTAACTGGTAAATCAGTCTCCGCCGGTACTTTCTTTAAGACCAGTTTTCGGTTTGTGTGTCCGATCACAAATATACTATACGCATGATGTTTCAGAGTACGTAGGCTACATGTATATGCTCCATAGCATTAGATTCTTCAAACACATATCTCGGAGAAAGTTGTAAATATAAAATATAAATATATGCAATGTACATGTACTAATATAATAATTATTAATTTTAACAAAAAGTAAATGAAGATACACTTATGACGCTTGGACAAAATACATATGAGTCTCAAACCGCATCAAAATTAATAGCGACGTTAACTTTGGCGCTCCGTAACGTCATTTCCGACGCGACGTCAACAACATCCTAAAATAATGACTCCGGCGTAAGAGGGTTAAGTATGCATTATATGATATTTACATTAGAAATTATTTAGTGATGTATCCAGAAGGCCCCCCAGTGTACACATGACCTTGAATGACAGGCACACAAACGAGGCGACCCTATTTTTTAAGTATATATGTAACTTAATCGGCATAGCTAAATGTACCCAACATTTGTAGTGTACTTAACCATTACTTTCACCTGAATAGTTAAATGTTTATGGCTGAATAGTGGAAAATGTGAAGGATAGAAGGCATTTATCGGATGCAAACATCCATAGATGTTTTTGGCAAACCACTCGCCATTTCAGTTAATCAGATGTTTGAGATTTGAGACTGGTTTCAGTTTTATAACCTTCAGTCCTGCTTCTTCTACGACTTTATCGCCTATACCTTAACTTTGTGGATCATGATGAGTTATCTCTTAACTCTCATTGTTATCTCCGGTTCATTAGTTGCATCGCTGTGATCCTCGTGACTACTCATAACCATTTTTATTTTCACTTTCTTCCGATCCATCGTTTTTTTCCAGTATCGCTCTCACCGGCGTGCTCTCGTACTGTCCCATCTCTACGCGTTCAACTTGTGTCACCTCTAATGAATGGCAGTTGTAATCACTTCTTCAGTGGTTCAGATATGTAGGCGCCCTCATTTTTTAAATGTTCGTGCGATCAGTTTTGTCATCCGAGTCACTAGAGTCACACATCTTTTGTCTACAAGTTTTTCTGTTGTGCAAAGTTAACGTTCATTGAAATCTTTAACATTGTTGCAAGCTCCAGAAAAGCGAAAAGGCTGTGAAATATAAACCCTTTAATATGTTATACGTGTGACATCACCACCTAAAAAGGAAAATTTACAATATTAACCCTTTCCTCCATAGACACACCTTTATTGCATGGGCGAACAGTTTAGATACAGATAAGCCGGCACATCCGTGCCATCTGATCAGGATCTGCGGCACTGGTCGCAGTTTGGTCAGAAATAACTTTTTGAATAAAAAAAGCGAACAGTTTAGATCCTTCTAATGGAATATTTTTCGTAATCACATGTAACATCATAGTTATGACCCACTGATCGATTTTTAGCTCGGATGGTTAACTAATCGGTTGTTTCCAAACAGGAAAATATATGATGCTTTAATAAGGTTTCATTTATCGGTTTTAGTGTCGTATATCGATAAATGGATTTCTATAATATGTATTCAATTAGTATTGAATTGAATAGCAAAGGTGCGCTAAGTACTCACTGATCAAAGATGCAATACGTATTTACGATGGGAGTAAAATAAACATTGTGGGTAATAACGAGGTAAGATGATTTGTATTTTCACAATTAATGACACATGCATGTCCTAAGATTTATCATTTATATTGTAAATCAAGTAAACATACTTTTGAAGACTCTGTCGACAGTTTAACGTTCGGTGCTTTGGGAATAACATTCTTTCTTGTGGCGTAGGGAAACTGAATTGGACAAAGGTATGATTAAAACTAACGACGGGAGGTTAATAAAAAAACTTTTTTTCTTCATTTAATCGAGTACTTTAACGGCCAAGATCATTAAACTGAGATTGGATACTAATCTCAAATCTCAAACATCTGATTGGTTGAAATGGCGATCAGTCTCCTGATTTAGTTTTATGTTCTTGGGCCAATAACTCCATGCAGAGAAACATCTTAAACTGCACTTAATACAAGTCTTTAAATATAAAACACAATGCTACCCAGACTTTCAGCCGCAAGCTCCTAGTCATTGTAGTTCCAGTCACTTTCTATTTCCCCGAGTCTATATGTTCATGTGAAAATGATTTCCGCCTGACTTATGGACGGTCGGTATCCGCACGTTTTCAAATGTTGCACAGTGGGGGTGGGGTGGGGTGGTACATTTAGGGCCTTCTCCACAGAAAAGCACTCAGTCAACAATATAAATTCAGAAGATTCAGCTTGTAGTACACCTCTACCTGTGTTAGTAGATAACTAACTCTCTATCGCTGCGCTTTTTTCAATGTCATTATGTTTTAACGATTTCAAGTATGTATGTATAAACGTTTGTGTATGGGGGTGGGGTAAGAATACACAGACATAAAGAAAATTAATATATATATAATGTTGTACCCAAACCAAAACACACATTATATTTCATTATATTTTAGACAGTCAAATCATTTCATTGCAGCAAATACATATATGTGCTGTCCGGTGTAGAAAAATATTTGCAAAGTAACTAAGCTCATGCTGTGAAACATTTTGATTTTTTCTTTCAAGAAAATAATCTAACCCCAATAGCAGGCAGTCAAGTAGAATTTGTTTTACTTCAAAAGAGTGCTCCCAACAGAACCATTGATCAGAAGTTTCAGTGACTCGGGCTCAAATTCAACAAACAAAGGAAACACTTGTATTAAGAAATATCAAAGCTACTTTATATTGATTTATCTTTAGCTAAATCAACAGATACCTTGCAATATTTGGCTTTGAAAACTGATCGGTGGAGACTCTCAATCGCCATCGCAGAGTTATCGTTCCTTACACTCACTTTACACCTCTGCGAAAGGCTCAATGTCAAGATTTTTTTACCAAACTAGGCAGCCTTACTTTATACAGTCATAATTATGAATTCGAAAGCTTGAGGTAAAACAAATGACAGAAATTTTCACTATCTTTCATTAAAACCGAAGAAACTATGGCTATTTTAAACGTAGTTGGTGAACTATTTTTTTGAGTTAAATTGAAAGTAGTTGAAAATAGTCCCAGCCTAAAACAGAGGTGAATGTAATGAGCCGATAGTTAAGAGCGCTAGACTCTATGGATGTTTGTAGAAGTTGATTGACCCTTTTTACCGATCATCATAGAACCAAAGTCATTGCGGATAAACAAATAAACAAATACGTGCGTATAAACATTTAATAACATTTACCATAATAACACTTTAACTAAATTACGAGTATGTTTCATTTTCTCATATTTATCAGAAAATGCGAAAATTGAAATTTTGAAAATCGAGCAGACATGACTAATATCAATACAACATATACAATTCGTGCATTTTCATGACACCAGTTATAATATAAGTTAGTGTATTAGAAAATCTCAGTCAGTTTTATGCAATAGCTAGACTTCAGCCGGCAGCCTAGCAGCCTAGCAGCGAGAAGGCCGCAAATGCACAAAACCGAGTTGTCAAATTCGTTTCTATATTATTTTACTTCAATTGGGTTATTTCCATACAATATTCAAATATCACACGATTTTATTTTCTGGCTATTAAAAAGCTCCATTATTGATATTTTTAAATTATCCTATAATGACATTTAAATGTGTTATATTGATATTACTCGTGTTTTCTAATTTCCAAAATTTCAGAAAAATTGGCCGCGAAAAATAGATAAAATGGCGTTTTGAATATGACATTATAACATCAAATCAATATAGCCTTAAACTTCTTGTTGCCAGGCTGCTAACTTCACACTGTCAGGCTAAAGGGCAGCGAACGTTATGGTGCGATGCTGCAAACTTCACGCTGCCAGGCTGCCAGTTTTCTGGGCTGCTAATTACACGCAGCCAGGCTGAAAACTTCACGCTCCCAGGGTGCTGGTCTGCCAAATTTACGCAGAAGTAAGCACCCTGGAAACAAGAATTTCAGGCTGCATGCCTGCCTGTCATGTTGCTTGGATGTCAACTTCACGCTGCCAGGCGGCCAGTTTGTTGGGCTGCCAACTTCACACTGCCATGTTTCCAAGCTGACAAATGCCAGTCCAACGTATGGAATATCATTAATATCGACATAAAGTAATGATTGTTTTGAAATAGTATTTGTTTATATAACTGAAAGCCAATTTGCGCACTTAAAAATTCAATACATTTCAGCCCGTGGTCATGACGTTTATTTGTGTAAGGGATAATTTCAATACGGAGAGTAAGGGTATTTGACTTTCTTATTTAATGCAACAAATCCCTTTCATTTAAGTGTTGTCCATAATAATGGTCATCAGAAATTAAAAGGATATTTAAAGGATAAAAGGTAATTAATCTGGTCTTGTACCACTTTACAGTTTTTTACAATTTACTAAGCATCTTTCTTGCCACGGACCAACCAGTAAGTAATAAATCCACATCCATCGCTTTTTTTTCTCTCCGTTTAAATTTTATTTGGCATTGCTGATAACATTTAACGCGTTCTTATATTTTTGTGAGCTTTATCATTGACTAACCGGAAACCCGACTTCACGATATGAGTTAAGTCATATAGGGGTTTGTAGGTTGGTCAGATATATAGGAGGTCTTTTCAAAATTCAAGACGCCGCTCCGGATCAGATATACAGGTAAGGCGTAGCACATGTTATTTGAAAGAAAATATTTCAGTTTATGAGATGAGGATAAAACTAATATCTGTTCTGGGCTTATATTAGTCTTCGGATCTAGAATTTCGTGGGAATCAAAGAATTGTTCCAAACTCAAGCAGCGCTATTTTAAGATCAATTAATCTTGTTGGCCAGTTATTAGGTGATTTTTCTAGTTATAAAAAAGTAAATTACCTGTTCTAGGCACCATCATGATGATACTTGTGTTAAGATAGGCCTATATATCTTACTCATGGTAAAATTTTACCAACATTTTCTGGTTAGTTTGTTTTTGTTTTTTCTATTGAGTTTTCGAACCTCTACAATCTGACGACAGAAACATGCCACCATCTTCATCAGTTTGCTAGAGCTTATCATCCCGCTAACACCGATTCCATGAAGAACTTGCGTCCATGCAGCGGGTGTTCTTTCGTGAGGAGGAATTAAATTTGTATAAGTATCTGTCCTCGCTATACGTTCCAGGTTCAATTTATAAGTTCCATATTTTAAAGATATGATCCGATTGCTAAATTACGTGAACTCTAACACTGAGCTACAATTGATGATAACAATAGCATTAGTGGTATTGTAATCAATATGAAATGAAATATTTATATGATACAATCAATGTCTCTGAGATTTCATATCATATCGACGTTACCTAATTGTTCATTTGAAATACTCTGGTCACGTGATACGCTTGTAAGTTGTCTCCCATGAAACTTTAGTAGAGGCTTTAAGAATAAACTTAGCCCAAAGCCTGACGGTTATATTTCGATTGGAGAAATAACTTATAATGACTTAATTTTGACATAGGAAAGAACATATACGTTTTATCTGAGAAATTGAGAAATACAGGATAATCATGTGATGGGAACAACTATTCCAGCGTACCCAATGCAGGACAGCTCCTGATAAAGAAGGTGATCGGACGGAGTTAAGCAACCTCCGACACCCTATCCTACTAAATCAAAATGTTTGTGTTGTTTTTTTTAAAAAAAACAAACAACAAAACATAAAAACGTATCCCCTTATACCTAACCTAACCTAACTTAACCAACTAATTTGTTTTTAATAATATTAAAGTATTTTCGAATGTTGTTTTTTGTTTTTGTTTTGGGAATGGTTGGAGAGGGAAGAGGGTATTCATGCTGCACACCCACTACATTTTTTTGAAAATTTCATTCCAAGATTATCTGTTGTTTTTTTTTATGAAAATTAAAAAAAAATAACCAGTACTCTATCTTCGCTCAGTTTGTTCTCAATCAAAGACAGTTTCACTGACAGTTTATACTAAATATGCTAGTTATTTCTGTAGTTGCCAAATGTCCCATATGTATTTGTGAAGTTATGCACCAAGACAGATTTTTTGGCAGTATGTCTTTGATAAATAAGGGTTAAGAATCTTGAACATGATACCCTGCTTTATTTTGGTGAATATTTACGTGAAGCTTAAACGGATGCAAAGTTGGTTGTGCGCCGGACAAAGGACTGTTTACAGACGCCGACTGTAACATTGACCTTTTTGGTATAAATGTCACGGTTCTTCCGCGCAACACTGCGCCTCATTTAGAAGAACGTTTGTCGTACGTTGGTAGAGGTCTCTTCAGCCATTGCAAAGTTAAGCTCCGGACAAAGGAGTTTTGTACTGATAAGACTCATTAGAGGCCAACATGTGACATTGACCTTTATAGGTAGGTTTATGGTTCTTTAAGGTGACACTGCACATTATTAATTGTTGAACATTTAAGAGAAGTTTGGCTAGTTTAACAATAGTACGTTAAACCGTTTCAAACTAAAACTTGAGTCTTGCGATCTTTGTGTAATCCTGGTTTCGGACATGATGAAAATGTACATGGGTACATTCTCTTTTCATACCCTGGCCTGGCCAAGCTTGCTATTGGTCAGTACAATACAGTAAGAAAACAGACTTCAATCTAAGGTGACATGGAGGATCGCTGAAAATGCTGGCCCTAGTGGTAAATTGAATGTTAGTTTGAAGTAAACTCAAAGTAAAATGCTATTTTAGCAAAGAACGGTTTTAATTTACGAGTCAATAGCACTGTCGTAAAAGTTTGAAATACCATATAACGTTTAAAATACGCCAAAGAAATTGATTTTTAATTTCTTTCAAATCTCTTAATTCAACATTTCCATTTATCGTCGTCCCATTCTTAATCTATTTTTATCTGTACTTTTATAATTTGATCCTTGCTATTTATGCGCATATTACGTACTTTCAATGGTATGTCAATATATCCGTTTTCGGATTACGGTGAAAGAAAGATGGGTTCGCGATGAATTTTGTAATGAGATACCCACGCGTAGGATTAGCATATGGGTGTGTTTCTAATTTCCGAAATCTCAACCTTCTACCTGTTCCAAAAGTGCAACATTTTCTCAGTAATAGTTATTCAGTTGTATGTCGTTCCATTTGATACTTTTTAGTTGAAGAGTGCTTTGGTCTTGACTTTTTGAAGTCTGTCTCCCTTGCTTGCTTGGTGATGATCTTGGTTGGTTGCCTATGTCTCGTTGTCGGATCTTCCCCTTGGCCAGTGGGGTACTTTCTTATTCCTCATTGTCTTCTACACTCTGAGGCCGGGCATCCTTCAGCTCACATGAAACACACGTGATCTTTTTAGTTACCTAACCCGCTTTCCTCAATGTGAATGTATTTGAATTGCCGTAAAACGTCGCCCCGTAAATTCAATCAGTGCTGTTATCAATTACGCCCTTCGCAGGCAGTCGAGCAGGATATCTGTGATAATATTGAGTCAACCTGTGAGTGGATGGCGTAAACAGTATTATGCATTTCCATTACTGTTCATGATCAGGCTTCATAAAACCGAGTCTGTAATATTTTGATATGTGTCGTGTTCGGTGACTTTCAAAGTTCCTCTTTCATCTATTTGATTTGATTTTCGAAACTAACCTTGGCATAAAAATGAAACAAGTATTTATGTCATATGAATATAAAATGGGAAATCGTAAAATGCAGATTAAATACCTGGACTTAGATGTTTGAATGGTTAGCGCCGAGCAACAAGCTCAACACTTTGATCCTTCATTATTTTAATAAGAGGTCGACTACTACCGCACCAATTTGAAAACAACTAAGTGATGTTCTAACCGGGTTAGGACATTCTATAGAAACGTTGTTAAACTGTCAAGTGAAATATTGTTGATATAAACGGACATATATCTTTATCAATATTTATCGAGTTTTATCAATATCAGAATGCTAAAGTGATTATAAACTTTTAATTTCGAAAGGAAAATAATGATGTTTAATTATTCATAAATGGCCTGTTGTTGAATTACCAGGAGACCTATACGTCTAAAAGGATTTTATTTGATTTTTTAATAAAGACGGTGAAATTCCAAATGTTAATGTTTTATGTTAACAGCACTTAAAATCACTTCAGAGATACTCGTCCTAATTGGATATCATCTTGCAATCCGATTAGCATATCATTACAGGGGGTGCGCCTTGACACGGCTGTGATTACGTTTTTGATACTCTGTGAAAAAAGGGCACTAATGACGAAATAAATGTAAACAAAGGTTGGTTTTATTGCATATGTATACTAAGACTGTGAAAATCTCGGGAAATCTGTATGTTTTGGTCCTAGCCATAAGAGTGACCTCTTCTGAGAACACGTCTACAATTCTCGTCAAATTAGACCACAATACATTCAACGGAATAGCACATTAATTTTGGAGTGCTATCGAGGGATTGGCGGCCGAGTATTTATTTAGTTCCCTTGCCACACCAAAATAAATCGTCAAGTGATTGTCGAAATGATAAATATAAAGTAAAACATATCACCTATCACAATCAATACATCAAATGCCAAATTAGCTGAACATATAAACTAAACACTCAGAGAATTTTAAAATAAAAACTAAACAAAAAAGAATTCCAGCCAAAATTGAGTTGACAGTTGACATTATGATTTGTGTTTTTTTTGTTCTAAAGTAGAGGTTGAAGAATGAACCGTTCTTCCAAGTACGAAGTAATTTAAGGATAGGAAACAATTGTTAAGTTTCAAACTTTAACAAAAATATCCAATATCAAATTAACTTCATATCAACAATTAGTTTGATGACTGTACATAATTATCTTAATTAATTAGGTTTATGACTAAAACAATCGTCATAAGAATTACTTGTAATTGATAAGGAAGTATAAATCTGAATGTACGGATACTCTATGATGTTGATGATTGAATTCAATATACCACTGAGTGTCTCAATGGTATGCATAAACGTTCTTAACTAAAATTAACTAAAATTAAATAATCGACATTAAAAATAGCCAAAAGTTAACGAGTTTTCTTTTTTGTAATGATTTTACGTGGAAACCATGAGGAAGTATTGAACAGGACAGAACTTATCTTTTATTGCGATCATGTTCATGAAAATGAACAATATGATTTATACAACAATCCTCATAGTAATTAAACCAAATTGTATTTCTCTCTTTTTTTCGTAGTTATTTCGTAGTTATTTAAAAATCGCCAGAATTAATCGCATTTTCTTTTAAATTATCGCCAATGGCTTAAAATATCTCATCGGCGCAACGTCGACAAACAGACTGAGCATTCAGTTATCTTGCAATGTTCTTTAATTTACAACGTGAAAATCACTTGCTACCACATGCCTTGCGCTTGAATTATCGGACAATGCATACTGTTTTATGGGCACACCTGAACTTTACCGGATGTTATTAGCTATCACCTAAATTCCTAATCCTTACTCCAACATTGGGCATGCACCGACAACGTTTTCAGATTATTTCATTGTCACAACTGACTTTTTATGATACATAAAAAACAACAAGTTTAAAATAATAAACCACGGAAACTATAATAAATAATGTTTTTCATTCATGTTTTCTTTGTTTTGTTTTTGTTGAACTACTTTGCCAAATAAATACGCACAAGGAAACTTAACATTGTCTTCCTTTATTTTCCAGGACTGAAGAAAACGATAGATTACAAGGAAGTGTAAAACTCAGTCGCTCTGATAGATTCAAATCACAATATTCAAGCTTTACATGCATAGACTTGCATAACATTTTGCTGTGAAATTAGTCAAAACGATAATAAAACATACAAGGCAATTGTTCACGGTGTAAACGTCACTGAAAAAAAGGATCAACAAGGAGCCTATAAGATGGGGTGTTTGTCGACGCTGTGTCGTGTATTTCTTGTGATTGTGAATATTTTCTTCTTGGTAAGTAATGTCATTTTAACCAATTAGATATATTTCATTAATGCGAATATCCGTAAAAACACTCGAATTGCTTATTTTTCAAGTTGGCGTTTTTCATAAAAAATAACGTCAACGCGAAGAAGTTTTTTTTTCAGAAACACAACAAATTGCATTTCGACTTTTACAAAATGTTTTTCAATAAAAAGCAATTCCACTTTGAAACATTTATTTTAAACGTGAATAAATTTTACATTAAATGCATTTTGAGTGAACTCTAGCTTTGATTTATTTTCAGATTATTGGATTAGCTATTTTCGGAGCTGGTTTGTTTGTTCGTTTCGGTTCAGACATTATAAATGGATATGTGGACAGTGTTAAAGAATCCCTCCAAAGTTCAGCGAGCAGCTCCGGATTTGGTTCTGTGGATTTATCCGGATTTGACATATCTGAACTGCTGTTCGGTGTATCGCTGGGACTCATTTTCTTCGGACTATTTTTGATCATTATTACAATACTTGGGTGCGTTGGCGGATGTTGTAAAGTTAAATTTATGCTAATAGGAGTAAGTAAATGTTTATTTTATCTCACTTTTAATAATATACTTGCTTTGTATTATTGAAACAATGAAAGTTATCGGTCCTGGAAGTATTGTGATATAATCAGTCATAAGAACATCATTTGTACCCAGTGAACCTACTTGGAAGTCTGTCTATTTACCCTGGGTACACACTGCTTGCGGTTATAAGCAACAAGTGCATTCATGTTTAAACATAGATCTGAGCTATCAAGTCTGATCACGTCAATGCAAATAAGGCGATTATATCTTGGGCTAATTTAGACGCACAAGACAGCAGTCAGTTGAGTACAGCAAGGGCTCAAGGTCATTCTCACAAAATTGTATTCGTCTGCAACTAGCTGACAACTAGACTGGTACCGACAGTACTTAACACAACCACTTCATATCTGTATATCATATGCATGTTTTAACAAATCAAAGTCTAAGAGAATGTTGCCATTTTTTTATGGAATAACTTCGAACTCCTATTGATTGGTTGGGTTTATTGAAATGTTGTTAGGTAATCAAAGTATAGCGCTGACTATGTTAAAGATTAAATATATTTTACAATGATTTAGTATGTGGTTGTCTGCATCGTGTTGCTGGTCGGCCAAGTTATCATCGTCGGAATCCTGTATGGCTCTCCTAAAACGGTCAGTATAAAGAATATCTAACACGATCAGTATTCAGTTGATGTGAAAACGCCACACATTTACGAGCGAAATAAATTATATGGTTTCATTTAGATTAGAGACCGGAACATCAACAGATGCTATGCTTATTGCTTCTTAGGCCCATTTGGCATATCAGCTTTTTGCATCACGTTTTATAATGATTCAAGTGTCCGAGAAAGAAAAGAAAAGAAAAGGAAAAGGTTTACGATAGAACAAGAATCAATACAACGACAAATAATAAAAAATAAAATATAAATTTAGCAAGTACATTTACCCGTATCTACCCGTATTTACCCGTATCTAATAGCAATTAAAATACATGAACAAACAGTAATTATCTGATCTTCACATAATATGAGTGCATGTAGCCTTTAACATAATTCAAAATTGCTTATATTTGGAAATATTTCTAAAATGCTACTCAAATATATATGCCCTTTTAAGAAAACAATATTTTTTTGCCAGCAAGAAATAATTTAATAGTTATCTACACGATTCTTTTATTTGGTACTTGAGCTTATTGAGATATTCAAATTTCCTATTTACTTTCCGTAAAATCATTAGCTAAAATTGCTTATTTTCAAATAACATCCCTTTCTATATAATAGTACTGTAACAGTATTTGGTGTATTTTTATATAATATTTATAAAGTGTTCCTTATAATACATTTCTATTAAACTGTTAAGTTCTTACCATGTACTTCAATCGAAACCAAAACTGTGCGGTTATGTTAACATTGTAGAAAGTTCTCATGTTTAGAGGTTCCCATGTTACTTGCACGCTAAAACTATTTCATTCAATTTCTTTGTCAATGCAGATTATTTAACTAGGTAAAAAACCCTAAGGTACTCTTCAAATTTTCTTGTTACATATGTCATTAAATTTCGGATTGTATTATTTCAACTAATTCTTAATATCATTATTTTCTCCGTAGTCGAGTTTTATTTTCAGATTTTTAATACAGTCGTGTTTCGTTGTTTTCATATATAAGAAATTAAGAATGGAACTTAACAGTTCAAAACTGGGAGAGTAGAGGTATACACAGATGTCCCCTCATTAAGATCTTCTTCCATAGATAATCTTTCGTCTGTTTTCAGTTCCACGACCCTGCTAAGAAAGCTTTGAAGAGCGGTATACAGTCTGATTATGCGGGACTGAACGGGACCGATGTTCTGTCTATGGGATGGAATATTGTCATGCAACAGGTAAATTAAATGTTGTTTACTCAACATTTCGTGATTTCAGATATTTTGCCTGAAACTGGCTTTGTTGACTGATCTATTGTCCATGCTCCTGTCAAATTATTGCAAAATTGTTCTTCACCATATATGAATCCAGACTGAAATGAAGTCTTACATATACTCGTGGGCAAGTAATTGGGGGACATTTGTCCCCCTAAACTGATTTGGTTTTTGTAAAGCAAACGAAAACACACTCTGGTAGTGTACTTCCTTCATTTTTATTTTTGAATGCCTGTCTTCTCCCATAATGCCATGTAAATTGTTATGCCACATAGGTCTTACTAAAGTTAATAAATGGTCCAGTGCCAAAATGCTTTAAAACTAGTGTTTAACAGCAACTCCGTTTATACAGAATAACATCAGTGGGTTATCATTTAATAAGTTTCCAAGAAGTGTTCCTGAAGTGAAATAAGTTGTTGTGTTTATTCTTCCAGGTGAAGTGCTGCGGAGTTGACAGCTATGCCGACTTTACGGGTGCCAAAAACTGGATAACATCATACACAGGTTACACACTCATGACCCCGCTAGCGTGTTGCAAGACCTTACCTTCGTCAACGAACTTGTCATGTGCAACCTCGAGTGCTACTAGTGCCGACAATTATCTGAACGAGGTAAACACTTTTGTAATGTTTTGGGATTAACATATTGTCTTTTTTCAGTCGTCAAAACTAACTCTTACCATGATTGTGCTATCGAACCTGCGAGTTTATTAGTAAAAAATTAAAGACCATATAGTCAGTTCGGTTATCAGTAAAATAATTCGTCACTGATGTCATGCAGTACTAATAACGCATATCAGCGCTTTCCGATCAACCTTTTGGGGGTTGTCCCGGCTAGCTCAATCGGTTGCGCTGTCGGAATTGCAGGGCTAGGCGCTGTCGCCGTGACGGTGCGGGTTCGCTTCCAGGTAGAGACAATATCATTAAAACTATAAGAAGGTTTTGATAAACTCATTGAGAGGGATTTAGCACTCATTGGTGGATACAAAGGGACTGTAATACTGAGGGAGAGTTACTAGTTTCAGCAAACTGGTTGTGTTTCTTGTTTCAGGGTTGTTACGACAAGATATGGAAAATATCTCTGGGTAATACAGCAATCATGGTCGGCTCGCTGGTCGGAATAGCAGTTTTTCAGGTAAGTTTTAAAAAAAAATCTAGTCTATATTATTTTTAGGATATCTGAAAATACTAAATCGTTATTGGACATAATGAGAGGACACTCTCACGTTTACATAAAATCATTCAATTGTTGTAAAGAAACGTAAATGGTAGTGTTTCTGTTGTTATCTAGATTAGAAAAAGATGCTTTGTTTCAATATTGCAGTCTTTGTTTAGAAATTCATATGATAGTTAAAGTAACTTGTCTACAAGTAAGAGCTGTTCAGATCGTTCTAATGTTTTTTTACAGAATGTATGGATGATAATTTATATAATTAACCCGCGTGTCACGTGACTTTCTTCCTATGTTTTGCTCATGACCATCACTTAACCTCGAAACCAAAAGAACAGTAAAATGAATTTCACTCAGCATCTTAAGTAATATCTTGTAAATGTCCAGCAATCAAAAGTAAGTGTGAAGTAACGTTATTTAAGCAATAGTAAAAAAACCATTAAAATCCTATCAATAACTACAGATAATATCTAATGTCATTTCCAAATAAAATTACATAAAAGTTTTAAAGAGTTATCCGTTAATATTTGGTGGCACTTTTTCAACTTTTCCCGTTTTAAGCGTACCTTATTTGATAATACTACCTTTGATGAAAACGATCTCCATATAAGAAACATCTCTATATTTATCTTTTGAATGCATCAAAAGAAAATGGTTTTATATTTGCTCTAAGATGAGTTATTATTTTAGGTAAATATAAATGTTGAAAATATACGGATCTAGGAACAACGAGACTAAAAGGCACACATATTTACAGCATTGGTCGGATGCAAGATTTCCAAAAAGGGGTTCGTTTGGGTCTTTCTCAGTGTAGTTGTTTGATAATATCCAACTTTCTGGCCAAAATCCATATGAAAATTAAATATGGTTGTCCCAAAAGATGGGTTTTAACAACCCAAATGAACCTCTCTATGGATCCACCCCTGTTTACAGCATAGGGTTAAGCCTTGTCACGAAACACCACCTGGTTTTGTTTTACCCACTGTTGTAATTTTGTTTTCCTTTCCAGCTATCACTGATTTTATTTGGAATCATAATTTTGTTTACCGGGAAAAACAAGACGGGCCACAAAGATTTCTAGGCGCAAAGGTGGAATAGATTAGAAATTTGTTTGTTTGCATACTAACAATGCTTGTTTGTGCTTCAATAATACCAGAAGAGCATAAAGATATATCTTTATTTACTACTGAAAATGATCTCAATATCTTGTTGTATTTCTGTAATGTTGCCATTGCAAGCTGGTGAAATCTATTGCATATCTGTGCTATAGATATGCAATATTTAACTTAAAAGTTGTGTAAAACCATATTATAATGAAAGATAACTTACAATTCCTTACGCATTTAGTAGCTACCTATTCACAGCGCGAACCAAAACTAACTTCTTTCATTTACATCGTCAATAAAATAACGCTAGCTAAACTCTGCATGATCATTTTTCTTAAAATCCCAGTTTTGCTTTAAATAGTTTCACAGATACGATAAACCAACATTGCTTAAAGTTATAAGCAGTCATCTGTAGTAGTTTAATATAGTAGTTTAAACTTATTTATAATAAAGCCAACATGTTTTGAGATCTTCTCGGTGAATAAAGATATATCATAACCTACATACAACATATTGTTTTAATTTTATGTTTTTGCAATTTGTATGCATGTATTTGATGTTGTTTTATCCATGTTGTATCCCAATAGTGCCGTAGACACGCCTTTGCAAGTTATAAAGTATGTCGAACGTTACCGGTGCATGCCTTACCTTGATGTGCCTGTGTAATCTGAAAGAAAATGTATTGTATGGTGTATGGGACAATGTTAGCAAATGAAAACGTAGAAACAATCAATATTTTCATTTGCACCCTAGAACCTGGTTTAAACCACCAGTGGCAATTTGTTTTGCCACTGACCGTTCCAAGGCGGTAACCCCTCGGGTTCTCACTTTCGTTAATTGTTTGTGGCGTCCATTTTTAGACTGCTTACTGCAATACCATGCTCTCATTTCCTCTCTACTCTTTGGCTGTGTGGGTGAGGCTGTGTCTGCTGGATGTGGCTATTCATGACATATTTCACTTTTTTCAATATGACATGTCACTGAACTCTCAAATTGATAGTGGTCATAAGATAAATCTTTTAGGGTAATGAGGTCAATGGTTTGGGTCTTAGTGGCAGTGACATAGAACTTGATAGGAGATCATAAACCTCCGGTCTTCAAACTCGGTAGAAACATTGAAAAACGCCCGATAAATATGAGGACTAGAGATGGGTATGTGGTCCTCAAACTTATGAACGTCTATGAAATAATGCTGCTTTGGTCGCAGGGTTGAAAGTCAAGTACCCTGTGACCTTATCATCTCTAGAACGACGTCCGGTCTTTAACTTGGCAGTAATTGGATTTCTGTCAGAGTGACGTTGTCATTGAAAACTATGTCAGACCATAACGTGACTTCTACGATAGTTAACAGTTTAATAATTATTCCTTTTGGTTTATTATGTCAGTAGGTCAATGTTAAGGTCGCCGTGAACTTATTATCACTGAAAATGGTTTAGGATCAACAACACTGGGTAGCGGTTTGGCACGTATTCCTCAGTCTTCGTAGGGAGGTGGGTCTTTAAGAAAAACAGAAATCAGTTTATTTTTGGATCAATTCAAGATAAAAAAGACTTTGTCTGATTAACACCGGGCGTCGTTTTAACTACCGAATTTCTATGCAATATGTCAAATGTCAAGGTCACATTCGTCTGCAAGTTTATTATCAATTCTGAGCAATTCTTAAGTTAAGTGATATCAGATGTGGAAGGAGAATACGCGATGAATTTTCCATTCGACAAGTTATATTGTTGTGTTTGCGTATTTTCATGGCGTCATCCAGTTGTTGCCAAGTAAACATATATATATGATATAAAAATCACGACAAATATGTCTTTCCTAAATTTCCTTGCTTAGTTTTGCACAACACTAGCGCTTGGCAGTTCTCTTGTTGCTTGTGCATGTATATTGTGTTCTGTCCAGTGAATCATATAATTTTCTCAGTGAAATATAAGTGGTAGTCGGCTGTTTTCAGATTGTTGAATATCACCAGAAAGTAGAGCACTATTTCGTGCAATTTATGTCAAAATCATGCAAATTAGGCATTTAAAGCATAACAAATAAAAGAAATGCGTTTTTAAAGTAAAAGATAGATGGATATTTCAATTGTAAAATCCGGACTTTTTTTCACTCGTTACTACGCAACTCGTGAAAAAGCTTACTTCGCAGTTTACTCGGTGAAATATTTTTCTATCTTATAATATTAAAAACAAATATAGTCTATTTGATTTGGCTTAATAAGTAGAACTGATTAGTGTAAATAAAACCTTGATACGTGTAAGCGAAAAACTTTGTATTAAAAATTGCTTAATGATCAGCTTTATTTACCTTCCGCTCCTCAAATGTACAAAAGAATGCTATATGTTGTTTATTGTTATCGTTTACCTGTAATCAATGTATTTTTTTTATATTTCAGATTTCTCTCGTCGTGTTTGCTGTGATAATGATTCTAGAAATACGGAAGAACAAAACAGGACCCTCGAAATAGAAATTGAAGAGTGATTAAATACCTCGCTTTTAGATTTAAGTTCAAACTATTTGTAGGTAACAAACAGGAATTAATCGAAACTTATTCTGAAACATAAAATCAAATCTTAACATTTTATGTAAAACTATTCCACATGAGGGATATTCCAACAACCCCTTACAAGACTTTATCTTAGTTTGTATCAATAATTCTTTCTTCAAGGGTAAAATTTTTGTCCTACTTTTTAAAACTCTTTTGAAAGGTTCGCTGGTTCGTCCTTACCAACTTTAAAGCAAAAGCGTGATAATATCTCGTTCAAGCTGCGATACTAACACGGCAATTTCGTTTTCCTACCTAATTATATATTCCCTATGCATTTGTATAATCATGCATTTTATATCTGTAAATCTCGTGCAAACAGTGGTAGTAAGTTTTTGTTGATCGAAAACAAAGTAGTTCTAACCAATGCGATGTTATTATCTTTTCGTTAACATTCTACCTTTCGCAATTGAAGTCACATTCGTGAGCAATGTAGTCCCAGACCATCTTGTACATCCGAATACATTGACCAGGGATTACACGGTTGAATAATCAGTCTATTTATTTCTGCAAAACACTAGAATGAACAATAAATGACCTGACTGGTTGCAAAAGACGTGGTTGAAAGAAGCCGTCCATGAAATGATTCAAATGCCTTACCGTACTGCACTTTAGCAAGCATTTGCAAATCAGAAATCTGCTTTAAGTTGACTTTTTAAACGAAAAGCGTCTTATAATGAGATTCATTCTACTTTGTTTGCTAATGACCTTGTGATGATTAGACTAGTTGTTAGTTATGTTTGACATACCGCTTAAATTCTATGGACTATTATTTACCTTTGCTACGCACATAGTTAAGTTTCAATGGGTTCATTGTCTACTGCAAGATTATCGTACATTTTGTATTATTTAGAAGTATTAAGTTCTTTATCTGTCATAATTTACGTGCTTGAAAAGCTTTTTTAACTAAGAGTTTTGCAAAAATGTAACTGCTATTCTGTAGTTTAAACAAATGTCTTTTTTAAACTCTGACTATCCGTCGTTGCCAGCATCTTGTTACCCTTACAAGCGGTTTAAATTCTACTTTGTCCAATGAAATTGCAGTATTTTTTCAAAATGTTTGGACATTTATTTCTATAAATCAGAACTTGTGCATCGTTAAATAATTTATCACATAACTGAATTAATTTACTAAATACAATCCACTAAGTCGGTTAGTGTTAATTAATGAGCAATCACAAAATTAAATCGGTCACATGCTGCGCCGCGCTAGACTGATTAATTTTTGCTCTTTAATAAACACTAACCTAAAATTATTCCTCCTACCCTCCATTTTTCACTTTGATCTTTCCATTTCGTTTCAAGATATATCCAAATCGTGTTATATTTGTTACTGAATTATATTAAGATATGTTACCAAATAAAAAAACCCTACTATTTGAATAACTAATATCAGAGTTAAACCATTCTTTTTACTGTTTCATACTGGAGCTTTGACAAATACATACTGTAAAATAACTAGCAACATTGGAGGTATACAGAGTATAAATTGCTTATTTGTTGTTATGGTTTCACAGTTCAGTAAATTCTTCTAAATAATAGTGGTTCAGGTTCAAACGATTATAAAATATATCACTTATACTTACTTAACTTATACTTGTATCTTCCCATATTCATCGCACAATGTATTTTAAAAAGATTTTGAGTATTGATGTCAATGTTTAAGCTTCAGTAGGTAAAACAGTTAAATAATGTTATTTCCTTCTTAAATTCACCAGTTACCTAACATTTAATTAACAATCGTCGTTTTCGTTTATACTATGTCACAGTTATCTCTTCAGCATTTGGCTTTGGTAAGTCATAAATGCAAAGTAATCATGTTATGTTCAATATAATCAATAAATATATTGTCTACACATTTTAAGTAACCATATGTTACAATAAAATCGTTGTCTTTAAACATAAGAAACATTGTATAACTGAGAAAGTTTTTCACCAGGGGGTTCAAGTCAAATATTTTCATTAAATATTTTACCGTTAATTTCGTAACATAATGCATAGTGTGTGTTTTTGACTTCTAAAGTTTACGATTCTCGCGTGTTTTTGACTGATTTGATGATTGCTGATGGCCGGCCACTACCTGAAAATATTTAATCATCTTAGGCGGAAAAATGACTGTTTTGTGATTTCCGAAGTATTACACTTGTTTCTGTTAAAGCAGTTGTTTATCTTATCATATTTACAATCAAGAATAAAATCACATATGCAAACGGACAATACGTGTATTTCTATACTATATAATATCGTTATTCTAACGAACAGAAAACTTTAAAAAAAAAACATCAATAACTGCTATTACTTTATTCCAACATTTTAAGTGTATCATTTGTTCTGCATGTTTACGTTGTAAATGCATTCTATAGCAATATGTGATATATTTTAAAAGTTCTTGTATGTTTGCAACAAAATTGTTACTGTTTTAAGTTACCTTTGTTAAATAAAAACAACTAAAATCTGTCGCATGTTTTTCATTGTTATTTTGATTTGATGCCCACCTATTCTTTCAGATTCACTCACCTCTTTCATGTATATCAGCAGGCCTGCCAAAACTTCTTCATTAAAAATCCGGAGGTTTTGTCTGATTATGTCAATGATGAAGACGACGATGATGATTATGTTGTTGTTGTTTTAATGTCTTGTTGCTGTTGTAAACACAAATGATGATGCTAAAGATGATAACGATGGGGTTGTCTTAATGTCTTTTAGCTCTGATCACTATGATTGTGACTGAAAAAATTAAGATGATGATGATAATGATGATAATATTTTTCTCATATTCTTCTTTTTAATTATATTCTTCAAAGAATTTTATAAATGTATTATGCCGATTTTGTTAGAAATGGTTAAAAAACTTGTTTAAAAATGACTATTGTCTATTTTTAACGTTATCATTCATTAACAAAGAGCTGTTTCGTTAAGGTACACATTCGAAATCATCAAACATTGTTAACTTTTTTCACCTGTTTTTGTACTTTTCATTTTTATATTCAAATATATTAAGAATACTGTCTAATTTAGTACAGTGAATATGATCTAATATTTAAGATCTACTGATTGGAAGCTAATTACAAATATAACTTGCATGTTACGATTACACACAAAAAATGATAACTATCTCTGATTAGTTGTCAAAAATATTGCATATTTAACTTGACTTGGCCGCAAAACTTAATGGAGCTTAATGTGTTAACGCAAAACGTTTTTCGTTGTTAAATAATCATCTGAGATCATTTTATAACGTTAGATAGCAATGAGTCTGAATTATATTATAATATTTTTATTTGCAATCATTGATCGTTCACATACCGAAGGCACGGTGGATATATCTCTGTAACGCTCATTACCAGGCTAGGCAGCGTGGACTGTAATAGTGCATTTCCATTTTTGCATATGGACAGGCTCAGTCAAACCAAGTCATCAGCCAAACCGAGTCTGCAATACGTATTTTGAAGTTTGTCGTGTTCAGTGGCTTTCAATGTTCTTTTCCAACAATTTGTATTATGTTTGATGTATATTTTATACCTAGTGTGGTGGGTTTTTTCAACGATGTATTCTAATTACATAATAATTTTGCTGAAAATAGGGTCTGTTGCTAACTGTAGCACGTTCATTAGGAGGCAATTTGATTTTCCTATTGAACCCGGAAGTAAGTTTTCCTTGAATTTCTTGAAAACCCCAACATTAATTTGACGAATTGGCATTAAACATTGTAGACAAGCATATACTTATTTCAGGTATAAAAAAGCAACATATGCATATCAGGAATCGCCACACTAAAAAAACACAGCCTCCCCACGCAGCGAAAAAGAAGAGAGGAAGATAGAGAGAGCGCATGTTTTATATATGTATGTCAATTCAAATAGGACGCCACAAACAATTAATAAACAAGAGAACCTTTGGGGATACCGCCTTGGAACGGTCAGTGGCAAAACAAATTGCCACTGGGGGTTTAAACCAGGTTCTAGGGTGCACCAACCTCACTCTTGCCCCAACAGGTTCTCGTATCACAAAACAAGTACAAATTGTCTTGGTGAAATAAATAAGTTTCTTTGGTATATTGTCCATGAATTTCAGAGTTCTCATGCAAACGGGTTTTCTTTTGTTTTAGTATGTGCTTGGTAATTAGAACATGAATTAGACTAAATTGAGCTTGCAAACATTAACTACATCCTTAGCTAAATACATTTCTTAACTAAAATCTAGGTTGCAAAAAGTATTTCCCCCAAAATTCATTTTTGAAATTTTAGCCACTTTTCGCCATTTGCAATGTTTGCATCCCCTTAAAAATAGAACTGGTTTGCCCTAGAGGGAATATTAAACTGGATATTGTAATTAATTATTTTAGTTTAGTTGTGGGCTGTTTAAAAAAATGGCTGGTTTGGGTTTTCCTGTTATAAAAATGTACAACAAATAGTTACTTCCATTTTCCTACTTTGCAGAGGTGTCTCGTCATGCCCTTTAAAGATTTGTGAAGTTTCATCAAAATAACACTATCCGTTAAAAATATTCTAAAATAATGGACCAAAAAGGTCAGGAGTGTGACAAAAACGTGTGACACTTTTAAAAATCACATTTGTTCAAACCATCATTGTACAAAAAGCTTGAATAAGACAAGTTTTAGTGTTGTTTTAGTAAACGGTGCATTAATTAGGCATCAACTAATGATAAAATTAAGCATATTATACTTCAAGTAATCACAATTTATGCTATTAAGTCAAGCGTGGTAGATAAGAAAAATACCTCAAGAAAATCAATACTTCTTAGCTTTATAATTTTTGAGGACTTTAAAGATTTATAATACAAAAGAAATGTTTAATGTATCATTAAGTTTAATGTTTCTAGATTCATAATTATAATATTATCACCTCTATTGAAATTACATTTGTCTGCAGCTCCCTTCAGAAAATATCACAATAATATGTAAATCAACCCTCATAAACATGAATATAAATTGTAAGTACACACTCAAAAATGACGCCGAAAACGGTATTACATATAACGGAAACAATTGGGCACACCAAATAAAAACTATTTTAAGTAATATTGGAATGTTAAATATTTGGCTTAATCAAGATAATAACCTCTGTCAATTACATTTTTATATTATAAGAAACAGAATATTAGATATTTATAAACAAGGATGGTATTCTAGTATAAATAATTCAAGGAGATTGGTAACATATAGTCTATATAAACATGAGTTCGAATGTGAAAAATATCTCAAATGTATATTATCAAATAAATATAAAACAGCGTTAGCGAGATTCAGATTATCTTCCCATGAATTAGCTATTGAAACGGGTCGACATAGAAATATTCCAGTAGAAAATAGAATTTGTACAAGTTGTCACATGAACTTACTAGAAAACGAATATCATTTTTTACTTGTATGTCCAAAATACTACTATCTTAGAAAACAATTTTTCAGTCCCTATTATTGTTATTGGCCAACATTAAAAAAGTTTGAAACACTTCTATCATCAAAAAATCCAAAACTTCTTAATAATCTAGCTAAGTATATATATTTCGCTTTTAAAGAGCGAAATAATATTTAAGTACCTTAGTCTCTCTGTACAATTGTATGATAATTCTTAATGATATAACATTATGTTAATTGTCATGACTTGCACTTTACAGTGTATTGTATTTATCGGCTATAATTGTATTATATACTTTAATGCCGAATAAAATATTTGTCATTGTCATTGTCATTGTCAAATTGTAAGTACCCCATAATGCCTGAAATTGTTATTGACTTAAAAGGGATTATAAAACTCCTTGATAATCTAAAACCTGACAAAGCTGCTGGTCCAGATAGTATTAAACCCCTTGTACTGAAGGAATTAAAATTGCAAATTGCTCCAATAATACAAATTCTGTTTCAAAAATCACTTGATTCTGGCAAACTACCAATGGAATGGATTTCTGCAAATGTCACTCCTCTTTTCAAGAAAGGAGCTAAAAATGACCCTGCAAACTACAGACCAATTTCCTTGACTTGCATTCTTTGTAAAACATTAGAACACATTATAGCATCCAATCTTACTGATCATTTAAAAAAAAAACACAACATTCTTTATGATTTACAACATGGCTTTCGTGAACGCAGATCTTGTGAAACACAACTTATACAACTTGTTGACGACCTAGCACGTAACCTCAGCACGGGACAACAGACTGACTTAATATTGCTGGATTTTAGCAAAGCTTTTTATAAAGTAAGTCACCTGAAATTATTATATAAACTGCAGGAACATGTAGTAGACACGTACAGTACAGTGGATCAAAGCCTTTCTTATAGGTAGATCACAAATAGTACTCCTTGATGGCGTAAATTCCAAGGAAGTACCAGTAACATCAGGGGTGCCCCAGGGCTCAGTGCTCGGCCCCCTCCTTTTTCTACTTTATATAAACGACCTACCCAATCATATTAAATCCCAAGTTCGACTTTTTGCTGACGACACTGCAGTTTACCTGGTCATCACAGATAATCAAGACTGCCTTAGGTTACAGAAGGATTTACAGACATTAGAAGCTTGGGGAAAGTTATGGGAAATGGAGTTTAACCCTGGCAAATGTCAAGTCTTAAACATAACTAGAAATAAAAAGAAAATCAAGTTTGGTTATAAGTTACAAGGACAAATTTTAGAGGTAGTACCAAGTGCAAAATATCTAGGCATTGACATTTCAAGTGACCTGTCATGGAACCAGCACATTGACAGAATCACTCAGAATGCAAATAAAACTCTTGGATTCTTACGAAAAAATCTACCTTCAAAAAACCAAAAAAATCGCCAAGTTTCGTATAAATCACTAGTTAGAACGCAACTAGAATATGCGTCTACTGTTTGGTCACCACACACACAGTGTAACATTAACAAAATTGAAATGATCCAACGTAGAGCAGCCCGTTGGGTCAAAGGTCAATATTCCCCTTACGACAGTGTGACGACTATGCTCGACGACCTAAAATGGGAGACATTAGAATCCAGAAGAACCTCTGCTAGATTATGTATGTTTTTCAAAATAGTCCATGGTTTTGTGGCAATCCCAGTCCCTCCATACCTAGTACAGCCATTAAGAAGAACCAGGCACATGCATCCATTAACATACAGGCAGGTCCACACTAAAACTGATATTTTTAAATACTCATTCTTTCCTCAGACCGTCGTATTATGGAACCAGCTACCATCCACCGTCGTTTTGCAGCCTGATCATGATCACTTCAGACAGGCTTTAAACACCCTAAACATTGCCTAGATAGCAAAACACCGTTTTTAACCTGATTTTAACCCTTTTAACAATTTCATCCCTGTTTTTCTTTGACGTCTTCTTGTCATTTAAAAACTTTTATTCTTGCACTGACGCACACCTGCTAGTAATACCCAAAAGGGGCGTACTGCAGTATAAATAGATAGATAGATATCAGCTAAATTTGTCAGGAGTGTGACACTTTGCGCATATTGCAATATTCTGTCAACACATCCTGTACATGAAAACAAGAGCATGTTTTTTTCCTAGAAGTCTATGTCATGTTTTGTTAAATTGTGACAAACAGGAATGGCTTTAGTGAACTATTTCTGAGTACACTGCACTTATGTGGTTGTCACGAGTTAGAAACACGTTCTGAAAATATGATTTTTTTTATCTTTATGTGATACCACAAGTTCTAAAGCACTTATATTTGATGCTTCAACATGTATTTTAACAGAAATGCACATGTTAAATAATAAGAAACAGTAATAATTGTATTTGAAACACATTAATTAAAATTCTTGTGATTTATTTAATATTGGTCAATTAAGCTCCATAAAATTTTCATTCTGCCACATATAAGTATTACTTGATTGATTTTGATCACTGTAAAGACTGTACAAAAATATGGAGCAACCAGTTTGGACTTTTTATGAACTTAAATTCTTTCCATATTTTTCACTTCACTTGCCATTTTTGAAATAGCCCAAATGACAATATCTCAGCAACCAGTTGACCGATTTCAACAATCTTTTCAGTTCTGTACTCAGTTTCAATAAGCGAAACATTCAGAATAGCAAGAATAAGATTTAAAAAAAACAGCCCTTGTGTGGAAAGTGCTTTATTTTGAAACCCGGATTAGAAAACATAGCAGGTACCATATTTTATTACTCTTCTAACAAAATTCATTTTTGTGTCGCCTGCGATAGCAGGTAGACACATAGGGATCCTATTGTCCGGCGACGTCGTCGTCGTCGTCGTCGTCGTTGGCAGTGCCGTCGTCCGGTAGTCCCCCAACTTTAATATGAAACTTAATGTTGCCTATAACTTTGAAAATACTTGTCCTATTAACATACTACTTGCAATATATCATCTGCATGAACAATACCATCTGTGACAACAAGAATGATAACTCCTGTTTCAGTATTTTTTGAGTTATGCCCCTTTCAAATGACTTTAATATGGAACTTTAATATGAAACTTAATGTTGCCTATAACTTTGAAAGTACTTGTCCTATTAACATAGTACTTGGAATATATCATCTGCATGAACAACGCCATCTGTGACAACAAGAATGATAACTCCTGTTTCAGTATTTTTTGAGTTATGCCCCTTTCAAATGACTTTAATATGGAACTTTAATATGAAACTTAATGTTGCCTATAACTTTGAAAGTACTTGTCCTATTAACATAGTACTTGGAATATATCATCTGCATGAAAAACGCCATCTGTGACAACAAGAATGATAACTCCTGTTTCAGTATTTTTTGACTTATGCCCCTTTCAAATGACTTTAATATGGAACTTTAACATGAAACTTAATGTGGCCTATAACTTTGAAAGTACTTGTCCTATTAACATAGTACTTGGAATATATCATCTGCATGAACAACGCCATCTGTGACAACAAGAATGATAACTCCTGTTTCAGTATTTTTTGACTTATGCCCCTTTCAAATGACTTTAATATGGAACTTTAATATGAAACTTAATGTTGCCTTGAATTTTGAAAGTACTTGTCCTATTAACATAATACTTGGAATATATCATCTGCATGAACAACGCCATCTGTGACAACAAGAATGATAACTCCTGTTTCAGTATTTTTTGACTTATGCCCCTTTCAAATGACTTTAATATGAAACTTAATGTTGCCTAGAACTTTTAAAGTACTTGTCCTATTAATTTAATACTTTTAATATGTCATCTGCATGAACAATGCTTCTGACAGCAAGAATGATAACTCCAGTTTCAATATTTTTTGAGTTACGCCCCTTTCAAATGCAACTTTAACCTGAAACTTAATGTTGCCTATAACTTTGAAAGTACTTGTCCTATTCACTTTATACTTGAAATATATCATCAGCACGAACAATGCCATCTGTGACGACAAGAATGATAACTCCAGTTTCAATATTTTTTGAGTTACGCCCCTTTCAAATGCAACTTTAACCTGAAAATGTTGCCTATAACTTTGAAAGTACTTGTCCTATTCACTTCATACTTGGAATATATCATCAGCATGAACAGTGCCATCTGTGACGACAAGAATGCTAACTCCAGTTTCAATATTTTTTGAGTTACGCCCCTTTCAAATGCAACTTTAACCTGAAACTTAATGTTGCCTATAACTTTGAAAGTACTTGTCCTATTCACTTCATACTTGGAATATATCATCAGCATGAACAGTGACATCTGTGACGACAAGAATGCTAACTCCAGTTTCAATATTTTTTGAGTTATGCCCCTTTCAAATGCAACTTAAACCTGAAACTTAATGTTGCCTATAACTTCGAAAGTACTTGTCCTATTCACTTCATACTTGAAATATATCATCACCACGAACAATGCCATCTGTGACGACAAGAATGATAACTCCAGTTTCAATATTTTTTGAGTTATGCCCCTTTCAAATGCAACTTTAACCTGAAACTTAATGTTGCCTATAACTTTGAAAGTACTTGTCCTATTCACTTCATACTTGGAATATATCATCAGCATGAACAGTGCCATCTGTGACGACAAGAATGATAACTCCAGTTTCAATATTTTTTGAGTTATGCCCCTTTCAAATGCAACTTTAACCTGAAACTTAATGTTGCCTATAACTTTGAAAGTACTTGTCCTATTCACTTCATACTTGGAATATATCATCAGCATGAACAGTGCCATCTGTGACGACAAAAATGATAACTCCAGTTTCAATATTTTTTGAGTTATGCCCCTTTCAAATGCAACTTTAACCTGAAACTTAATGTTGCCTATAACTTTGAAAGTACTTGTCCTATTCACTTCATACTTGGAATATATCATCAGCATGAACATTGCCATCTGTGACGACAAGAATGATAACTCCAGTTTCAATATTTTTTGAGTTATGCCCCTTTCAAATGCAACTTTAACCTGAAACTTAATGTTGTCTATAACTTTGAAAGTACTTGTCCTATTCACTTCATACTTGGAATATATCATCAGCACTAACAATGCCATCTGTGATGACAAGAATGATAACTCCAGTTTCAATATTTTATGAGTAATATCCCTTTCAAATGCAACTTTAACATGAAACTTAGTGTTGCCTGTAAAATGGAAATTACTTCTTCAATTAATTCACTTAATACTTTGAATAACTCATCTGCATTTACAAAACAATTTTTGAAAATGATAACTCAGGTTTCACCATTATTTTAGTTATTCCCCTTTTAAATGTAATTTAGATGACACATGTGTTCTGTTGTGTAGTATTGAAATCAACTTCAATAAAATATTTTTATTATATATGATTAAACATAGGCCCACATTTCAACGTTTTCCAAGCAGGCGACAAATGTGTTCCGCGGAACACAACATTCTAGTTTGAACAATTGTCTCCTGTAACTATCAATATTCATCTGTTTATAATAATATAATACCAGTATTTTTAAAAAATATTAAAAAAAACGATAATTTTATGTTCAAACCTCATCAACTTCTGCACACTATAGTGTACAATTCTGATCGACCTTATATCTGAATATCTCCTCCCTTCGTCCCACCTCACCTCAACCTGTCTCCTCCCCACCACCCTCCTGTACCCCTCCATACCCTCTTCCCCCACCCCATCCTTCTCCCCTCCCAACCATCCTCACTCCCCTATCCATCCTCTTCCCACACCCCATCTTCTTCCTTCTCCCCTCCCCACCATTCTCCCGCTACCCTCCTCATCCTCGCTCGCCTCCCCATTCTCTCCCCGTCTCCATCCTCTTCCCCCTCCACACCCTTTTCACCCATCCCACCTTCTACCTTCTCCCCTTCCCACCCTTATCTCCCCGACAGGGGGAGGTTTCAAAACATGAGGAACAATATAAGGCACGACCACCGTAACCCCCTTAACCTGTGGGCCTTCAGTAGTTCCTCTCACTGAAGTACTACAACCAAGTTACAATGCTATTTATATCCAACTCTTAAGACATTTCAATTGGTTTGAATTCAGTTATCTTATTTCTTCTTGGTAATCGACAGACAAAATTTCCAAATAAATTCATTAATGGGAAAAAGTAGAAACGATATGATGATAATGATGTTAATTTACCTCAAGTGCTGCAGATTCTGTATTTTTCCGATTAAAGGGATTTAATTCCAATAATTTATGTAATTCATCTAGGCTATATTGGGTTAATAATGCTTATGAAGTAGGGACCCGCAATAGCTCAGTCGGTTTGACCGCAAGTTAGCAAGCTAGCGGACTTGGGGGTCAATGGTTCGATTCCTAACAAAAATTATGAAATATTAATTAATAATATATTAAATAGTATGAAATTAATAAAAAATTTAAATAGTAAAAATTTTAAAGACATATACTTTACTGTATATCAAACGACTTCTAGCCATTGCAACTTTAGTTCTTGATGATATAACTCCAGTTTTTTTAGCGTTTGACATTCTGTTGTTTATCGAAATTCAAAATCTACCAAATCATATGCAATCTCTTTAGATGAGCAATGTGCCAACAGATGTCCATACAAGCAACAACTGTAACTCGTGACGGTAGTATTTTTTTTGCATCAAAGCAAATGATATTTTGTTATAGGTGAACGCCATCTTACACGACAAATACGGTACATTGTATGTTCGCTTTGATTGAGCCTGTTCATGAGCAGTAATGAAATGTAAGTACTGCCCACGCAGACTAGCCACGGGTTGAGCACAACTAGATATTTACACAAGTAAACAGTACCAATTTCGATTCATCTCAAATGATGTGTATATGACAGTGATAATGGAATTGTCAATCGGATATTTCCAGAAAAATACCATTCCACGATCAGCGGCGTTTGGAACTAAACAGAATAAAATTTTAATAGGGAATCTGAGAATATAACCCTGTGCATCACAGATAACGCCAAAGAAAACGTGATAATGCAGTGTATTTCAGTGCGTGATATTTTTTACCTTTGTGACAGCAGGAATGTTACAAATTAAAAGGCTTCCGTAGAAGTGTTATTGGGCTAAAAAGCTTTAGTGGTAAGTATATTACAAAATTATGCAAATCTGACACTAAACATGCTTGCTAATTTAGGGGCTTCATTAAACTAATGTCCAAAAATCTTCCTATCTTGGATTTAGCCATGCTCGTCTCAGCAGTAATGAATAACGACTGCTGCACTATATTTATTGCCAGCTATATAGTGATCATGCATCTAAAACAGGCTACATTATTTCTAGACAACTTACGAAATAAAGAATATGATTATTATATTCAGTTAATCCAGATATTCCTTGTACATTCACGACAGCATTGTCCCAATAAACTGAAATATGCATAACAGGAATTCACACATCAAGACAACACAGGCACCCACGCAGCAGCCAAAGAGTACAAATGAAAGGAGACCATGGGTTTATCAAATGATCAATTGCAAATGAGACACCGAAAACAACTAATAAAAATGAGAACCTGAGGGGTTACCGCCTTGAAATGGTCATTGGCAAAACAATTTTTAAAATGGGTCTATTAACCAGGATCTAAGGTGCACCAAAAATCCCGGATTAAGTAAAATATGCCTCCTCTCAAACGATAGTGTGCATATTGATGGTGATCACCAGGCCTGCCAAAACTTCTTCATTAAATTTTCCGGAGATTTAGTCTAAATATGTCAATGATGAAGAGGATGGGGATGGTGATGATGATGCTGTTGTTGTTTTAATGTCTTGTTGCTGTTTGTAATAATGACTATGACTAAACAAAAATATGATAATAAAGATGATAACGATGGAGTGTTTTAATGTCTTTTTGCTCTGATTGTGACTGAAAAAATGAATATAATGATGATGATGATGATGATGATGATGATGATGATGATATTTTTCTCCTATTCTTCTTTTTAATTATATTCTTCAAATAATTTATAAATGTATTTTGCCGATTTTGTTAGAAATGGTTAAAGAACTTGTTTAAAAATGACTGTTGTCTATTTTTATCATTCATTTTTTAACTTCCTGTTAAACCTGTTAAGACCTGTTTTTGACAATTTTAGAATGAACATGCAATGCAAAAAGATGAAACAAGTGTTTAGTTTATGACACGCGGTTATTGTATAGTTGTGCCAGAGGGACTGAGGCAGCATGTCACTGACCACGTCCTCGTTATCTCGGAATAAACAGGAAATGTGCGACTGCAGTGAAAACACTAGAACGTTCATTGCACAACTTTAAATAAGGTTTAATTAATCTTTTTTTGCAATTTCATAGATATCCGGAGATTTTGTCTATAAATCCGGAGATCCGGAGAAGTAACATTAAAATCCTGAGATTTCGGATAAAGTCCGGAGATTTGGCAGGCCTGTATCAGAGCATAGTTCCGCCCATTGTTGTCTCGTTTAGAGCAAATCCATTATTTTATCTGGTGACCATACGCCTCTGAAAATAGAATGGTATTAATCTGAAAATAATACAGTATATGCTGGTCTACAATGTTTAGTGCCAATCGTCAAAATAATGTTACTAGGGTTTTCAAGAAATTCAAGGAAAACTTACTTCCTGGTTCAAACCGAAAGTAGAAATCTATGAAAATCTACTTTCGGTTTCAACCAGGAAGTAAGTTTTCCTTGAGTTTCTTGAAAACCCTAACATTATTTTGACTAATTGGCACTAAACATTGTAGACAAGCATATACTTATTTCATGTATGAGTTGCTTTGGTATATTGTCCATGAATTTCAGAGTTCTCATGCAAACGATTTTTCTTTTGTCAAAGTTTAGTATGTGCTTGGTACTTAGAACATAAATTAGACTAAATTGAGCTTGCAAACATTAACTTCATGCTTTGCTAAATACATTTCTTTACTAAAAGCTAGGTGGCAATATGTATTTCCCCCAAAATTCATTTTTGAAATTTTAGCCTGTTTTCGCCATTTGCAATGTTTGCGACCCCTTAACTGTGATCAGGCAAGACAACAGCCTACGTGTCTAAATTACTTTTACACACGTGCGCTTTTTACCAGTAATTTGCTGTGGAAAAAAAACAACAACAACAAAGGACGTGCGTTCACTCGCCCAATGTTTAACCCTGTCTTTCCAACGAAATTTCCAAATTAAAAGCAGTGCAAACACATTTTCCCTAGGATTTTCAATCTTCAGGTGGATTTTCTCCCTATAGACAAAGAAATCTTAAAGACGTGTGCGTTTTGTTTCAAACATTCATATTTTTCTACTTGAATAAACTTCATGTTCATAAATTAAGCTTTCAGTAGACGATTCCGATAGAAAAAGTTTGAAACTAACAATTAATTTGGCATATTACTATATTCTTTAAAAACAATTATATTTCGGCACGTAGAACGTTTAAATAGCGGTTGCCGTGTCAGGTGTATTATATTATCAAGACTTATTGAATTGAACTTACAAAAACCGATTTTTCATCCATACTATTATTAAAATTCGTACCTTCAACTGTTTTAGAAATTGGATACGTGAAATATACTTGAAATCCTACAAATAAAAAGGAAGGTCACATCGGAAAACGTTTAAATGATCAATATCCAAGATTTGGTTAAATTTTTTTGAACAACTTATGTATTTTGTCAAAAACGTTGAAATTCATTCTTTTTTCAACAGAATCATTAGAAAGTGTGGATTTTTACTGGACATCGTTATTTTGTGATTAGGAAGAAATTGTTTCTATCGTTAATCTACCATGGGGTGCTTTTCGACACTTTGTCGGGCTTTCATTATATTTGTCAATGTCATTTTCTTGGTAAGAAAGAAACGTGACTTTTTGACAATTCCACAACCAGACGAATTCAGTTGAAATTACACTATATTTATATACTCGTCGTTATTATTTCATTAGTAATTAAGAACTTACCCACCGCTTTAATAATGATTTTGATATATTAAAATTAGAAAGTATCGATAGACGAAATTATTTTATTTTAGTTATTTTTACAGCTTTCTTTAAGTAGCTTGTTTTCATGGATCTGTAACCAACTTATATCAATACTCGTATAGCATGTAATTTATCCCCTGTCGTCATTGTGCACCGGCCAAGTTTTTTCGTGAACCGGTTTAGTCATATAAGATGGCATAAGGTTTAGCGACTACAAGTTTTCTTTCTCTTGTATTCATTATATGCTATTTGTTTGCTATTTCGCTGCATTCATGCAGTTAAATCCCTATAACAAGAGGAATTTTCAAACCCACGAGAGGTGTCATTCGTTTAATTTTTTTCTTAAAACACATTTACACATTTGATAAATTCTATGGAATCCAAACTATTGTGAACCTGGATTCTCTATTGAGGATTAAATGCCCAACCTTTTTTTCGTAAGAATCTTTTGCTTTAACCCCCTAGCGAGATTTCATCATTGGAAAAAAGGTTGATATCGTTGGAAGTTGAACAACATAAATCAGTAGAGATTAATAAAACAGAGATTCCAAGCATGGGTAAAGAAACTGTTGTTTAAATTCGTTATCTTTATTGCACGAGTCAGTAAGTATTTTTCAGCTTTAGTTAACTTGTAAAAAGTTCCCGTAAAGTTCTTTTGTCTGCTTTTTTTTAATTTGAGATGAAAAAAGAGTTTCAAACTTTAATTTTGAACCCTGTTAAAATAAATTTCAGAAATTTTACGTTGTTTTCACGTGTTAACATTTAAGTGTTACTTTTCTTGTGAGCCTTTAGAGGTCGCAAACATTGCAAATGGCGAAAACGGGCTAAAATTTCAAAAATGAATTTTGGGGAAAATACTTATTGCCACCTAGATTTTATTAAAAACATGTATTTAGCTAAAGATGTAGTTAATGTTTGCAAGCTCAATTTAGTCTAATTCATGTTCTAATTACCAAGCACATACTAAAACAAAAGAAAAACCGTTTGCATGAGATCTTTGAAATTCATTATTCACAAATAAGGACATTGTGGAAAATATTAAAAACATGTTTTGATTTTCGTACAGGTAAGTGTCGACAAATGCGATTGTCCGTTTATGGTCATAACTTTTAAGTGCGATCAATCTGTGACTATTGTTATTTCTTATTCGGCTTCGTGTACATTGATACGTGTACTTTGAGGTCAGATCGTGTCCGAGGTAGAGTGAAATGAAGTTTGTCTTTTCGCTTTTTAAAATCGACGTGTATTTGGAAAAGACTGTTAATGTTTTCTCGAAGAGTAGTCTATGTATGATTGATCTGAGGCTGATTTTTTCAGGGTTTCGCTTGGATTTGCGAAATCGGGGGTTGTAAAAGAGCCATGGCAGTTTTTTTACATTCCAGTTACGAACCTTTACAATGTATTATGATAGTGGTCATCAAGATAAGTTGTTAATTAATATGAAGGGAAGAGTAATATATTGGAGGGTTGTAGTATAGATGGGGATGGTGGACACATGCGCCGAACACCTGTGCAGAAAGCAGAATCAAAACGACCTGTCACTCAACTTGAGTAAATTCGCTTACACATAAATGTGTAAGCGTTCTCTGATGACAGACTGATCCTTATGTCTAATAAAATTTAACATGTATAGTCTGTTTTATTTACCTGTGCTAGCTTTTTATGCATGCAGATTGTTCCTGATGTTAGGTAAATTTATATGTTTAAACGTATGATCATTTACAGATAATTGGGTTGGCCTTCTTTGCCGCGGACTGTTCCTACGGTTTGGAGACAAGTACATCGACCCTCTGGTCTCTGCTGCGGAAATCGCCATTGCGTCTACCGTGAAATCCGCTTTTGGCACAGACATCAGTGTAAATGTCGAATTTGCCGTCTTGTTACTGGGCCTGGCCTTAGCGTTAATCTTCTCGGGGCTCGGATTCATAGCTATCTCGATAGCGGGATGCTGCGGGTCCTGTTATAAGATCAAATGCTTGCTCATAATAGTGAGTATCGCAAGTTGATTTTATTAAAATTGATACGTCTTTCGTCATCATCATCATCATCATCATCATCATCATCATCATCATAATCATCAATCACCAAAATAATAATCATCATCATTTAAACGTCAACACGGAACAAGTTTTACCATGAAATCTGTTATTAAAATCAAGGAACTTTTAAGCGCAGATATTCGTTTTTAGAAGTTTGGAAACATGCTGTGAGATATCCCCTTGTTTCATTTCAGTACGTGCTTCTGTGCTCCATCCTACTGATCGGCGAGGTGATTGTTGTTGCCCTCGTCTATAGATCCCCCAACACGGTAAATATCAACTGCTTACATATTTAAATCGTTTACTGGACAGTGGCTGCTCTTTCAATTTTTAAATTCTACAAAAGATGCGTGTATTCCGTTAAGTATCTATTTCAGCTAATCAGATAATTGAGATTTGAGACTGCTCTCGAATTTCAGGTTTATGATCTTAAGCACAGGATTCAAATCTTGACCACTTGCTTAAACCGAACTTGCGCATCCGTACTCTTTGCGTATGCTTAACTGTAGCTGTGACGAAATAATAATACATGTAATAATAATAAAAAGAAGAAGAAGAAGAAACATAGAAAAAGAGATACAACATCAACAATACTGAAATGACAACAACATTTTCTTCTACAACTTAATAAAAAACGTGTACTACAATAAAAGCCAATATAACATCAGAACATTTTAAATATATTTTAGATTCAAGATCCCATAAAGAAGACGCTAAAGAAAACAATACAGTCGGACTATGCGGGGTTGCAAGGAACCGACATTGTTTCTGTGGCTTGGAACGTCGTCATGCAAAAGGTATGCACTTTGATATGAACTAGTTTTAAAAATTTAAGTAGAAACCGCAATACTGTTCAAAATTGATAATTGAATGTCTCCTCGTAAAATTGCTCATTGGAAAGAAATTAAAGAACAGCAACATTATTTAAACTATTAAAATGGTTATTGTGCGCTTGTCGATTAATTTCTTATTGCTGTAGATCAGCATTGTGTACACACCGTTCACGTGAACATAACATCTTTTCGCGCAAGTTTTTACGGGATATGTTTACATCTGCCACTAGGTAACCAGTTGTAATCAAAAAGTTGACTTCAAGTACTTGCATGGTATATGTGGTCGATAACAGCATATTAAACGCTTATCAGTTATTCTTTAATCTTCATTCATCAAAACCAAGATTATGTATATTCTAGTATACGTCAATTATTGCAAAATATGAAATAAACGGCGTAGATACTACTACTTTCTAGTTTAAAAACTTAACAACTTTTCTTCTTCTTCTACTTCTTCTTCTTCTACTTCTTTTTCGTCTTCGTCGTCGTCTTCTTCTCTGTCTTCTTCTTCGTCATCTTCTTATTCTCTGTCTTCTTCTTCTACCACTACTTCTTCTTCTTCTCCTTCTTCTTCTTCTTCTTCCAATAAGGTCAGGAGTCTTTGTAGTCTTTAGTTTTGATCTAGTTGAAGGGGAGAGAGACAGTCATCACTTCTGCAGTTTTAAAAATTTTTGAAATTTAGGTTAAATAAATTGTGTTCTGGTGGACTAGTAGATTGGACTTGAGGAGGCTGCTCTGTGCAGACTCATAGCAGTCTTGAAATACATGGCGGTGGCATCGGTGACTGATGAGGGGAGATCGTTCCACTCTAGAACCGTGCGTGGTGGGTAGAATGAGAATGAGAAATTGTAGGACTCGAACCTTCTGCTGTTTGGCGGAGTTTTTCTCTACCTCTGGTGCGGCTGTCACTGGGCTGTATGTACTCAGGGTTTACGTCAACCAGTCGGTGTTAGATCTTGTAGAGTAGGGTCAATCTGATTCTTGCCACCGTTGTTGTAGAGATTGCCAGTCTAGGTCATTTTAGAGACACATCCAGGGGTTCTGTCCCAGTGGTTGTTGGTGACATAACGGGCACCTCGTCTCTGGACTTGTTCTAGGCGGCTGATGTCAACGGCGCAGCAGCGGTCCCACGCTGCTGCTGTGTAGTGGAGTTTTGAGAGGATAAGGTGGAGTATGTGCGTTCTCTGGTGCTGTGTGCGCAGTTATAGAGGTTTCGTCAGAGGAATCACAGGGTCTCGGAGGCTTTATTTGATTACTGTTTACGTATGGATGACAGAGCATTTCTCAGGATGAAGTGACATCTGCAATTTTATTTCCCGTTGCTGCAGATCAATGAAGTCCCTGTGCAGGATCTCCGCGTCTTTGTCTGATCTAATCTTCCTTTATAGGAGGCCATGATCCGCAAATAGCCTTGTTTCCGATTTATCCCCCATATGCCTATCGTTTATAAAGGCTAAAAAAGGTAGCGGACCCAGAACAACGCCTGAGTGGACACCAGAAACAACATCTCCACGCAAAGATGACACTCCATCAAGAAGAACTTGCTGTTTTCGACCGCTCAGGAGGGCTCGTATCCATTGTCGGATATTGCCCCGAACTACATAGTAATTCAGCTTCTGAAATATTTTACAATAAATATACACTAAGATTAGATAACCTTTTTGTAAACATCAATCAAATGACTTTGATCTAGCATGGTTTTACTTAGTTTAACCCATTTTATTGATTAGAATTTGCAGGCGAATGTATAACTAAGTAATGAGGCGCGTAGTTGCACAAAAATCCATAGTTTAGAGGTCTTTGAGTTCGATGACATGACCGTTATTTTAGAATGGTAGATTAGTGTAGAGAACTTATTTTTTCTTTCATTTTAGACAATAATTTCTGCTGCTGAAAGATAACATCACTGATTTGCAGGGGAATACGACGTAGTCAAAGTCTACGGTCTAAGTGTTCGGTTCTGTGGATTTAAGAAATCCCATTAACTCTTATCCGTCGTCGTAGTTATCCGCTTGCCACACAAAGTTAGGGATGAATGAGAAGGAATTATTCTTTTTTCAATAATAAGAGATTTTATAACAGAAAATTATGCAAGCCTTTCAACATTCATAAAGCAGCTGCTAGTGTTGTTGTTTTTTTTTCTCATGAAAATTGCTGATACCTGAATGTCTCTTACTTCAGGCAGGATACTACTATATCATCACGTAAAATCATAATTGGAAAAAGCAATTTTGTTGGAATTAACAAAGGGCGATATTTTACTTTCGTTCACACGAAATGTTATAACTCGTTTTGTTTCGATATTTATTTTGTTTCTTTCTTGTTTTTTTTTAAATCGAGTAATATCCGTGAAAGTACTCGATATTTATAAAAATAAATGAAAAGGGAACTTTGAAAGACATCGAACACGACAAATATGAAAATATTGCAGGCTCGGTTTGATTGATCCTGTTCATGGACAGTAATGGAAATACATATTACAGCCCACGCCGCCTAGCCCCGGGTTGAGCGCAACTCAATATTTACAACAAGTTTTCCTCCAACCAGCATCACTCAGTCCGTTTTAGGAAGTTAAACAAATATATTTATTTCATAAAGAGTATCCTTAATTAAAATAAAAATTAATCCTTTTTATTTTAAGTTATTTGTTTGTTTCAGTTACAATGTTGCGGTGTTGACAGCTACGCCGATTTCACTGGGGCCACAAAGTGGCCAACATCCGTTACAGTTACTGGTGGTACCGTCTACACCTTGATGACACCAATATCGTGTTGTAAGCCTCTACCGACGGGCACTGACTTAACCTGTGCCACAAACACCGCATCAGCTACGAACAATGCGGCAACGGTATCACTTGGCCATTTCAAATCCAATTTTTACGATTCAAGAAGATGTAAACATTCGATTTCACAATAAGTATACAACTGTTATGGAACGCCTTTCTTGCGCTATGCATTTCTGGGTTTAAATTGTAGCGAATTTCACGGTCATAACGTTCACTGCCAGGCCTTTCGATCCTAAGTCTTACAACAATTGCTTAAAGTTATAAAGACTTTGAGATCAGTTTAAAAAACTAAATATTTCGTTAAATTCACACGAAAAATGATGGCTGGTTATCTATAATGGTATTTTATGAATCTTACAATTAATCAGAACACTTGTATATTTATTTTTGAAAGTGCAATAGTTACGTAGGTATTAACAACGATTAACATGGCGTAGATGTCTGCTAGAACATATCGTTTCTTTTTCCTAAAAATCTTTCATATAATGACTTCATTAAATTAATAGCAGTACCCCATATTATAACATTCTCTTCCACCATGCCTTCACGATAAGACAGATTGATGTCAGAGTATAGCGTTTAAGTGGTTTTAGTCAACGCTTCCACTAAATATCGACATTTTATGTCGTCCAAATAGGACGTATAAGGACTTAACTGGTCTTGAATTATGACCAGCTTAAAACTTTATATAATTATAGGGTTGTTTCGACGAAGTTTGGAAGCTCAGCCTTCGGAACAAGGCCTATGCCTATTCCATTTTGGCCTCAATTGGAGCTTTTCAGGTATATAAATTTATTCTGATTTTTTTGGAAATCAACATACTTTACTGAATATTGTTGTAGTAAGTTTGTTAATCAATTAAATTAACTTTTCATAGAAATTGCTTAATGTTATATTTATCAATCATAATTCGAATGCCTGTGAACATTATTTTGCTCACGCAAAATGATACCAGAATTTAAGAAAGACTACAACACTTACACACACAATAATAAATGTATGTCGTATTGCTCATCATCAGATTCTAGAGTGTTAAAAGTGATGAGTAGTGGACCAGTAAATAATAGTTGTTATGTGACATGTTTTAATAGTTATAATATACCCATTAATGATTTTAGCATAGTGCAGCGTTAATCCGCAACAGTGACATAAATATACTATCGTGTTACTATTTTTCATTCTTCTATTATGTACACCGCGCTGTTGACTAAAATTTTGTTGTTTAGTTTATTTAAATTTGTTTTGAGAAAGAAGGGTATATAATAAATGGAACATTATGGCAGTATGCATTTTGTAGGTTCGTATTTTTCTCGTTGCGTATGTAAACCACATCACGCTCGACCTTCGATCTCGCGTGATATTGTTTACATACCCAAATCGAACAAGAAATATCTTTAAAAAAGGTAAACGGCGTTGGTGGAAAAGATTTTTATATATAAGAAAGAAAGAAATAAAGAGCGTGCAAAATTTTTGTATGGTGATAATACGTCGATTAAAGAAGAATGTCTAACATTAACTGTACATTTATTCAGTTTCAATAAAATACCTCTTGTAGAGTTAGTACTAATGATGAATAAATGTCATTAAAATAGAATAAATGAAAATAATAACAACTTGTTACAAGAGCGAAATTTACCAACTTTTACGTAAATTAACTTTAAAAAAGTGTCCCTCCCGAGTATTGAACCCGGGTCCTCCGCTTGAGAGGTGAGTGTGATAACCACTACACCAAGGCGATTTGAATATCAGGCATGAAATTAACAATCAGTATCAAAGGAACTAGAAAGGAGCCAGTAAGAACCAGAAATATCTTCACTTCTCTGTCGTTTTACACTGTGTATTGTACTCGAGTGTTTACCTGACACCCATGAATATTCCATATAAAATCGTATTTGATCCATCAATTGACTTAACTGGTTACTTATACCGTAAATATCTTTTTCTCCAATACAATTATCGCTTTTAAAAACGAAAATGATTATCGCTTTTAAAAACGAAAATGCCCGAACATAATAGTGCCAGGTAAATACTAACACACAATATAAAAATCGTTACGGTAATCATTAACGAGACCCACTAATAACCAATCAAAATAATCTGTTTGATTTTCCCGCTGCATAATAAGTTTTATTTACAATATTTCATTGGTCGAAAAACTAGGTCAAAAGTGAGCTTAGACAGCTAACGCCGAATAACGCCGAAAAATACGAACCTACAGAATGCATACTGTTATAATATTCCATAAGTATATATTTTAATTCAGACTACTCTCCGTTCCGCGCTGGCAGCATTGGTCCAATTAATAAAAAATATACTATAAGCTGTAACATATTTTAAACCTTTTTTGAAACATACTTCAGTTCCTTCTGATCGTTGCCGCCATTGTGCTACTGTGTGCTCAGAAGAACGAAAAGAAGAACAAAACCCACCCAGAAACTCCTCCGGCGCAATCGTGGAAGAAGCCATCCAAGTGGGCAACTGCAAAGCCGCCTCCTTACAGAGGAAGATACTAATACTTAACGTCTATATTAATGTCTATACAGTCTCAGCAGGATCTGGACTTTGTTTCTGATTAGTTGTCAATCGCAACAAAATTAATGCAGTTATTGATATACAATCTTCTACCTCTCACTGGGCTGAAGGTTATAAAACAGAGCATGGAAACCAGTCTCAAATCTCAAGCATCTGGTTGGCTGAAATGGCGACTGGTGGCCATTTCGGCCAATCAGATGCTTAAAATTTGAGACTGGTTTCCATGCTCAGTTTTATAACCTTGGACACTGGTGTCATTTAGAGTAGGAACGGTATGATATTTCGACAAAAGTTAAATACATCCCTACAAAATGTAAAACTTTAATGTAGAGCAATAGTTTTATTTGAAAAACACGAATGCCTAACAAATTTCCAATTGTACTCTCCAGAAGACACCTCGTAGAACATAAACTATTTAATCGTATTCCTTTGACAGTTGGTTGTGATATATTTATGCAACGTTCTTTGTTAATTATTTTTCAAGGACCCAATGAATTTGTTTTATTTTCAGTACTTTCAAAATTTTTGTGCTATATTTAAGATAAACGTAAAGATATTGAATTATTTAAAAAAAATACCAAAGGTTAATAAGTATTTGCTATGTGTTTTGTTTTTGTTTAGTCTATTCGCTGACTATGTTTTAGGTAAGATGTAATTTATTTTGCAATATAAGTAATCTATAGGAATGCCTACTCTGACTTTAAATGTTAATTGCATTTATTCACTATGGCATTTTTTTTTGTTTTTACAAACATGCAAAACATATTTAATATGATAATGAAACATAATTTCACCTGTTTTAAATAACTTTAAAATGATTTTCATTAAATTCATTTCTTTTACTTTGACTTAAATTTTAGCTGGTTGTATTAATCACCTAGGTTAGATGGGGGAAGTAACTGATCATTATGTTTTTAAAGTATTTTAAGGACGCCAGCTCATTTGTTTACCAAGGGGAAGCATCAGATCGTCCTGATATTCAGGACAACAACGTATTAATTACATAAAAGTGAAATATGCATATCAGAAATGCCACACACCCAGAAAACACAGCAAAAACACGCAGCCAATACGTGAAGAGGGAAATAGAACGTGAATTTATAAATTGGCCAAAGTCAAAAAATACACCACAAACAACTACAGAATAAAAAAACCTTTAGGGTTACCGCCTTTGAACGGTCACTTAGAAAACAATTTGCGGGATTTAAACCAGATTCTAGGGTGCACCATTCTCACATTTGTCCCTACATGTTCTGTTATGAACAAACATGTACAAATTGTCTTGGTGAATTAGCTCCAAACCACCAATCAATTCGAGAATGTTGTATGAAAAAGCACAAAACACACAAAATATGAGAAGCTATAACATGCCAAGGAAATAAGTGGATTCTCAAAGACCTTTCCGAGACCAGAGGCGTTCGGTCAACTCAGTAAGAACACGGTGACAGAAACTAAAAAAAAAAAAGATCGAGCTTCTTATTTCTTTTACAAGATTTTCCTATAAATTTTCATAAATTTTTAAACCCCTTCCATTTTCGAGGAAACAAAGAGGACCTGTCGATGGGTTAATCAGCAAACATGCATAGCGCTGTAGAATATCATGTTTTTCGGCCTTTCATTTTGATTTTTTTTTTGAATGAATGAAAACATTGTTGGCCTCTGAAGATTTTACTTTGCTTTGAAGAAACGCTCGAAAGCAACAAAGCAAACCCCCATATCGACCTTTTTATATTTTGTTATTGCTTTAATTTTGTTTGGCTATTCACAAAATACCACATTCGCCATCCCCTACTTCTTCCTTTTGCCTACTTTTCCCTATTTCCCATTCTATCTCTTTTGACACAATGTGTAAACTTTTCTAAGCAACGTTAAAAATTTCAATGAACTCAATTTATGCTTCAGGTAAACTAAGGAAACATGGGTTCTCGTATCACAAATAAAGAAAAACGTCTTCCTATGTTTTATCGCCGATAACCAGATTTAATTCAAAAATACTACTGCAGTTTAAAATCACTAATGAAACAAGGCGTTTCTCAACATCGTGTTTAATGAAGATTCGATAGATAAATTAAAGAAAAAAAGATTTCTATTTTTTCTGTTCTTTTTTCTGTATTTTTGTTTTCATGCCTGCTGTGCCACTGCCATGTGTCGTCGTCCATCGCCGGGTTGCCGTGCCCGTTCCTCCGTCCCGCGTGCGCGCGGGGGGCCGTGTGCCGCGGTGCGCTATCATTATTTTGACTTGCATTACTACATGAGGTGAGCGTTTTGCGGTGCGAGGCTTCAAGTTACGCAACTGATGACGATATTACTTATGAACACCGTCAATACTTGTCGTCCGCAGCTACTCCATATGTTTTTATCTTACAGTTCTCAAATCGTCCCGTGAAAAAAATTGTCTCATGGCTAAATGTTCTTCTTTTAATATCTGGTGATGTAGAAGAGAATCCGGGACCAGGGAACCCGGACAATAACTTAGATACTTCGACTTCAACAATCGACTCACACTTAAACCTATTAAGGAGTGGCCTCACCATATTACACTTAAATATACAAAGTCTGAGATGCAAACTGGAAATTCTTGAAGTTGAAGCTCAACCATATGATATTCTTGTATTTATCGAAACCTGGTTAACTCCACACGTGAATAATGATGACATCCGTATTTCAAATTTTGACATACCCTTTAGGTGCGATAGAACTGGTAGAATAGGAGGAGGCGTCGCGGTGTACTTGCGTGATGGTATAAATAGACAATTACGACAAGATTTGCATGTAAATTCAATGGAAGCTTTATGGGTTGATATTAAGTACAAAAATAACTAGATGTTTTTTTTGTGAAAAACGCATCTCCCCCCTGCCCCCTGGCCCCGGGACCTTGACCTTTGACCTACTGACCCCAAAATCAATAGGGTTCTTCTACTCAATAAGGGCTATTACCCTATTTAGTTTGAATGATCTGGGTCAAGCGGTACTCCAGTTATTGACAGGATACGATTTTCACTTTTCGGGGCCCCTGTGACCTTGACCTTTGATCTACTGACCCCAAAATCAATAAGATTCCTCTACTCAATATGGACATCCATCGTATGAAGTTTGAAGACTCTGGGTGAAATAGAACTCCTGTTATTAAGCTGAAACAGTTTTCACTCTTTAGGCCCCTGTGACCTTGACCTTTGATCTACTGACCCCCAAATCAATAGGGTTTTTCTACTCAATAAGGGCTATCACCCTATGAAGTTTGAATGCTCTGGGTCAAACGGTACTCCAGTTATTGAGCGGAAACGGTTTTCACTCTTCAGGCCCCTGTGTCCTTGACCTTTGACCTACTGACCCACAAATCAATAGAGGTTTACTTCTCAATAAGGGCTATCACCCTATGAAGTTTGAATGCTCTGGGTCAAAGGGTACTCGAGTTATTGAGCGAAAACGGTTTTCACTCTCCGGACCCCTGTGACCTTCACCTTTGACCTACTGACCCCAAAATCAATAGTGTTCTTTTACTCAATAAGGCCTATTACCCTATAAAGTTTGAAGGCTCTGGGTCAAAGGGTACTCGAGTTATTGAGCGGAGTTTGAAGGATCTGGGTCAAACGGTACTCCAGTTATTGAGCGGAAACGGTTTTCACTCTGCGGGCCCCTGTGACCTTGACCAATGACCTACTGACCCCAAAATCAATAGGGTTCTTCTACTCAATAAGGGCTATCACCCTATGAAGTTTGAAGGCTATGGGTCAAAGGGTACTCGAGTTATTGAGCGGAAACAAGTGTGACAGACGGACAGACGGATAGACGGACAGATGGACAGACGGGCCGGGCAAAAACAAAACAATATGTCTCCCCCTGATGGGGGAGGGGAGACATAACAACATGCTCATTGTTGGTTTCTATCGTCCTCCAAGTGCAAATAATGAACATTGGCTAAATATTGAAGCTAGTTTCGATAATGCTTTCAATACAAATTAGGACATTATAGCCGTACTTGGTGACCTTAATATTAACTGCTTAGAGAGAGAACGCTCTCAAAAATTAAAACACCTTATATCTTCATATAATTCAGTCCAACTCATCACTGAACCCACTCACTTTACCGAAAATTCGTGTTCATTGATAGATGTAATAATTGTCAAACGCTCATGCATTAGTTACGTCTTAACGTCATTCGTAGCCGACCCTTTTATTCCCGATCTTATTCGCTATCATAGTCCAACGTTCCTTCTTCTAAAAATCGAAAAGCCGAAAAACAAAGCATTTCGCCGTCAGATATGGAAATATGATCAAGGTATAGAGATATATTGAAAACAACAAATTGGGAAGTAATCCTTAATAATGAAAACCTAGAAGAAGCTGCTCAATCGATTGGAAACATAATAATAGAAGCTGCAAAACAAACTATCCCAAATAAGATCGTCACTATTCGTACTACTGATGTTCCTTGGTTTAACAGTCATATTAGAAAGTTAATTCGTCAACGTAGAAAAATCATACAAAAGCTAAATCAACTTACGCACAAATGGCCTGGAAACTTTTTCGTGATAAAAGAAACGAGGTAACAAAAGCAATACGTGCCGCTAAATCCAACCATGACAATAAGATTATTAGTAAAATTATCAACGACCTTAGATTCAAAAGCCTGGTTTAAATTGTCTACGAAATTAATCTCTAACAAGGCAAAACGTAATTCTATACCGACATTAATTCGTCAAAACAAACAGGCTGAAACAGATAGCGACAAAGCTTCTAAATGACTATTTATGTGAACAAAACTTAAATGATAACAATACTAACCTACCGTCAATCGACTTACCTAACATCACTTCTACATTTTCAAACTTGGTCTTATCAAGTCAAGACGTGAAAGACGCCATTTTGCTGGTTGAAGCATCAAACGCCTCTGGACCTGATCAAATAAGCCCGAGATTACTTAATGAAGCACCGGACGAACTTTCCTTACCCCTGTCTAAATTTTACAATACGCTTCTTTCTAGGTCATATTTCCCCACCATATGGAAAAACGCGAACATCACAGCTATATACAAAAAAGCCGATCCGTCAGACCCTAGCAACTACCGTCCAATATCGTTATTAAGTTGTCTGGGAAATACTTTTGAACGTTGTGTTCATAAATACCTATATAATCACTTTATCAATAACCAAATTTTAATCCCGTTTCGGTCAGGTTTTATAAAAGGTGATTCCACCACAAACCAGTTGATTTATATATCTAACGACATTTGCAAAGCATTGGACGAAGGAAAAGAAATAAGGGCCGTTATTTGCGATATATCAAAGGCTTTCGACCGCGTGTGGCACAGAGGACTATTGCTCAAATTATCTACTGCTGGTGTGCGTGACTCTCTTCTCGAATGGTTTTCATCTTATCTTTCTAAACGCCAGCAACGAGTAGTTCTTAACAATTCATATTCAAACTGGTGAACCATTACATCGGGCGTTCTACAGGGCTCTATTCTTGGTCCGCAACTATTTTTACTGTATATTAATGATATAGTGAAAGAAATAAGGTCAAATATACGGCTTTTCGCTGATGACACTAGTCTCAACCTTGTAGTTGAGGATCCTCAATCATGCTCTACTATTCTAAACACTGACCTAGAAAAAATTCATTCATGGGCCAAGACATGGCTGGTTGACTTTAATCCAAATAAAACAGAAACTATTCTTTTCTCTCGTAAACGAAATAGACCAAATCATCCAAATCTTATCATGGATAATACTATCATCAAAAACGTGCAAGAACACAAGCATTTGGGTATCATTTTCTCTAACGATGGCAAATGGGGACCGCATATATCTTCGATTGTGAGCAGAGCCTGGAAGCGCATTGGAATCTTGAGATTCTTTAAATTCAAACTTGGTAGAAAATCACTAGAAAAGATGTACTTCTCTTTTATTAGACCTCTGTTGGAATACAGCGACTCATTATGGGACAATTGCTCTGATGAACTAAAACGGGAACTAGAAAGTATTCAAATCGAAGCCGCCCGCATTGTTACTGGCGCGACCAAACTATGTAGCATAAACAACCTTTATAACGAATTAAAATGGGAATTACTCTCAACGCGAAGACGCAAACACAAATTAATCTTATTCTATAAGATGAAAAATGAACTATGTCCAGCATATCTCAACAATTTAATACCAAACAACCCTAACAATAGGTACCAGTTTCGAAATACCACTATTCCATCTATCCAATGTCGAAGCGAACTTTACAGAAATTCATTTTTACCATCGGTCATAAATGAATGGAATCAACTACCTGTGGATGTAAAGACAAGCCAATCTCTATCCATCTTCAAGCACAAACTCAACTTACATCTACCCAAACCACCTCTGTATTTTAACATAGGAAGTAGAGAAGGACACGTCCTTCACGCTCGTATTAGATTAGGGTGTATCGCTCTAAACTTCGATCTACATCGAAAATCGATTATAAATAGTCCCCTATGCCCATGCGGTGCTATCGAGACTCCTACTCACTACTTACTTTTTTGTCCATTATACCACGCGCAACGACTGCGTTACTTGTCCAATCTACCATGCCCTTTATTGCTCAATAATCTTATTTATCGTAATGATAATCTAACAGTCGAACAAAACAAGTACGTGTTCTATAAAGTGCAACAATACTTGACGGCCTCGAAGCGGTTCTCTGCGTGAGCGGAGGTAGGTTCGTGGTCCGGGGCCCGGTGATGGGCATGCGCGGGATGAGGCACAGCATGTACTGAAACAAAATAGTGGTTTTTGTTTCTTTTTTTCTATTTTTTTTAACAAAATGTTATAACTCGTAAATTCTCGCAATTCTTATTTAGTATTGAAAGTATTCATTTCAAATTAGAATCTGAACATATTGTTATTACTGATTGATCTTCACCATAAAGATTACATCATGACTACGGGGAGAAGAATTAATATAAGCTATCATCTGATAGCTTGTTTTCTCATCCTCTCAAATATATATGTATTGTCTTGCTCTGTTATACATCGATTTACATGTATTATTTGAAATAAATACTATTTATACCAAAAAAGGCAATATCATTTTTAATTAAAGAAAAAATGCATATCATTTTAACTCTTGTTATTGGTAAATAATATTGTCCCTACTTAGGAGGGAACCCGTACGGTGACAGCGCCTAGTCATGCAATGCCAATTACGTTACGTATTGAGCTAACCGAGACAACCACAAAACGGTTAATCGGATAACCTGACAAACGTTATCATCAGTGCATGACAGCAAAATCCGATTATTTGCTGATAACAATACTGATTATATGCTAGTTCAAAAATGCAAAAAGGGGGGCTACCAGCAGTATATTCTATAGCGCTCTACATATTCCGGTATTGGCCCATCAAGAGTTGATCTTTATGCTTACCTCTATGATTGTCGGTATTTTAACTAAGCTTTCTAGATTCCTGATTGGATATTGCAAACATTGCGAAATTACCCGTCCGATGAAGTCGTACAAATGTGAAATATATATTCCTCTGCTTTCTCATTACCTTAATCACTTTATAAATAATGACCTTGTTGCATTTTAAATGTCTTAAGAACGGGTTTTTTTCTTGCGGAGTGTATGGAGATTGCCTTCACAGATAAAGCTTTGAATGCACTTATTATACACCAGATTGTGTCAGTATATTTGAAGTCTTTTGTCTATTACCACTGCAACGACGGTTTCCTTTATCTTCCTTACTTCATGACTTTGTGCTTAATTTTCATTGCATAAAACATTTCATTGACCGCAGGTAAAACTCAAATTTGCCATAATTAACTGATTTAAAAATATAAAAGAAACTATGTTTAAGTCTGAATGGTTCGAACATTAGCTGTATTGCAACAAAGCGGAAGTTAATAATGGTATTAATATTTACTGTTTAAATGCATGTACATTGCTGGCCTCTGAAGACTGGGCTTTACTTTGAAGAAATAATAGCAAGCAACACAGCATCTCCCATATAGACCGTTTCCATTATTTTGTTATTGCTTCAATTTTTGTTTGGCTATTCACAAAATCCCACCTTCACCATCCCCCACTTCTTCTTTTTGCCCTCTTTTCCCTATGTCCCCTATTCTTCCTTTTGACAAAGCAAACTTCTAATGCAATTGGTCTGCTAGATCTCGATTTTTGCTCTCAATGATCTCTTGTCAGCACTACAGTACTCCCTTCCTTTCTATCTCGAATAAACGTAAATACATCCCAAGATAAATTCATTTCGTTACTAAAATCAGTCTAGCAATGATGATATTTCCTACAATTCATTTTTGAAATTTTAGACAGTGAAATGTTTGGCCCCCACCCGCCATTCCACCCTCAAGTAATGTGCTTTATTAATAGAAATGATGTGCGAGTATTTCTTGTTTGCAGTACCAGATGTCGATGCTGTCTCTATGTAATCCCATTCTATGTTTAAAATTAAAAGAATATTGTCTTGCTTATTACACAACATAAATTTGATGGTCGCCTCTCGACGCTTGCGAGCCGGCATGTGCTATACACACTGTTTAATTAAAATAGACTTTCAACAAGGCCGTTTGCTAACGCAGACCTTTTTAGATTTTTAATTTTTTTCCTTTATCTGATTTTAATATAAAATGCTACAATCATTAAACAAATGTATGTTGTTTTTTCTTAATTATACTACTCTTTGGTTCATTCGAATTCCTTAAGAATACCTCTTCAAATCGGAAACGATTGTAAAAATCGGAAACGATTGTCTGAAAACGGTAGTAAATTCAATTAATTGGCAAGGGTTTTAAATATTGTTAGAAACTATTGTTTTACTGTCGTTTTGTTTATTTTAAGGCCCATGGCAAAGAAAGTAAACGTGTAATATTGGCACGTTACATTATAATGATTATTGAACCTTTAAAACAGATGTCTCGTTTTTAGAGAGATTTATTTCGCACCCACATATTCCACTATCTTTAACAAAAGAAGAAATTTAATACACGAACGTACCTTTAAAATCTGCCAACCCGTGGTGTTTAACAAAAACAAATAAGAAACGTTTGAGCGAACCTTATATTCTTTTGACGTTAATAGAACAATTTCTTTATTAAAAACTCTTTTGTCTTAGGAAGAATCGGGAAGTTACAGATTTCGTCAAAATTTAAATTTTAAGCCAAGTGATTACTTTTTAATATTGTGATTAGCGAGGAAATTAGCCATGGGGTGTATTTCGACATTATGTCGGATTTTTATCATCTTTGTCAACATCATTTTCTTGGTAAGTAAAATAAATTACTTTGATTACAATTCATTCTATAAATGGCATTATCGTCTATAGCCGATAATGCTTATTATGGTAAATTTAAGATAATAATTTAATACAATTGTAAATAATTCCTGTCAAGAGAACTTAGCACAACAATAATAGTGTTGTTGATTTGTTGTTGTTGTTTTTTTTTTCATTTTAATAAAAATAATATCAAAAAAGTAACTACGGATACATTTGCCGAAATTTCAATTGTTTTCATTTAAAAGTCATCAGCGCCGTTTACTTATACTGTTTTGTTGATGTGAATCTCTATTCTCTTCATTACGCTAGCAACTAGGTATAATAATTAAAATTCTAGCGCGAATAGTTCTTCGAAATAAAGATTAAGAATATTATTTCGGTGAGAATAGCCGGTCGGAGATCTGAACTTGATATTCAATTTCTAGGTCATACAATTTTTTGGGAGAAGAAATTTCGCATTGAGAGTAATACGGCACTAAACATTACCCGACTAAAAACAGAACGTTTTCTTAAACATGCATGCCAAATCTCCGGATTTTATCCAAAATCTCCGGATTTTAAGGCACAATAAATTAGATAAATAACATCTGAAGTAAAAGTATTGCAAATTGTTTATTGTATCACCCACTCCCAGACCAAAACGTGGTCAACGGCACTCTGCCTCTGTCTTAACTTTTACACAATAGCACTGTAAAATAACTAAATTTGGTGTTCGACATTCCACTTTCGCGTACATCTTTTTCATGATCATTTCGGTTTTTAAACAGAAAAAGCCTTTTATAAGAAGTATTTCGGATTTTCAATGAAAAAGATTTGGCAGGCCTGCTTAAAGTGAAATTTGTCAACATATTAAGTGTCTCTACCTACAAAGTCAAATATGATGTACTCCCAATGCCAAATTTAAAGAGTATTTCTTACGAAGATGTTCGTTCCCTTCACACAAAAACGTTGTTTGCCTTTATCGATGTTTACATATCGTGGTACTGGGTTGAATGTTGAGGAGACCCGAAATCTCTCCGATAAATTTAATGACACCCACGGTCAGTCACCGAAGCTGGACAGATATTGCTGGAGAACTTACGGAAATAAAGATACGACCCTTCATATTCATGGCGGACCAATTATATGGTGGTTCTTGGTATTACATAGTGGGGGGGTCCTATTTTTGATATTGTTTTGTTTTGTTGTTTATCCTTCTTTGCTTTTTGATAATCCACGTTCACACGCCTTCAGTAATTTCAGCACGTGATAGCTATTGTAATTTTACAGCATGGAATATCGCGATCTTTAGACAACAGTCGTCATCCACACAAGACATATTTTTACTTTCAGATAATTGGGTTAGCGTTATTTGCAGGCGGGTTGTTTCTCCGGTTTGGAGACAAGTTCATCAATGCGTTGGTGAAAACTGTGGAAACTGAATTAGAGGCAGCCATAAACGGCGTGTATAACACTTCGTCAACCGACATTAATCTCGATGTTGGTAAATTGCTGCTGGGGATTGCCCTCGCCTGTATTTTTACTGGACTCGGATTCATAATAATATCGCTTTCGGGTTGTTGCGGATCCTGTTACAAGATCAAATTCTTCCTCATATTCGTACGTATGGTTCCTTCTTTAAGCATTTAAGCACAAATATGCCAGCGGAAGCCGTACAACCAGGCACCAAAATAAATATAAAAGATAAGTTATCATTAGATTAATTCCATGTGTTAATTTATGTGTAAAGCATAATTGAAGAAGTAAGAAGAACTTTATTTATTTTATGTTTTCCAGTAGAGGTTCCTCAATGAAATATAATTTGTATTTTCACTGTTTTGACATGTGCATTACCATTTTTATTTTCACAGTTTTTGCAGAACTACTTTTTAAAACTCATGTCATGTCATGTCATGTTATGTTGCGTTGCGTTGCGTTGCGCGTTGCGTTGCGTTGCGCTGCGCTGTGCTGTGCTATGCTACGCTATGTTAATTACCATTATGTTTTGCCATTTGTTATTTTGCAGTATGTGATAGTGTGCGCAATTCTGCTGATTAACCAGATCGTCGTGGTAGGAATAGTCTTCGGTAAACCGGACGCTGTAAATATCTACTTTTCTAATGTGACATTTATATAAAACAGTTCAAGTTACATCAGCCTCGTGAAAGTCTGACCATCTGCTAGCGCTGTATAATGCTGCAATACTGAGGGTTCTGGGGTTTTGTATACTATTTTCTGCTTAAACTTACAATGCTACTGCTGATTCTTCCACTATTGCTACTCTTCGAATTACTGTTGTTATTTTAGTTGTTATTGCTGCTGATGATGATAATGCGCTGCTTTTGCTAACAGTGGTCTACGGATCCCATAAATGTAATTTGAAATAAGTTAAAAGAAGAGAATGTGTTGTCTTAATAACCAATTTGTGCATTTAAAGTGGAATTCATAAATTTTATAAATATACCAATGAAAAAAGAAATGTATAATAAATTTTACTCCGTATCGTTTCGTGGTGAACTTGCATTTTATGGGCGCTGCCATGTTTCATTTCGTGACGTTCTTTCCTGATCTGATACCACGTGATAATAATTGCTGGGACTCAGATGTATGCAGTTTAAAACGTTTCTAATACACCAATATATTTACACATCGTACTTTTGTATATAAACGTAAAAAATATGATACATGTGCCCTGGTTAGACATTTTTTATGATTTCTAATTTTAGATTAAAAAACCGATAAAGACAACGTTGAAGAAAACTATTCAGTCGGACTTCGCCGGATTGGAAGGGACGGATATTGTCTCTATAGCCTGGAACATTATCATGCAATGGGTATATTTTAATTTTAATCAGTGTTTAAATATAATAATTTGATTGGTCTCAAATATTTCAGATGGTGGAGTTAGGGATTTTTAACATCATTCGGTTTCGCATTTAATCGATCTTATACATTGCTGGTGGTGAAAGGGAAATATTCATCAATAGGTTTTACATATAATCATTTGATCTATCTTATATATTTCTGGTGGAGTAAGGGTCATATTCATCAGTCGGTTTTACATAAAATCATTTCATCGATCTATATATTTCTGGTTTAGTAAGGGCCACATAGATTAACATAAATGACATTTATAGGTCTCAGTGGTGGATAAGCGTTTTCAAATGGTAAAAAACAGAATGAAAAGTAGTATAAGAATTTAATGATCTCTACTCTTTCGTATCATAGCCGACAACAACATCGATAAAAGACGTTGTCTCATTTTATAATAATAACGCTTTTCCGGTCCTGATTTTCGTTTCCTCGGCACTTGTCTAACGGTGTCAACATGGCGTATCTGAGTCACTTGCTTTGAGATTTTCGAGGAGCCTTCTCTATTCTTTAAGGAATACTGTGTTGTACTGCATCATTGATATTTCCTTGATGCCTTTGAGCCTAATATCAATCGCTTTTTTTTTATAAAAACTCCACGCAAACACTGATTTGTGTTTAGCTTAGGCCACCGGAATCATTTTCCGTCGAACCGTTAAATGTCTAATTTATTGTATACTTAATCACTAATTAGGGCTGATTACAGGCTCTTAGATGTTTAACGTTCATTACATGTCCAATTTTACCCTTCTACCACGATTAAAATTTCACATTGTTTATTCCAGTTGCAATGTTGTGGAGCCGGTGGCGAGTCTGATTTCACCGGAGCCGCAATATGGCCAACAAACATTTCTTCTACAATTATTGTGAGGCCACTTGCTTGCTGCGTAAATCTACCGACGTCCAACTCCACCTCCGACCTTGCGTGTGCCAAATCCACAGCGACGTATGGTACCTACTTTACATCGGTATAACTTTACTCTTATCCCTACTATACTTCTTATTTTTACATTTAAACTTTCGAAAAGGTAATGAAATTTAAAATTCGTTGTGGTTACAGGTTCAGTTAAAGATAGCATAACGTCATTGATACCATTGGCAAAAAATGCACTATAAACCAGTTGCTTAAAGTAAGACCCGATATTGTTGTAACGCACTATACGGCATGCACAATGCGTACCTTGAAATCCTGATTTTATGCATTTTGTCTGATATATCCGACAATAAATACGTTCCCTTTTTTAAATTAATGATTATTCGTGAAAGCTTGGTTAGATATGGTATCAATATATTTCGCGCGTGTTTAAGTTTCGCATATTTAGCGCTAGTTGAAGTGCACCAGCGAATTGTATTCATGTAAAAGCTTATCTTATGAGAATACTATAACTCAACGAATTTATGCCTATGCAAAAATCCATTTTCGGCATTCCCGTGAAAATTCTTCCCGCGAAATAAAATGATACCACATATTAACAACCAGTTTCATTAACATCTGAACTTAAAAATATCACATATGGTTAAACTTGCCTGAAAACCATGACAATCACGCATGTAAGGAATTCAATCTTTTAAAGAATAGATAAATCTTGTCTTAAAGTCGTAACGGTTTTTAAAGCCATTTAGTCTGAAGTTTTAAAACAATATATGGATAAAAAAAACTTTTGTAACTAAATGAAATCTTATGCAGAAGTCTACTGTAAAAAATAAGCATTCGCTTTGTGGATATTTTGAAGAAAAAAAATCTCATTTTCAGGCTCATTATTTACCTGAATTAAATATTATGGTAATATCTAATTAGCTGGTAAGGCATACTTTTCTTGATATCAACGTTTTGTCATAAAAATTTTAATCAATAGAGTTAAAAAATCAAAATTTAAATTTACAGATTTTTTTATAATCAACGAAAATCGCGATTGTTTAAGCAAAACATGACGCGTCTGAAAACTGACGTTAAACACGCATTAAATTTGTAAAACGTGAGCTACGGATAAGAAAATAATATGTACGTACATGAAGTAATTTGTAAGAAGGACTAGGTGATGAAATTTCGTAGCAATCAACGCAAAATTGACTGAAATATCGGCTTTTGTTGCTTATAGATAGATAGATTTATTCAGGTAAAATGAATACATGTCATAAAACAAATACAAATTCAATGTCAACATATACCAGATACATGTGAACATTAAAATGCATAGTAGATGACATATAATCGATACCAAGGATAACACAAAAAGAAGGCATGAAACCGACTTATTTCCATTGTGGTCCCTAGGATTGATCATATGACACCAGAAAGGCAAATTAAAATTAAAACTAAAATTATTGCACATAACCATTAAATTACTGTTTAATAGCACATGTATTGACTTAAATATCACAGAATCAACCTTGACATTGAGCAGGTATTACTAAAAATCATTAAAACTGAAAGATTAAAACTAAGACGAGGACTAGGCTGGTATAGACTGCATAAAATGTTCCTTAAGAGACTTTTTAAACTGACTATTACTAGATATAGATCTTAGATGAGGTGGTAAGCTGTTCCACACTTGACAGCCATTATACGCAAATGATTTTTTTCCAAAACCCTTAACTCTGGGAATAGAATAACTGTTACTATCTCTAAAACGTGTTGAATAAGAATGTACTTCATTTGCTAATATGAAATACTCATTTAAATAACTTGGCGCACTGTTACTGTGTATCTTATGTACATGACCAAGAATAAGGGAATTTACTCTTAAGTGCACAGGTAACCAGCCAACTTCTTCAAAGTGGGCCATTCCAATATGGGTACGAGGACTGAGATCAAGTATGAATCTTAACATTTTATTTTGGGTTGCTTGGAGTCTATTTTTTAGTGCTTGACTCAATCCCAAATACCAAGAGGCACACGCGTAGTCAAAATGGCATTGTATTAATGATGAAACTAAAAGCTGTTTTGTATACCTATTTAAGAATGAGCTTTTTCTGTATAAAAACTTCAACTTTGCATTGGCCTTCTTAATAACCTGATTGGCAGTGGACTCACCAGAAAGACTTTGGTCCAAGTTAACGCCCAAATATTTGACGGATTTGGTGGATGATATTGAAGTCTCATTACATACAATATCTAATTTATCACATGACCTAAGTTTAGGTTTAGAGGCAAACAAAATGGACTCTGTCTTACCAAGATGTAATGAAAGTTTATTATCAGTGAGCCATTTACTTATACTAGTAAGGTCATCAGTAAGTTGAGACGTAATATACTGGATGTCTTTGCCCGACACTAAAATACCTGAGTCATCAGCATATAAAAGTAACTTATTACGAACTACAGCCTCCATATCATTCACGTAGATCAAAAATAAGAGGGGACCAAGGATTGAACCCTGGGGTACCCCACATGTGATATTGGCACTAGATGAAAGTATGCCGGAGACATTGACCATTTGTGTACGGCTGGATAAGTAAGACCTAAACCAGTGAGTAACATCACTTGAAAAGCCCATCGCTTCAAGCTTCATGAGTAAAACGTCATGGTCGACAGTGTCAAAGGCCTTTTGTAAGTCTAAAAGGACCATACCCACATAGTTGCCTTTATCCATTTCAAACTTAATAAAATCAGTAAGATATAACAGGCAAGTATCCGTGGAATATTTATGTCTAAAACCTGACTGATGAGTATAGAGTAACTTATTTTCTGTTAAATAACTTTCCACCTGATCATAGATAATTCGCTCTAGGACCTTGGACACAACACTTAAAATAGATACAGGTCTGTAATTACCAGCTTCCGTTTTATTATTCTTTTTATATAACGGTACAACACGGGCAGATTTAAGATCGTCAGGAACAATACCAGTGATTATGGACAAATTAATAATATGAGTAAGGGGTTCGGATATATTATGAACACTATCCTTAATAAAACGTGCAGGAATTCCATCTAGGCCTGTAGCCTTGTTGGCTCCTAGCTTATTTAAGTACTTTATAACCGTTCCCTTAGAAACCACAGATAAAGAAAAAGAATTTGGTTTCACACCCTTATTACGATAAAATGCTTCTAAAAACTTTCTACCATACATATTCACTCTGGTAGGAAGTTTATCTACAAGTTTTTGAGCAACAGTAGTGAAAAATTCATTAAAATTTTCTGCTACTTTAACTTTATCAAAACATAAAGAATTATTGATATTTAAACCAATATTTGAACATGAAGACCCTTTTTTGGAAGGTACACCTAAACCTTTAACAGTTTTCCATAACTTTTTAGAATCTGTTTTATGTTCTTCAATACTGTTTTTAAAAAAATCAGTTTTACATTTTTTAATTTGGTATTGCACTTGGTTTCTAACCTGTTTATAAAGTATAAAATCATATTCACTTCTGGATTTTTTAAAGTTTTCACAGAGTTTATCTCTTTTACAAATTAACTCAAGTAGTAGCTTGAACGCGGGAAATTTGACAGACGTCTTAAAAGTGACGTTAGTGGTATACTTTGAAGGTTTGTAGTTTCGAAACGGCTAAGAATACCAAAAAAGTAAGCACACATCCAAATCAGACATATGCTCAATTATATGTAAGTGAAATTTCGTGAGGAAAATCGAAAAAAAAATGAGCGCATTCCACCTTAAGATCCCTTGAGGAAAATAAATGAATGGCATGTAGGTTGTGACCATGGTATTTGTCCGGTGCATAAACCTTTACCCTGATATTACTTTAATAGTTTGTTTTATTTAGAATTCGGATTCTCCCATCAATAGCTAGAAGGGAATAGAATTTAGCGAAAAGGATCTATTAAGAACAGGCTATTTGATCACCGTGCCGATCTGGATCTATACTGGCCGAAAATGCCTCTAGAACCTAACAAGCCTATTACTACCATATTATTGCTTCCACTTGTGTCTAACTAACTTAATATCAAAACAAGAGCAAATCAACCTATGAATCCATTGTGACTATTGGAAGGTTTGAGCGAGGTAGCACTTGTAATCTACGATCATGTGACCCACACCCCATGTTGAGTTAAGATCGTCTTCATATTGGTCCATCAACCTTTTACAAATGGCAATCGCGAACCATAGTATACTATTAAAAATATTATTTTTCTTCGTTTTTTTTCAGGGATGTGTCGATACGATCTGGAGCATAATTTTTACTAACAAGTTTAAGCTCTACGTCTATGGGGTTTTGTCTGGAATCGGAGGTTTTCAGGTAAGGTGTTGATTATTGAATTTTATAATTTCTTACACACGAGGCCTTTAGACTGGTGTGACACCCACAAATCTGTGCAATATTCGACATATCAGTATTGTCTCATATAAATCCTTATGCGGTTATCATGTCTCGATGATAAATTATACTTCATACAGCCGTAGCCAGTAGAAGGCGAGAACTAATAAACGCTTGGAATCAGAGTATAATTTTCAAAATTAAAACGACAAGATATACCATTCTGTTTTCTTATAATTTTGTGAAACTACGTCAGAACTTCGGAAACCAATGATATCTAATCATGATATGGTTAAAACCATATATACTGAAACCATCCATCAACTCTAATGCATCTACAAGGTTCTAGAAACTCAAGTGAGCAAGAGGATCAAGTGCAGAGAACATAGACGCTATTCAGACGATTTTTTCGCGCATTTTTATTTTTCAATAATGTAACGTTTTTTTCTCATTAAATTACTAGTAGGTAACGTATTTATTCAATTATGTAACGTATCTTCTTATAAACTGATGTAATTTTCTTCAGCTGCTGCTGATCGTCGCAGCCATTGTGTTACTGTGCTCCGAGATGAACTCGGAGAAGAACAAGACCTACCCAGAAGCCCCTCAAGCCTATGCAGGAAAGAAACCCTCCAAACGGTCTGTAAACCCGGACCCACGGGGTAGAAGATACTAAATCTGGACAATAAATCCGGCAGCATCTTAACATTGTTTTTATCAACGAAGTATCTGATTCATGATGTTTGCCAAATGAAAGCAGCTAATACACGGATGATCGTTTAATTCCAAACTCCTTTTAATAAAACGTAGAATTAACAACTTTAATAACTCTGATGTGTGTTTCGCAATAATTACTCGCAATGTAAAAAAACGTTAAAAAATTTGTGATTCAAACATCCTACGGTAAATGACATAGGAAGACATTAGTTTGACATTTGAAGATTAAACATGATTTAAAAATGCATATAATTACGAATAAACTATTCACGAATAAGTATATATCATGAATGCTAGGTTTGGATGGGAAAGTTTGGCCATCGGGAAAGCCTCGTTACATCGCAAAAAGGCACGTATTTGCTACTCATTTCGCAGATGGCTTGTTCTCTCAGCGTATTTGTGTTCTTCGGTAAAAAGAATGCTTAAAAAGCCAAACGATCAATTAAGCTTGTTTGTTAAGTATTTGTTAAGTATTTTAATGGAGAAAGAATTTTACAATGTTATTGGTTATTGTTGCTTTTTGGATACACATTGTTGCTTTTTGAGTATACATTGTTGTGAATTTACACAAGTGCCAACTGTTTTTCTTTTTATACCCAACTTTCAAAATGGAAGCGACCTTTTTGCAAACCTTTTATTAAATGTATGATTTTAAAGATAATTGTGGAGAGTTTAGTGATTCTGATAACTATTAAAGAAAACTTAAAAAAAAATTCATATGATCTTCCAACGTTCGAGATATACATCTTCTATACGAAATAGACATGTTTTGTTTATTTATAAAATCATTTGAACGGTATCATATCGGAAAAATGCAATTTTTATTTTTATCTGAAGTTTTTTTAGCTTTTTGGTACATTGTATTTGTTACTTTTAGATATAGTGTCTTTGTTACAACTGTTTTATTTGTTACTTTTGTACAAGATATGTTTTCTATACTCTGTCAAAAAAGAACGTATTTTTAACAACTTATTAACTAATGTAAATATTATTCTCTGTGAAATCGAAGTACAGTCGCAATCTATTGTTTGCTTTCCCTATTGGTGTCTTTAATAAAATTACTTTTATTTTGCGTAGTTTCTATTTTATATTAATTAGAAATCGCCATTTTATCTCTTGGTATGGGCAGTTTCTGTTTTGATTGAGTATGTACGATCTAGTACGGTTTGTTTTGAAATACATGGAATAACATATAAAGTGTAATCGATGTTTACTGTCGACTTAATTTGAGATTGTTGTGGTCTATCCCAGGCTGAACACCCGCCCATACCGGAACAGGGTCTTCATTTGTGAATTTTCTGTAGGCAATCATACAGAACAGATACTGTGAAATCCTGTTTGTGACTGGAATTTATTGCGGTGTAATTGAATTAAAATGCGGAAATAAGTTTATATGATAATAGAATTATGTTTTAAATTATGAATTATTAGTATTGCAGATGACCAAGCGTTCATAAATTGATTGAACTCATGTCTTACAATTCTATTCGCATTATTAATTACTAATTATGTTTTTAAACTTGTTTGTGAAGTGTAAATTTGAGAAGAATGTTTTGACTTATCCTTATACAGATGAGCTTTTTTCGACTTCCTACAGTCTTTACCTCTAAATACTTCGCATTCGCCCTTACTCGGAGACGGCGCCACTGAACGATGGCGAAGACACGACAGCTGTGATACGATTGCAAAGACGCGAATAACTATTGCTCAATCACCTTCGTCACCTCGCTCGGTCGCCGTAGTCCCTTTTCCGAGACCTTCTTAAACGTCCTTTCGCCCTTACTTGAACGCGAATATAAGATGACGCCGCAGACTCTTCTTCTCTACCTTGCCTTTGTTTTTTGTCATCAATCCTACGCGTCTTCCCAATAATGCCGAAAGAAAACACCTAGGTATTTAGTTTCATCAACTCCATATAAAGAGTCTTCTAAGTAGATAAAACAGACTATAAAAGGCAGACTTAAATAAGTTTCCCTAAGTTTCCAAAACAAACTGGTTATGAACACATGAAATACCGGTAATGATGATTTTTATCATCATCATTAGTTGTTGATGTTGTTGTTGTTGCTGCTGCTGCTGCTGCTGCTGCTACAACTCTTGATGGTAATGCTGGTTTTGATGCAGTCGATGTCGATGATGGCGGTAGTGGTGAGGATGAGGGTAGTTGTAGAGAAAATTATGAGGATAGTGTGATGCTGCAAAAGAAATGATAAGATCTCCATGATCAAAGAGAAGTGTTCAGGGGTTCTTGTATAGTGTAGAGTGTAGAGACCAGGCAAGTAACAATATACCCTCAGTTGTAGGCTGTGACTTTAAAAAGGCGTGATTTGTCGGGGCAGGCTTTTTTTAACGCATAGCATACACTAGGCGATCAGATTACGTTTTTTACAAACAACGTACCTAAATATTTAAACAAATTCAACAAAAATGGCCTGTTGTTGCCCTTGCTGATGCTGCTGCTGCCGATGATGATGATGATAGATGAATGTCAGTTTAAGCTTACAACTTCTGGTATAAGACAACAGATCCCACGTGGAAGTAAACCACATATATGAGCAGAATGTTATGGAGCCTAATGAAAATCATTTAAATATTGAAGAAATTGTGTATTAATTTTTTCTTAAAAGTGCGCAAATTTATACACAAATTTATTCCAACATTTCAGGGATGACCCTTACCTTTTTTTCAAGGCGCATTTATATTTTTATAAAGAGGGAACAATAATGTTAGGTAATATGTAAACGTTATTTTTTCCTTTATGTAAATGCTCCTCGAAAAGGGTGGGGGGAACCCCCTAAAACGTTGGAATAAATTTTTGTAATTGCGCATGTTGAGAACTTTTAATTTAATTTTTCTTCTATAAAAGAAGCATTTTACTAATCAACAATACATGTACCCTAAAGTGCATTACGATTATGCACAGACATGCAGCTGTGAAAACAATTGGATTATTGACAACAATGTCTTCAAGCGAGTTCGCACTTGTAGATATTGTGTTAAAACTTTATTTATGGTTTATTTATTACAAGTAAATCTAATAATGATATTTTGTAAATAGCGGGATTTTAGTTGTGACAAAAAACCGATTACAACATTTCACTACGGAAAATATTTGAACACAGTGGTTCCAACATTTGTCCACGGATTTGTAAAAAACGTTCTCGTTCAGGTAGATTTTTTTATATTTTTTGGTCATTTTTAAATAATGTGTATGCTTTCACAGTGTGATCCCATCCGCATAATCCCTTTTATTCCGACATAAATGTCACAAATTAAAAAGAATTATAGAAAGATTTGTTCCGATTCCAATTTTAGACTTCCGGAAAACCATCATAAAAATACCAATTTCATGTATTTAAAACTTTCAAAATGTAGCAACTTATCAAACAAAATACAGGATATAGCTAAAATAGTTTTAATAATTGCACAGGCGACCGTTTTTTAGGGAATTTGATTAAACAAGCCACTACATACACTCATAAGGATTAAACACAGTCTAACTTATCAATTCTTATAAACACTTTTTATTATCTAATAACAAACTTTAAATTTATTTTGTAACTGAATCGTTTGCTTTTTCAGTGTTTCTGAAACAAAATGTGAAAGAAGCTTTTGCTTTTTCAGTGTCAAAATGTCAAGTCCGGCAATAGCAAGAATCTCCCTTGTTGTTACCAACATCATCTTTCTGGTAAATATATTACTGTTCAACCTAGAATACGTTCTTTACGTCATGCAAATTGTTTTCCAGCGCTTACTGCTTACCGTTCAGCTGATTTTCATATATATTTAAAGAATACAGAATCTCTAAATAAGCTTACTAACACAAATAGGAAATTATTTGTAAACATAACAAGGACCTGTTCAATTATTTTCAGTCGACTGTTATTTATTTGTCTGTAATGTTTGCATCCAGCACCCGAATTCTTTAGAATAAAGCTATATGCATATATGATTACATCTTTCAGCTTCTTGGATTCAGCTTCACGGTGCTGGGTTTCGTACTACGGTTCGGAGAGACTTTGTACAAACCTTACCTAGAAGTTGGCCTGACCAAGCTAGAGGAGGCTTTGAAAGATACCAACCTCGGCAACTTTGATGTTTCTTCCATTGATATTGGAGGGGTAAAGGACATATATAAACGTTCTGTTTAATGTTATTTAGTGTTGTAAAAGCAACTCGTTGATATTATCGTCATTGTAATTTGGGGGGGGGGGGGGGGGGGGGGTAAAGGAACATTGAAATAGTAGATCTATTATTTAATTGATATTTTCGGAATCGTCTTTAAGAGGGGTTTTACTGTTGACGTCAGTATCTTTCTAAGGTATCTTGAGGTTATTTAACTGAACATCTACAACTTGCGTGTCATTTTTTTCTTTCACGGTTGTTTAAATTTCGCATTTCATCTTAGTAATTGATGCGGATATAACATGTGCCATAAAAAGCTAGGCAGTCATTTATTGTTGTGTACTTATGAAATTGGTTTTGTGATTTAACTTGGTTCGGTTAATGGTTCAGTAAAAACAATGACTGCGTGCAATAACAGCAAAACAGATCTGTTATTTTCCCCGGTCGTTACATGCACATTATTTTGAAAGGGATTTGCCATGCTACAAAGAATATTGCATTACGAAGTTATTCTTCGTGCTTATATTACATAATTTCTGATAAATAATTATAGTATATTACATGTTATCTGTTTGTTATAATAATGTGACAACAGGATTACCAACAACAGACGGATTAATGAAAATTAAAAATACACAAATCCTTACCATATGTTATATGGGTATCTTGTTTTTTTTCGGCGTTAGCTGTCTAAGCTCACTTTTGACCTAGTTTTTCGACCAATGAAATATTGTAAATAAAACTTATTATGCAGCGGGAAAATCAAATAGATTATTTTGATTGGTTATTAGTGGGTCTCGTTAATGATTACCGTAACGATTTTTATATTGTGTGTTAGTATGAAATGGCACTTACATGTTCGGGCATTTTCGTTTTTAAAAGCGATAATTGTATTGGAGAAAAAGATATTTACGGTATAAATAACCAGTTAAGTCAATTGATGGCTTAAATACGATTTTGTATGGAATATTCATGGGTGTCAGGTAAACACTCGAGTACAATACACAGTGTAAAACGACAGAGAAGTGCAGATATTTCTGGTTCTTACTGGTTCCTTTCTAGTTCCTTTGATACTGATTGTTAATTTCAAGTCCAGACATCCAAATCGTCTTGGTGTAGTGGTTATCACACTCGCCTCTCAAGCGGATGCCCCGGGTTCAATACTCGGGAGGGACACTTTTTTTAAGTTAATTTACGTAAAAGTTGGTAGATTTCGCTCTTGTAACAAGTTATTATTTTCATTTATTGTATTTTAATAACAGTTATTTGTCATTAGAACTAACTCTACAAGAGGTATTTTATTGAAACTGAATTAATGTACAGTTAACATTAGACATTGTTCTTTAATCGACGTATTATCATCAGACGAAATTTTGTACGCTCTTTATTTCTTTCTTTCTTATATATAAAAATCTTTTCCAGCAACGCCGTTTATCTTTTTTAAAGATATTTCTTGTTACAGATATTGACGAGCCTATCGATATGTCTGATTGTTGGAGGTCTGGTGTTGTTTGGAATATCCCTGCTAGGGTGTTGTGGGGCTTGCTACCAGGTCAAATGTATGCTCAAGCTTGTAAGTGTCCCTTGCTTTTTGTAATGACAACCGTTATCAGAAATCTGATCTGGTCTGATAGATTTATTTCTTGGGACAAAGTAACGCTGATCTTAACAATTTTATAGAACACAGAACTATCTATAACCGGCATTTCCTATGTTTGCATCTCTGAAAAACACTATACCACTAGCTTCTTAAAATTGGTTTGAAAACGTAATATCTTTCATCATTATGTTTCTTTTTATATTGATACACGTTAATGTCAATAAAAAATTGAAATAGTTCTCACAGTTCTCAGCTCTCATTGCATCAATAATAGAAAACCCTTAATGATCAAAGATAACATGTTGATCCGCTCTTATATCTCTAGCATGCTGATTTTAAGGCAGCGAGACAAACTGAGAATAGAGACATGCATGGCCCAAGATTATTAAACTGAGAATGGAGGGCAGTCTCAGATCTCTAGCGTCTGATTGGCTGAAAAGGACACCTGTCTCCATTTCAGCTTATCTGATGCTTGAGATATAAGATATATGATCTGCTGCTCTAAACCGACCAATCACGGCTAGAGTTTTGTAAGTGGTCTCCAATGATAGTTTTATTATCTTGGACCTTTGACTATATTTACTGTGCATGTAGGGTTGATTACAATATTTGCATTGAATATTAATAAATATTTGTTTAACTTATAAATATATTGTGTTATTACAAACTTTGCATTTTTTTATTTGCTAATGACGGAAATACTCGTACATGTAATTGGTTATAATAACCGCTACATGTACTATATGTATTTGTAGTATGCCCTGGTGATTGCACTATTCGTAGTTGGAGAATTACTGGCGATTGGACTCCTGTATGGAAAACCAGATCTAGTAAGTAATCACATACACTTACCAACCTTTTTTGCATAATTTTGAAACGATGGCAAATAATATCACGATATTTAAGTTTGTCTTTTTCCAGGTTTATTTGAACGCAACCAAGGGTCACGAATTTTTCCAAAATTTCATGAGTACCGACTATACTAGGGGTTTTGTCTGCAAATTATTCAAAAACAAAGTCATGTGCAAACATGCTTCTTGCTTTGTAAAAGTTAATGTTTACAAATTTAATTCATTTGAAGCTACAAAAAGACAACAACAAACGGGGCCAAATACGTTTCCATACGTCATTGATCCAGAAATTGTGCGTTCTTTGAACTTGTCATTCAGAAAACAGCACATGTGACAAGTGTGTAATCATGAAGTCGTCATCGCCCAAACATATCTGCTTCTCTACAAGAGCGAAACAGGGCTTCATAAAAATTTCTTAAAAACCTGTATTATGCGTTAGAAAATTTAATGTGGATTACTCTTTTGACAGAAAACGTATAGATGTCAACGTAATCCAAACTGTTTTCCCTCATTTTTGTTAACTATGAATGAAAATATAGAAAATGTGGGTACTGGGCAGCGCTCATTAAAGCCCGACTGATTACTTTAATGATCATAGTAGCGTACTGTGCCAACCCGTTACGAATCTACGGAAGAAAACGGAACTTACCGAGTTAATTTATGGAACTACTTGTCTTAGCTTAAGTTCAAATGAATTCTATGTTAGTTAGCTTTTATGTGAGGTAAATCACCAGTAACATATCCTTTATTTCATACAGAGTACGTGAATTTATTCATTAAAATTTCTATTTCTTAACACGAATTATTAATAAAATGTATACACTTGTTTATTTTAGGTCAAGGACAAGTTAAAGTCGAATTTGAAATATTTTGCCGGCCTTGGGTCATCCGAAGTGTCCTCCCTTGGATGGAATGTCGTAATGATTCAGGTATATCTTTGAGTGGTTTTTAAGATACTTAAAATCGCGCGGATTAAAAAAGGAAATGACCATTTCGTCAAGGAAGGGCCCCGCCTTGAGTCACACCAGCTAGTGCAGTATGTTGCAGCGCCTCCCATTTCCATTTTCTTTCTGTTTTATGAATAACTCTAAATATTTTTTTAATATTTCCTTTGTCTATTAAAAAATCATTTATCTTATCGTTAAAGCAGTTGAAAATGACGATTTGCTTTTTCAGGTTAAAAAATAGTGTAGAAATTTGCACAGATATGTTATTGATGATGTCTGCAATTCATGATCATAGGGATATGAGCAACATTGGCATACATGCACAAACGTAACCTTGGCATTTGTTTCGAACCTGTGTTTCAAAATATCGCTACGATCATTTCATATTAAAATCGAATAACGTTTAAACTAAATATGGCTAAATCAAACCTACCAAACCCTGCTAGCATATACTCCATTTTGCTTATATTAGGAAAGCGGTCAGAGAAAGTGAAGTGATTACAAGGCATAACTTGCTTGCTTAACAAGACTATATTCTAACAAATAAAAAGTTATATATCGTACAAATCCTGTGCACTGAACAACTGACAGCTATTTGACAAGTGGGTTATTGATCGAACCAATAGCAGCTGGTATGCCTGCTGTTATAGTGATCTGAACTTTGCCGTTTTCAGTTTAAGTGTTGCGGTGTGGACAGTTACCTAGACTTTGACCATTCATCCTCTTCAAGATGGACTCCCGTATCAGTGGGTGGATCAAACTATACGCTAGATACACCAATAGCCTGCTGCAAGACCCTGCCGACGTCCACCACACTGGATAACTGTGCTGTTCACCCGTTCCAAACCAACGAAAGCAACTATGATCAGGTTAAAGCAACTTACTGGCGTTTTGTTGGTTACAGTTTCTAGATTGTATAAGAATGTGAGAGAAAACCAAGTGAATTTGTTATGTACAACGGTTCCAAAAAAAAACAACTGCATGACAAAAGTTTCAGTAAAATGATCAATAAATAATGTCGCTAGCAGAGCTATCCATTACAGTCTTATCTGTTAAATATTTAAACAAAGATCACTTGCAGACCTTTTATATGTTGCACTCAGCTGTGAACGAAGAAAGCCGGTCTTCAGAAACCACTCGTGGGTTTTCAAATGTGCCCAGTAACATTCTTTAACTATTTTGTAAAATTTTGCATCGTTTCCTTAAAGGGCTGCTACAAAACAGTTTGGGACCTGTCGTTTGGAAAGCTATCCATTGCAGTACCGGTGTTGGTTGCCTGCGGTATTATTCAGGTAAATAGTTTCTTATTGCTTTTAGAGAGAGATTTGAATGTACTGATGAAAAATGTTTTAAAACGATATCCATTGCTTCTTGCTTTTGTGTAATGACAACCTTCTAGGACACACATGATAAAGAGGCAGTTCAGTGAAAATATTCAATTTAACATTTTTATTTAATTTCGTTATTACTTTCAAAAGGCAGCAGCAGTAATTTCAGTGTTTTCCAATTAAAACTGATAACTTGAATGTTAAAATCAAGTTTGTTTGTTCCTAGGTTCTTTTCATAATATTCGCTGTGCAGATAGCAAAGAAGAATGATGACAAAGTATCTCCTCTGAAAAATTGGTGAGCACACGTTATAATCTGTTGTTGTTGTTTATTCTTATATTCTCTTCATCTATTTGTTTTAATTAAAAAAGAAAAACAAATAAACAGTTCATACACGTAAACTTACACTTACACTATTACTTAGAAAAATAACCGAACTACTCGTAAGAAAAAGATGGAACAGAACTAAATCGTGTAGATAAGTGTTCATACCGTGCCACTGATGTTCTCCGCAAGGAAATCACATTATGCGTATTCTTTCTTTCAGGAGTTAATAAAAGCAAGCACGTTACACAAGAACTATGGGCTATGACAGATTAATAATGGAGATAAATAACATTAATACATGTATAAAGATGGTATCGAGAAACAAAACTAAGCGTAATGTAACTGAGTTAGACTATATAAAAGAAACGCCCTCGTAAAATATAAAATACTTATCCCGAGAGTCAAGAGATGTGTGATGGAAGATAAAAGAAAAGCGACTTGATCAGGAACAGTCTGCTAGGAACTTTTCACACGGAGAACTAATGTACGCCAACATGCATGCACTCTGAACAAATCAACACTGTTAGTGCTTTTTGTCAACTAACTTTCCAAACAGCCACTTTGAACGACAAGAAAGACAATCCGAATACAAAAGCAACATATTCAACGCGCGCTATTGGAACGGTTATTTCCCTTGAACTAGGTGAATAGTTTGGATTTGTTTTAAACCTCCCTCAAACGTTAGTGCAAACTTTACAAAAATACAACTTTTGACATGTTTCAAATATAACCATTGAAGTTCAATGGTAATGAACATAAATTTCAACTGAATTGCAATCAAGAAACCGGATATTGAATTGAGTTATGACAGATAAGCTTTGGTGTTCGGGAGTGGGCGGTGGGAGGTAAACAATATGTTGATACTTAACATTAGTATTATGCACAGATTTTAGTTCAAATATTTAACTGAAATTTTAATTTAAAATGTTAAAGATATCGGATTTGGTTTGATTGACTTTTCGCGTACTGTTTTGTCAAGATGTGTGTTTCTACAACCAAAACATATGTTTCTTGCAAGTATAAATGTTTCTTTGTTTTTGTCCGAATAAATAAAAAGGGAAATAGCATTTTTATGATCGTTGTTTTTTATACACGTCAGTGGCAGGTGTTTTGAGCAATCGAGATAAGGAAATCGATAAATGTTCTCTTATAGGCCTGATATGAACTAATAGCAAATGAATTATATGGCGAAACAAATAACTTTTACCGGATATGACCTTAAAAATCGGAAAAGAAACTGATTTTCTTCTATAGCTCCATAATATCTACGTAAGATTAAGAGACTGAAGATAATTGTTTTAATTTCTTATTTATGTTCTTTTCTTTACGCAGCTCTCTTGTCACTATATACCTCAGTACGAGCTAAGGCACTGCCGAATTCGGACAAGGGCATCGGGATCGGGCTCCCTCAAAATTGTACTAGTTAATTTTTAATTTCAAAATGAGAGCAGAAATATTTATACAATAATCCAACTCCAATATTTTAGAATAAAATAGCTGGGGGGGGGACGTACATCCTATGTTGTGTCGCCAAAGCACTAGACTCTCTATTCGCCTCTGTTATGAACACTCAAAAACGCACCGCATAAACACATGAGTTGGTTCATCCCTGAACACACATTAACACGCGCGGACACACAAACAAAATATAATTGCAGTGATTATGATACTAACGTATCGTTGACTTTTCAGCAGTTTCATTATTAGAAGAAGGTGCTGAAATTGTTCAATAGAAGGGTAGCGGAATCTGAGCTCAAAACAATCAAAATAGCAGCTGTTTCAGTGGGCGAACTTCATTTGCTCTACCGGGTAACGCCGGCGTACGCCGATTCATACACGGGGCACAGCAAATCGCTTTATTCTTTCCGGGTTTCGGCCGAAATCACTTTCCGGTTTGCGCCGATAACGCCGGTTACGATCATGCGGCGAGCGGCGGCACAGTATGGAGAAAATAGTAGGTAGAATGAAATATTGGTACAGAGTTGATACTCGCGAAAGGATTACTTCTTTCGTCACTTCCCGATCACATAACGGAATACGACGATTTAAACCGCGGCAAGCATTGGATAAGAAAGTAATAATAGCCTGGTCTTAATGGTCAATGTTGCCTGAGGGAACCCCTCCCCCCCCCCCCCCCCCCCCCCACCCCCCCCCCCCCCCCCCCAGATTGAGATGTTGCCTGCGTTTATCAAAATTTCGACTTTTTTGAAATGATATCTTGAAACATTGAATTGCCTTGCCACTTATCTTAAGTGAAGAGCAGTTATCGGGACAGGAAATATAATAATGTTAGCTTAAGATCACGAGAGTGTTATGCAAGATATTTCGGTCCACATTAGGATTGTTATTTCACAGAAATGTTAAGAATGTACATTTCATACATGCACGAGATCCAAAGTTCAGCACTTGAACACTGTAATGCGGACTCCGAGCCTTGAACTTCATATTATGGTAGGCTTTGACAGTGCTATCAATACTGTATCACTTATATCTCAGTGGTTTCTGTGCATTGGCCCCGTTATCAACCCCTCCCCGAAATCCCGTCCTACCCTCCCTCCCCCGCTTCTTAATTTTTCATTGATACAGAAATTGCAATTGGCAGAGAGATGATTGGTATCATTTTGGTAAAACATGTAACAATATCAACCAATGCACCACCAGAACATTTATCGTCCGCCGGCGTAAGGTCTAAGTGTGACAGTACACCAGTAGGGGTTGTATAGAAACTGCGATATGTGGATCATCACCAATACCGTTATGACGACTGATCAATGGCATTTTGAAGTTGCTATTATAACATTTACACAGGTTATCAAAGGTGTAATTCGTGTGCACATACTAGAAAAACTACGCTTATGTTTCTACATATTTTGAATTCATCGCAGTATAACCGACTATTGAAACGTAATTAAGAAAACAGTAATTAATAACAAAAAATGATATCCGGAGAAATAACTTAAGCTGATTGGATCAAAGTTTAAAGCATTAAAACAGAAGTGCATGTCTGCACTTTCGAATTTTGAACATTTAGTCCACCATCCCTCGCAGATCAGATATTTTGGTCTCGAACATGCTTGGACATTGGGTTGGAGATAACACATTAAAGGTAAATCATTTCAAAGCAGACCCGTTGTTCACAGAACTGTCTGATATCACTTTTCATGGCGATCATCTAACATTAAAAATCAAAATATGACATTCATTTTAAAGCTAACCTTTGTGAACACGGGAACAAACCCGAGATATTCTACTAATTGTCGGTGGGTTATGCATGTATCCTCAATAGATCTTACGAAGTATTACAGCTAAAGCTTTTGAACTTGGCACACTTGACTTGTTACCATCTCACCTAGTGTTTGCCAAGAACTACAACTCGATCAAAAATCTTTGCGAACAAAACAAACCAACCAAAAAGAAAACCGGGTAAAGCCTTTGGGCGTTCAGGGGCAAAGCATATTTTCCACTGTAGCTTAATTAAACCAGATTCTAGGGTGCACAAACTTTTAACTCGAGCCGTCAGGTTCTCATTAGAACAAATGCTAAACAAAAGTAGCCAATGGCAATCAAGTGCATAAAGTAGGAGCTCGGTGACCATTCCTAGACCAGGGCAGCGGCTTAAAGCTAGCAAGATCCCGATGGATGGACCGAACCACCCACGCTACTCCCACCAGTTCCGTTTCAATCAACGCACTGGTGGGCATGTTTAAAAGTTTAGACCATGACTGTGTTTGAGGATGAGGTATTATTTCGAGCAGACGCTTGTTTCAAACAGACGGCTGTTGTTAATTATATGCATACTTGTGCTGGGGTGAAAAGTCAATGAACACAACGATCAAACAGGCTTTATGTTTTAAGGTACAAAACAATTTGCATAGTAATGTATATGAATAAATGAATTAAATTTTTAACGAGTGTGGAAATAGAAAATTAGCACAGATCATGGGTCATTTTTAACCGTCAGTACACATAAACAGAAATTTTTGTTGTAAAACACATATATAATTGCACTATTGTAAGGATTAGCTTGTTACTATAAAATAAATGTCAGATTTAGAAGCATTTCCTGTGGACGATGGATGGCCCAGACTCGTCGTACTCTTGTTTGCTGATCCACATCTGTTGGAATGTGGATAAAGAGGCTAGAATAGAACCACCGATCCAGACCGAGTATTTCCTCTCTGGGGGAGCAATGATCTTGATTTTCATGGTGGGTGGGGCTAAGGCAGTAATCTCTTTCTGCATTCTGTCGGCAATGCCTGGGTACATGGTTGAACCGCCGGAAAGGACAGTGTTGGCGTATAAATCTTTACGGATATCGACGTCACATTTCATGATGCTGTTGTATGTGGTTTCGTGAAGGCCGGCAGACTCCATACCGAGGAATGAGGGCTGGAACATGGCCTCTGGGCAACGGAAACGCTCGTTACCAATGGTGATGACCTGACCGTCGGGAAGCTCGTAGCTCTTTTCCAGGGAGCTGGAGGACGCTGCGGTCTGCATTTCCTGTTCGAAATCTAAGGCGACGTAGCACAACTTCTCTTTAATGTCTCTGACAATTTCTCTTTCGGCCGTGGTAGTGAAAGAATAACCACGCTCCGTCAGAATTTTCATAAGATAGTCAGTAAGATCTCTGCCGGCAAGATCTAATCTCAAGATGGCATGAGGAAGGGCGTAACCTTCATAAATAGGTACTGTGTGCGAGACACCGTCACCGGAGTCCATGACAATACCAGTGGTACGACCGGAAGCGTACAGCGACAGCACGGCCTGGATAGCTACATACATAGCTGGTGAATTGAAGGTTTCGAACATGATTTGGGTCATCTTTTCTCTGTTTGCCTTAGGGTTGAGCGGGGCCTCGGTGAGAAGAACGGGGTGTTCCTCTGGGGCTACACGGAGCTCATTGTAGAACGTGTGGTGCCAGATCTTCTCCATATCGTCCCAGTTGGTGACGATGCCGTGTTCGATTGGATACTTGAGGGTGAGGATACCTCTCTTGCTCTGGGCCTCGTCCCCGACATAACTGTCCTTCTGACCCATACCAACCATCACACCCTGTAATATACAAAACGTTCATTATGTTTCTTGGTACACAAGACAAGAATGCTATAGACCCAACTAAACTTAATGCAACTTGCAAGTGACCCCGACGCTAAAACTGTCATAAAAAATAGGCTCATTGTGTGACTCAACTGAATTCTAAAGTCATGAGGGCTACTTAAGCGCGGGACATGTAGCGATAGAGGAGCCTGAACTTTCCTTATACTATCATTATGAAACATTTGGTGTCAATGTTATAACTTTAAGCGTCAGTTGTGACCTTAATGTAATTGCTGCTTTAAGCAATCGTTTGCTATCGTGTCATTTTATCCACAAAACTTCCTTGTCTTTGCTTCCTTGTTACAACTTCCTCTTTACTGCGCTGACATACGTGTTTTATAATGCCCTTCTGAACAATAACTGAAACCCAGTCACATCAACAATTTCCTTATATGGAAAATTAGGAGTGGTATTTTTGTTACAGAATAACGTGGGCTGTTTTGTGCCAGTTTAGCGTACGCCTGTGGCTATATTTTCATTTGGTCCCCGTTTTCGGTCCTACATAAATTCCAAACAAACCAGGTCATTGTTTTAAACACATATAAAGCGCTTGCAACGTAATTTAAACTGTAAGGATATAACCTTAAACAAGAATACAGTGAAATTCCGCTATTAAGACCAACATTTGAGACTGGAAAAGTGGTCTTAATAGTGGGTTGGTCTCTATATATGGGTAGAAAATAGTGAAAAACTGTAAAATGGAATATTAAAATAGTGGTCTTATAAGCGAGGTGGTCTTAATTTCGTGGTGGTCTTAATGAGGGTTTTTCACACATCCGTTTAATACCAAACCGCTGTGGTCAAAAAGTTTATCATCTTAGTATTTAAGCAATTTGTACATCTATATGCCACGCCCAATTCCAATTCAAATTAAAAATAAATGCGATAAACTTTGACATACGACGCCTAATAAAATTGCAATTAATCTTGCAGTCACTCCCACACATTATTAGAAGGATACATATACGTAGACTATATGGACAACTCGGTTATAACACGTCAAAGGAACAAACGTCAGAGTTAGTCTGCTATGGATTCGATGCCGCGGTCCAAAATGATTGTTCATATTCGAGACAACTACATGTACCTAAATGCACAACACTTCACTGCTATGTTTGTAATATTTCATCAGCGTGCTTAGCAGCGTCATTGTGTTGACATGATGGAAAGCTGAAACTTCTGCGACCGGGAAGCATTTAGCATCAATCTACTCTGACGCCCTCTCCCTTCAGTACAAAGCATGAATCCATACAATAATTCTACATTTTATAATATACTCATATAGATAGATTTACTCTAACTAAGCGACTATTAGTCATGCTGTTGGACTTCGAGGTATTTGGAAGACAATTATCGACAATAATTAGATATTGTAAAATTTGCAATATATACTGTAATTAATTCTTCATAACATAATGATTACTGTGCATCTAATTACTTTATTTTACCCGCCTCGCTAAACTAATTCATGTAGACCCGGAACTGCCTTACTTCCGGAATCAATGGCTACCACTGTTTTTATGAAAAAATGTTCTTACCTGGTGTCTGGGTCTGCCAACGATGGAGGGGAAGACGGCCCTGGGAGCATCGTCTCCGGCGAACCCCGCCTTGCACATTCCTGAGCCATTATCCACAACTAAAGCGGCAACATCGTCGTCAGACATTATTTGTTTTTACTTTTATTAATCACGGACAGATCTTTCTATTTCGCCTCTTCCTTATCAAGTGAGCAAGGAGAACTGAACTCTCAAGTAATGTAGCGTTAAACCTTATTTTCATGACCATATACGGTAATAACGTTTGTGTTAGCGCATCACTGAGTCCTTATTGTATGGTCGTTTACAGCGATCACGTGATGTATCGACTAACTTGTCTTTTAACCCGGTCGTGAAAACATTTTTTCCGCTAAATCGCTGAACTGTCATTATTCATGTATTAAAAATGAACACATAAGTTATAATAAAATTATTAAAACAATATATTTTAGAATAAGACACGAAAATTTCGCAGAGACAATGTAAGTCCGCGCATGATTTACTAACTCTCATCATACGCGCATACTATCACTCCGTAACAATCCCTTTAGACGACGCTAGAGTTTGCTCGAACCTGCAACCCTTCGGGTACAGGGTGAGTGCTCTGAGCATGCACGCTGCTATCTATCGTTGCATCATAATATTGCATCGCTTCGTGTGTGATTTGTAATTACAACAGCGATATACACTCACCCTAAATTCGAATTGGTCGCCGATTACATATAGATCTACTGTTAGTATGTTTTTTCCTCCTTATGTTAAGAACGCATTTAAAAAAAGCTGCTCCGCATTGAAATCAATTAAATTAATTATTCAATGTCTTTTTAATGATAATCGATTGTTGTCTTAAATCATTTCAATACCATTGACTTGTACAGACGGCTCACAATTAGGACAGGCTTTAATTGAAAGGGAGGTAATTGTTAGAAAAGGTTTGAATTGAAAGGGAGGTAATTGTAAGAACAGTTTTTAATTGAAAGGACGGTGATTATACAGTTTGATGCATTAAAACGGATTTGTGAACAGAAAAATTTATGTTTTTCTTAAAGAGTGTTATAAATAAAAATAAAAAAAGCTTTTCATGACAATTTTCGGGTTTCTTGAACTTTGGTTGCATGAACTGCATTTTCAGCAAAATGTACGATAACTTACGTCAGACTTTTTCAAGTCCATTATTAAAAGTTTTAATCATACAATTGTATCGAAGACTGTAATTGACAATTAATAAATTAATGTCTATCTAATTAAAAGTTACAGACAAAACGTGATCAATTAGAACTTTGGGTGAGTGTAGCAATCTTGTATTTACAACATTAAATTAATCAGCGTAACAGAATATGATATCATAAACGTTGTATCTTTTGACGAATTTCGTCAACGGTAAAACATGAAAACTCATCCTAGTAGACTTGTTCAATACATACTCGTGTTTCTGATCTACTGCACAACAGTAACATTCAGCCGTGGAATCGCTGCTAGCATTGTGTATTACTTCGTTGCTGTTATAGATTGTGACAAATCGGTTACATAGGGCGAAAAAATATAACGTAACAGGGCTCAAGATCATAAAACTGAGATTGGAGACCAGACTCTCAAATCTCAAGCATCTGATTGGCTGAAATGGCGATCAGTCGCCATTTCAGCCAATCAGATGCTTGTGATTTGAGTCTGGTCTCCAGCTTTAGTTTTATGATCTTAGGCCCAGCTTTCGTGTTCTGTAGTACCATCTATATTAGTTCATAAATATTTTTACCGGTAAAAACACAAATATATATGGATTAGTAAAATGCAATAAGATAAGTTCATGTGACATTTCCGAAAACCACAATACGAGTCCATTTATTCAAAAACAGTCGACACAATACACGACTTAGACATTTTGTGGAAACTGGACACTTACGTTTGCATGCAACTAAAACAACTATGAAGTCACTTACACCTATGATTTCTTTTGTATCAGGCAAACAGAGATCACCAATTTGTTTCACAATCAACGAAATTATTATTAAGATCTAATTGCCATGCGGATAGTAATATCTGGATTTAGCGGGTGATCACATAACTCATTAAGCAGATTTATTTTGCACGCACGCAGGAGATAACCACATTCTACATAGGCTGCAGTGCGGATAATCTTTATTTTGTCAACCAGGATGACGGTTAATGCCCAAGTGGGATTTGGAAAAGATTTAGACGGGTCAGGGTTTCCCTCCCTGGACTGATTTCCGGGGCTGATGGGACTGACTAAAATATGATTAAACGCGCATTTCTTACAAACGCGCTTAAGTGTTTAAGATAATACCAAGTTGTGTTCATGCATAATGAATGAAGTAAGAGTGCCCTTCTGTTGTTATACACTTTGTCACTTATTGTATGCATGGTGCGTTTGGCCGTTACGTTGTAAACGACTGGTCATTTTTACAGTTCTGGTGCAGAAACGAATACCTTTGGATGTTTGGCCTTGTCTTTGTCCCGAAAATACCCAGAATTCACTATCTCTTTGAAACAGTAACAAGAAACAGGAAGAAGGGAAGAAAAATGTAGTGTTTTTAACCACATATTTAGTTCCTCATTCCTCGTTTTTGCATACTCTTAATGATAATAATTAAAATATGATATGTTAGTACTCTTAGACGTCAAACAATATCTACCATCGTTGGTCTACACCATTTTATTGTCGAAATAGAAGTCACTTTAGTTTTTATCGATATACACCGTGAGACATGCAATGAATCCATAATCAGACAGCACTAACAGCTTATATATCAGTAGAAGGGTATTTGGTCTACATCGGATAACACTGTGGGTTCTGCCATCTTGTTAGCACTAACAGGTTATATAAGTAGAAGTGAAGTGTACTTAGCCTACATCGGGTTACACCGTGGGCTCTGTCATTATATTATTCCATCATACTGTTGGAAGAAAAAGATTATATAACTAGAAGGGTACTTGATCTACATCGGTCTACACCGCTTGATGAAATCTTCAATCTGTTTCTGCCATCCCATGATTCTATCATCCTGTTATCATAAACTGTTTATATAAGTAGAAGGGTACTTGGTCTACATCGGTTTACATCTCGTGATTTCACCATCTTGTTAGCACAAACAGTTTATAGTTTATTTAAATAGAAAACAACTTGGTCTACGTCGGTCCACATCGCGGGCCCTGTCAACCTATGATCATATCATGCTTTCAGCGCAAATAGCCATTTAAGTTTAACGGAACTTGCAATATTTATTTAAATTGATAAAGATTTTATGCTACAAAGATAAAAAAAGCCCCGTATAAACAAGATATTGACAAAAGTTTCAATGAAAATGTAAATAACAAAGCAAATAATTGCTCAACCTAGCATCAACTCACCCTTGAGAAAAGAATACACTGTATTTATGGGGTTCATAATAATTCAAGATTGAGTTACAGCAATAAAGTTTAACCATAAGTGAACTTTAAAAGTTTTTTTTGAAAAGAATAAACACAAAGCGCGTTGTTATTTTGCTGTTTAAATAGCTAAATGTATTAAAAAGACATTAACACTTTACACCAAGCGATTTGGCTATTTTCCATAGGCGAAATGTGAAGATCTGCATTTTCCGCTTTTTGATTCTTTAGGTTATTTCTGATAGAGAAGCGAACTATTTAGATCCCGATCAGATGGCACGGACATACAATAAAACCAGTAAAGGGTTAAGTTTATACCGGAAGTTGTATCTGTTTCATCAGGTAGTTGCTACCATGTGTCTGGTAACGTTTTCAGACTTCATGTTAATACACTCACGCAGAAATTGTTTATTCGATGAAAATAACCTAAAAGGTTCCTCTTTTGTTATAAGATACCAGATCATAATCATAATTATGCTAGAAAATGTACTTTCATGTCTGCATAACTTTCTTAACTGTTAAATTGACACATTGTATCAATAGTTTAGAAGGTGTCAAGATTAGTCTCCCTTTAATCAATACAATGCCTTTTGTTGTTTAAGAAGTATCTAGTCTTAATATGTATCAATGTTGCACAGAAGACATCGATGATACCGTACAGAAACAATCACTTTTACATATATAAGACATCGATGGTACCGTTCAGACCCAATTACTATCACATATATGAGACATCGATGGTAACATACAGAAATGATCAGTATAATTGGTATGCGACATCGATGGTACCTTACAGAAACAATTACTATTACAGGTATGAGACATCGATGGTACCATACAGAAATGATCAGTATTACTGGTATGCGACATCGATGGTACCGTACAGAAATGATTACTATTACAGGTATGCGACATCGATGGTACCGTACAGAACAATTATTATTACAGGTATGAGACATCGATGGTACCGAACAGAAATGATTACTATTTCAGGTTAGAGACATTGATGGTATCGTTCAGAAACAATTACTTTTACAGGTATGAGACATCGATGGTACCGTACAGAAACAATTAGTATTACAGGTACGAGACATCGATGGTACCGTACAGATATGATTACTATTACAGGTATGAGACATCGACGGTACCATAGAGAAATGATTAGTATTACTGGTATGCGACATCGATGGTACCGTACAGAAACAATTACTATTACAGGTATGAGACATCGACGGTACCATAGAGAAATGATTAGTATTACTGGTATGCGACATCGACGGTACCGTACAGAACAATTACTATTACAGGTTTGAGACATCGACGGTACCATACAAAAATGATTACCATTACGGATATGAGTAATATTTAAGATACCATACAGAAACAAATAATATTACTGGTATGAATCATCGATGGTACCATACAGAAATAATTACTGGTATGAGAAATCGATAGTACCGTACAGAAACAATTACTGGTATGAGGCATCGATAGTATTATACTGAAATAATTGCTATAACGGGTATGAGACATCGATGTAACCATATAGAAATAATCAGTATTACTGGTATGAGACATCGATGGTACCATACAGAAACAATTACTTTTATAGGTATGAGACATCGATGGTACCGTACAGAAATAATTACTATTACTGGTAGCAGCTTTATACATTATCACATAGCTCCAAAATACAAAAAGTAAAGAATTTCGTCATTGATTTGACCTGGGGCAAATCCAGGGTGGGTTAGTAGGGTTGCTGGAACCCCCTTTTTGGGGCAGCAATATTTTCGAGGACTAGAAGTTAACTGCCAACTTTACGTCCGTTACTCTGAACATACATACAAAATCGAAACAGAATAATCAGTTAGTTATATTTTACTTATCAGTTTAACTCACACGCAAAACATGTTTTAAATAGAGCTATCGGTGGAAAGCAAGTCAAGCCTTTTGATAAATTGTGAACCAAAACTTTCTCTTTTAAAAAAGAAGATAATTTTTGTGATGTAAATAAATATTATTTAATATTAAATAGAGGGTGAAAAGCCGGATTGCGTTAGCTGATTCAAGATTGTGTATGATTTAAATCATACTTTGTTGGCAATGTCCCGTAACAGATATTTTGAATAGTAAACCTCCCTTCAAGGAGAAACGTATATGCAGGTTGCCAACAAGTATGAATGGTAACGTAGGTTGAAGATTTAATGTGGCGTGCAGGATCATCTGTGTCAATAGTGTGATGTCGATTACTCTATTTGGTAACAGCTTCAGTGAAATGTTTGAATTTTATTTAACGTTTCGCCGGGTGAATGATAGGGGAATTGGAGAATGGGTGAACAAAAATGAAAAAAAGATATAAAATATCTGTATAAAAGAGATTAACAAAAACTGAGGTTGGGGTGGGGGAGGGTGGTGCGCCGCAGTAGGCGTGTGGAGGAAGGAAGAAAGCGGGATGGTCGTAAGTTAAGTATCTGAAGAATGTATTTTAATGCATTGGTTAAAATATGAAAATATGTATAAGCGATAGTTTTATGTGAGTGAGCAGGTGGGTGGCTGGATGGATGCATTAGTCTGTTTTGGAGATGGCCTTCAAGCAAGGAGGTCGCTGAAGAAGGTCGAAGTAATACATTTATAACAATTTTTTTGTGTATGACGGATAAAGGGTTGTGATTCTAGTAGGTCTAAGTAGTTTCTTTTGAATGTTAAGAAACGTTTAGGTTTAGTAACGATTAAAGATATGTCTTACAATTATTATAATTCATCGGAGAGTGGGTTGGGACTCAACCTAAGTAATATCACACGGTTATTACATCGCAGTATCAGCTGAAGGTCATGTTTTAAGTTTGAAGTCTATCACATGTTGTTAAATGTACTGTGTATCAAAATACCATAACTTTGAAAATGTAACATTAAACGTAACAAGAAAAGTATAACACAGATGTGTTATATGTGGACGACATTTAAAAGAAGTTAGATGTTGGGTGTAAGAGTTCATGCAGGTGATGGATTGTTTTTAAACAAAGAAAGAATTTTAAAGTGCTACTATATTGTTGTCTTTTATTGGCAAAGGGTATTGAACGTTGAAGGATGTGATTGTATATTACATGTAGTTGTGGAACGCGTTGTATACAAGGAGTGCAGTTTGAAATGAAGTATACCGGAATTGGTATGGAATGGGATTTATGATGAAATTTGTTTGCTGAACATTTAACAGTTTGCAGTAAATGTAGTGAATGACTTGAAAACAAAAGAATTGAAAAGTTTTCCTTTTAAATAAAATGAAAACTAGCTAGAAAATAGTGGAAGAGATGGTTGCTATAGTACATGAATTATGATGAAGAATTTACAGAACTATATGTGTTGATATGTATTCAGTTTAGGATACAAAATAATTACTCACATTTTAAGGATTTACTTCACTCCTCTTTGCACCTTTATCGATAAAAGAGTATCAACATTTCAAAAACGGCAAAATGCCTTTCAATGAAATTTTGCACAAATGAATGTTAATTTTGTTTAGTTTGATACTTTTCTTTTTAAATCGATGGTCGAACAAGGAGGAGTGTAGTGGATCGTTAAGAGCACTCAAAATTTCATAAATGTAACTGATTTTTCATTATTGTCATTGTAGATTTTCGTAAGTAGATACTCTACTGTGAGCTTTGTAAGCCATTCCTCCTTGTTATATCGTTTTCCCGATATCAACAGCAGCTGAAGATAATGTTAGACCTTGCACTTTGTGGACAGTTACGCCAACATTTAATTTTCATCAAGGAGTTACCTGGAAGTTAAACATTATCATAGCACTAACCACATTAAATGAATTTGCTCTATATAAATTCAACAGTATCTTTCAAAATTGTCCTACCACGTACATAGCAATTCCTTTGGTACTTTCAGGATGAAAAATCTATACTAACTTTCTATATTCAGCATCTTGATCCCGTAAACCAGGGGGGGGGGGGAAATGGGAGGGGATGGGGATGAGTCACAATTATTCTGAACAACAGCAACAGACATACAAAAAATGGTTATACAATCATTATTTACTTTATACATGTAGACACGAAATCGCCTTCTTGTAAAACAGAAACCCACTAGAACCGTCAATTTCAACATCAGAAACATTTGTAAACAAAGAACCATCATAACAAAGGTCACATTCACGAGCCAAAAATCAAGTCGTAGGATTGCCAATATTCGTAAACAGAACACAAACTTCAATATCATACAAGAATAACTATCTGAACAATGTCTCTTACTACATGTACACTTTTTCTATAACTGCTTACAACAATAAACTTTCAATTCGCATAAAAGAAAACACCGACTCATCGATCTATTTATATAATCTATTTATGTATATAATTATATTTATAGTTAAGGGGAGATAATTCAATTCAATATCTATATTTATATACTCAATAATAAATAGCTTGACCTTGAACTTAACATGGTTCCCGTTCATTACTCAACGATCTATATATAAAACCGGGCCACATGGTTCTCAGCATTCGCTAAAAACCTCTATTTAAAGCCGGGCCACATATCCCTTGCGCCGGACTAATTGTACTAAAGTAAATATAATCAAGTAATAGTTACATAGTAATAATATATTATGACCCATCATTCGTCCAGAAAATACGTGTATATATTGAGGCATCAAAGGGTCATTGATTTCAACAAACTAAGTAGTTGAAGTGACAATATTATGAATACCGTTTGTAATGAACTGTAACCATGGCTGAACGTTATAAAGCTGATATTGGAAACCAGTCTCAAATCTCAAGCATTTGATTGGCTGAAATGGCGACTGGTCGCCATTTCAGCCAATCAGACGCTTGAGATTTGAGACTGGTTTCCATGCTCAGTTTTATAACCTTGGGCACTTGTTTAATGTGTTTGTGCATAAATGTACATGCCTGCTTGGATTAATAAAGGGAGAGGATAATTATTATAAATAAATGCGTTGAAGCACCGAGTACTGAGGGTCATTAATGTATCAATAGTGCTGTTATCTCAAGTTAAAATCTTAAACCAAACACTTACAATTTACTTGACTACCCAAGCTGTCTTTATGGTTTTCTTTTCCTTCTCGCGTTCGATTTATTTCATCTACAACAAACAGAATTTTAGTGAACTTAGACAAAAGTAAATAACGTAAGTTTTGTTATATTTTATGGATAATACTCGACTGTTAATAATCCTTAACGAATCAATACAGTCGCAACTGTGACGATAACCGGACTTTAATTTAAAAAAAACAACAACAAACAAACTGGGAGCAAAACATCAACACTTGATTTCGTTCTACAGAGCATTATTGCAAGATAGTACAATATATATTCAAATTCACAATAAGGGGACGCAATCAATGATTTGGGCAAAATAGGCCAACATTTTGATAATGATTTGTAGGAAAAATACTAATTGCCACGGTTAGAACCAAACACTTACAATTTACTTGACTACCCAAGCTGTCTTTATGGTTTTCTTTTCCTTCTCGCGTTCGATTTATTTCATCTACAACAAACAGAATTTTAGTGAACTTAGACAAAAGTAAATAACGTAAGTTTTGTTATATTTTATGGATAATACTCGACTGTTAATAATCCTTAACGAATCAATACGGTCGCAACTGTGACGATAACCGGACTTTAATTTAAAAAAAACAACAACAAACAAACTGGGAGCAAAACATCAACACTTGATTTCGTTCTACAGAGCATTATTGCAAGATAGTACAATATATATTCAAATTCACAATAAGGGGACGCAATCAATGATTTGGGCAAAATAGGCCAACATTTTGATAATGATTTGTAGGAAAAATACTAATTGCCACGGTTAGAATTTGGAAAAGAAAGGTATTCATTGACGGTAGTATTAACATTTGCATTTCACACCAATTAATGCTCCAATTTCCAAACACTAAAACAGAAAAAAATACATCAAATGCACATATCTTAAACCCTTTTCTCCATGAATACGCCTTTTTACGCATGTGCGACCAGTGTAGATCCAGATCAGCCGGCACATCCGTGTCCAAATACTTATACATGAATGACACATCTATATCCAAAGCATAACAAAACTAATGCTTTAATTCGTTGAATATTAAAAACAATTAGTGAAAACGGAATGGAGACACGACATGAGCTGTCGGTTTCTAATCTATGTAATATTACGGATAAGGTGTGTCTAACAACCGACTGAAAGCTGCAACATTCGAGCATGTACACACAATTTCAATCTTCTTAATTAAAAAGTTCACGTTAATTTAAATTTAAAAAAAACATCATTCGGTGCAATCCTGTTCCAGCAAATCATAATTTCTCCCTGTGTTCAAGTTTTGGCCTCATGATAACTAGGATCTCACGTTTCGGGTATTTAATAAACATTTTACCGAAGTAAAATACAATTAATATGAATGTTATCATTGTGAAACTTGACTACTTTGCTCCCGCAAATGATAGTTTGTGTCAAGTTTTTGTCATTTAATTCAACATCGCTTAACCTGTTCATACTTTTTACATTAATTTGAAATTCTTTCTTCACTTGGATTGTCAGCATACTCGTAATAAAGATATATGTATTGTCATTTTGCAAAGTAAACCACGTCACTCATCTAAGTTAAATGAATCTAAAACTTAATTAATACTACTAGAGCACTCAATTTTCAATCATAATGCAAGATTTTCCACAAAAAAGTCTATCGCCAGTTGATTGTTCACTATTTACTCATGTACTGTTTGCATTGTGACGTTGCTGCGAATTCACTCTTTACGTACAAGCCGTTATTTAAAATATACATCGAAATGATTTGCCCTTGAAACCGAAAGTAGACATGGTGAGAGTATTTCTCGACATTCTTAAAGCTGGCCTTTCATATCAGTATTACCTCTACTACATATTGTAGATGGATATATTTATCAACATTTGCACATATTACCTTCGCTAACATATTTTAGTACTGTTAAAGGATGCAGGTTTTGTCTTTAACAATTCAATTGTTTATCTTTTGACCTGTACAATATCTGTGAAATGCTGTGTGAGATTAAACGGATTTAACACTGATTGGTTTGACGTTAAGTGTGGCTTGAAGCAGGGTTGTCCGCTCTCCCACGTGCTCTTTTATTTATATATAAATGATCTTGTGACATATCTAAACAACCTGGATGTAGGTATTGATATAGAGGATAGAAAAGTTTGTATTTTGTTATTTGGCGATGATGTAGTTCTCCTGGTTGATTCGGCTCAGGATCTACAGATTCTATTAAATGCATTAAATGTTTGGTGTACACAGAATAAAATGCAAATCAATAATGATAATTATTATATATCTAATAAATGTAACCAATCGACAATCTGCATTTGTACCACGTGACAGTCCAATATATTCCCGTATTGGATCCAAAAAATATATATTAATTTCATATTGGACGATTGGGTACATGTGCACTAAACGATGCTAGTCTGGTTTCCGATTTCAATCTCTCACGAATTAAAGACTGGGAACCATGCGTGCATAAAGACGCTTGTTAGTATATGTTCAAAACTGCTTGTAAAGCGTCTATCAGTATCAGTCCAATAGTAAAACAACTAATGTATGTATACACCAAAACCATTCATGAATTAATACCTTTTCTTCTAAAAAAATGACAGAGCTGTTATTGATAATGGCGGTGGTTTTGGTGGTGATGTTGATGGTGGTGGTGGCTTTGTTGGGGATGATGATGATGTATATTTCAAATTAAACGAAATATATATAATAAAAAGGTTATTATACATTTAACTGTACAATACGGAATATATTTGGACTCGTATACAGCTTGAAAAGTCATATTGGACTCGCCTATCGGCTCGTCCAATATGACTTTTCAAGCTGTGTACTCTTCCAAATATATTCCCGTATTGTGCAGTAAAATGTATAATAACCTACAAATCTAAGATAATGCATTTTAGGCATAATAGTATTGTAAAGTCAGATTTCGTATTTTATAATGCAAATGCTCCTCTAGAGATTGTATCACATTACAAATATCTAGGTGTTGTTTTAAATGAACTTTTAGATTTTCGTGAAATAGCAAAAACTGTTGCAATGTCTGCTTCAAGAGCATTAGGGCTAATTATATCCAAAAGCAACGTGTTTGGTGGTTTCCATTATTCAACTTTCACAAAACTGTATGATACTTGCGTTTGGCCGATAATAAGTTACAGTGCACCTATATGGGGAGATAAGTCATATTCTTGTATCAATGCCGTTCAGAACCGGGCAATGCGTTTTTATCTCGGCGTTGGGAAGTATACGTCAAATGCTGCAGTTTTGGGGGAGATGGGTTGGAAACCACCAATTGTTAAGCAATGGGGATCGGTATTTAGACAACACTTTAGAAACATTCATATGAATGACACCAGAGTTAATAAAAAAATGTTTGACTGGGCAAAATCTTGTAATGTTAAAACTAGTTTTAAAAGAATAAAAGTATGTCTCCATGATATTGATATGTCACATGTGATTGATTTAGATGTCAGAAACTCAAAAAGTATTGTGAAAGAAATAGAATGTAAAATATTTGATAAACAGATTGCTATTTGGAAAAAAATAATAAATAGAGAAACTGGAAACAGAGGTCAAGGTGGAAATAAACTAAGAACCTATAAGCTTTTTAAACAAGATTTTAAAACAGAGTATTATGTTGAAAGAAACATTCCTTTTAGGTACAGAAGTGCCTTTGCAAAGTTCAGGTGCGGGGTTGCACCAATACGTCTTGAAACTGGTAGATATGAAAATATTGATGTTTGTAATAGAACATGTTTCCATTGTACAAATACTGTCGAAAATGAGATGCATGTAATTCTACATTGTCCAATCTATGCCAGCATTAGATGCCAAGTACTGGATACTCTATCTACAAATTATGAATGTCAAAACATGTCAGATTTAGAGAAATTTATTTACATTTTCACCAAAGAGAATTTGATGTATTTGTCAGCCAAAACCTGCTATAATATTCTCCAAGAAAGGAGAAAACACTTATATAAATGACAGTTTTATAACAACTGTAAATATGTAGAGATGTATATAAGAATAATTTCATAATACAACATTGTTTAGTGTTTTACAATTTTGCCAATAGAACTGATATATGCCGTACTATTAGTACACTATTGTTTTAAGATCCATATATGTCTATGTCTACATTAAGGTGCATTACTTAGTTTTATCATAGAATGTTTTCAGTGTTTTACGTGTAAAGCTACTGTATCTTTTAGTATCAAATGGTCTCTTATAAATCAATAATGATTGGTCACATGCATGTACTACATTTATATAAATTCATTGTATAAACTGTGTTGTGTATATGTAATGTGAATGAGACTCTAATAAAATAATTGAATTGAATTGAAATGAATTATATACAACAAACTATTCATAATAGTGTTTGCAATAATATAGTCTAACTTTTATTTTGTAAATAAATCTGAACTTTCTAAGAAAATAATCATTCAAATTTGTGTATTACCTCAGGGAGCATGTTTGCAACGCCGGGGGCCCCTAAATGAGAAAATGGCAACGGTGTAGTATAACACCACAATTTAAATATTGTGCAGTCCCCCTTTTTTCTTCATTAATCATTTTTGGAGACATGGCATATTTTGTAAAACATTCTAGTGAAATCATTCGTTGGAAATTATATTAAAAATAAATCTATCTATCTATATATACTGCATGACGCTATTGTTTAAATTATTGTATTTATCACCGAAATACATTTTATCATTAAATACACTGTACTTGTGTATGGCATATGCGAGAACAAAGCGACTTTTGCATCAGTTAGGTCTACATATACACATCTTACACTTGACAGAGATGCATAGGTAACAGACATTTTTTATTTAATATTTTGTTAATTAAAGACAGTTATTATGAAAATCTGATTGTCATAGTTACCCGAGCGCACCTGAGAACGCTTTCTATTACGTTCGTGCACATATGTCTAAAACCCCTCAAAAACCACCCAAAAATACTTCCAATAAACTGGTTTGTACTAATTAATGAGTTTGTGTAATTTTGCATAAAACAAGCACAGTGAAGAGATCTCTAAATTTTAAAATAATTCAACGAACGTAAGCAATGTATTATGATTCATGTCGGACATTCGCCGAGTAAGTGGTTATTTGACCCCCTGAACATTAAAATAAAATCAATATGTGTATTAACTCGTTATTTTTTTCTTCTTTGCAATTTTTATGATGTCCGGAACGATTGATTTTGTGAATATCTTTTAATTGAACAATATTATTAGTCTTTTAAATCAGTGAACTGTTGCCGTTTCTCGTCAAGATGTGCATTTTTAGAGATGAGTGAAGTTAGCGGCCTAGCGGCCTGGCGGCGTAAAGTTAGCGGCCTGGCGGCGTGAAGTTAGTGGCCTACATTTCAGGGATGATTAAGTAAAATATCAACAAGAACTAATTTTTTATTAAGTTTTCGGAGGCGTTTTAAGATAAACATAAATTATGATAAATATTAAGTTTAGGCCGCTAGGCCGCCAGGCTTCAAAAAAACTTTTTAAAAAAATCAAAGCTAGTTCTTGTTGATAGTTTGCTTATTCACCCCTGAAATGTACATAACATGCTAAAAAAATCGATTTTAAGACGTTTTAAGATAAACATAAATTACGATAAATATTATGTTTAGGCCGCTAGGCCGCCAGGCTTCGAAAACTTAAAAAAAAGCTTGTTCTTGTTGATATTTTACTTAATCATCCCTGAAATGTACATTGCATGCTGTAAAAATCGAATTCAAGCCGTTTTTAAGATAAACATAAATTATGATAAATATTAAGTTTAGGCCGCTAGGCCGCTAAAGCTAGTGTCACACTTATGGCGTTTCTATGGCGTTTCTGTGGCGTTCTGACTTTTTCTCAAAACGCCATCAGATCGCCGTCGATTTTACATTTTTTATGAAAACGCCACCTGTTGGCGTTCTCACGACGTTTTCACAGCGTTCATGGCGATGCCGCGGCGCTTGCACGGCGAGCTTGTGGCGACATCACAGCGTTTGGTCACGATTAGACGGCGATCCCGCGGCGTTCCTTCTACGTTGTAGGCAATGCACTACGTCTTCACGGCGTTCCTACTGCGCTCAAGGCGTTGGTACTACGATCTCCCGGCGCGTTCACAGCTTGTCTAGGCTCAAAATATTTCATTCTTGAACAGATCTCTGAAGCTTTTCGGAACCGTGTGTCAGATTTTGCGATCCTATGACGAATTCTTCCTAGTATTTCGTCAAACATTTCAGGAGGAACGCGGACGAAGTTCAAAAAGCTTGCTGGATCTTCATTTCGCATTTCTGTCATGAGACGGTGATATTGGCCATACTGTAGTCGCCTATCTTCTTGTAGCCAAGTTCGTACCCATATCCGTCGCCGTCGCGGATCTCTCCTTCGACGCCGCTCAAGAAGTACCCGTACAGGGTTTTTTTCAGAAATGAAAATAAATATTACTAGTGTAGGTAAATGTTATCGTCGTGAAAACGTTGTGGGATCGTAATACAAGCGCCGTAGCATCGGCATGAACGCCGTGCAAACGCCGCGCAGTCGCCATATGAACGCCATGCAATCTCCGTCAACAACCGTGGCGACCTCACGGCGTGCTCACGGCGTTCTCGCGGCGCTCTGGACGATCGTACGGCGTTCCTACAGAGATTGCATGGCGTTCCTACAGCGTTTTCACAAGAATGGCGATCTCACGGCGTTTGTAATTTGCAACAAAACACAAACGCAGTCACTCGACGTTCTAGGCGATTGCACAGCGTTTTATGGCGATGGTACGGCGTTCCTACGGCGTTCCCACAGCGTTTTACGGCGTTTCAGAATATTTTGAGAACGCCGCGGGAACGCCGTCCTAGTGTGACAGTAGTTTAACTTCACGCCGCCAGGCCGCTAACTTCAAGCTGCCAGGCCGCTAGGCCGCTAACTTCACACATCTCATTTAGATGTTTAGACGGAATTTTCGGAGCTGTTGCCGGTAAACATACCCAGGTTGGTTTCAAAAGAGGAAGTGAGCAGGTTGGTTTCAAAAGAGGAAGTGAGCAGGCTAAGACCACTAAGCTAGGAACTTTGCTTAGACCACGTGGACTATGCAACAGGCCATTTCACAAAGAAATTAAATCTAAAACGTAAATTAATATAAATATTTTCCATTTCTGTTTATCTGTATCAAGCTGTTTCCACCACGTGAAATTTCCGGAGTCAAGCTGTCTCTTGTCAAACAGCTAACTTACTATGGAATTGAAATTAAATTGAAAATTCTGATTGAACACTGAGAGCATATGCAACCATCGCAGACACAAATTCCGCATCAGTTTGATAAAGGCCCATTCATCCATTTCGTAAAGAATCTTTTAAATCATAGTGTTTGGCTATTCAGTCGGCCGTCGGACAGGTTAAACGCTGTAAGCACGATTCTGTATGTGTTTCTTAGTGTTGGTTTAAAGTTGCGATGAAATTAAAAAGAACTTTTGAATTTTTAGCCTGACAGTAATATTTGATACCTGAATGCAACTTTTCCTTAGTGCAGTTGACAAGTGGCCATATCAAATTTCCTAACTGCATCATGGTGATTACCCGTGTTTTCAAAACGTAATCAATGGTGGATCCAGTGAGGGTCAGTTGGGTTGCTTTTTGTTTGGCCAGATATTGGAAGTATCTTGTAACTACCCAAGACTAACCCCAAACGAACCTCTGTTCCGGAAATCTTAAATCAGTCATTGTGTAACCTTAGTGTTTTTCAACTGCTCAAACTGTTTACCTTAGCATGCATATCATTTTTGTTAGAACAAAGCCTTTGTAAACATCTCATGTGGTTAAAGTAACAGAATAATTTGCACCGAACACATTGATTTTATCTGCGCCAGTGTTATCAATTGAGCATTAATCACCGTATCTTTGAAGCAGCGCGACTAAAGAAAAATAGGAAAAGCGTCGTATTTGCACAGGACCTTGTATATCAATGTTATTGACATTAGCAAATAATTATATCAGGAAAAACTAAACATGGTTAAAAGATAATATGTCCAAAAGAAAAATACTGGATTGTTTTCGATTGGCACAACGAGCGAACGTAGAGGCCTTTTTCGGAAAAGTATTTATGCGCGCTTCTTAGAACGAATTTATTGCGCTGGATATTGATCAAAGGAAATCATAAACTTCCTTAAGTGGTTTTATACAGTTTGATTTTAGTAAGGTAAGCGAATTTTATAAATAAATCTTATTTATAAAATGCGAGAATATTAATAATAATAAATGTAAAATTTACCAAAAGTGTTTTTACAGTGATTGATTTTGGTGAGAGTAAGAAAATATTAATAAATGCACATATGTTCTTTGTCGGTGGGAAACTTACAAATTGTTTTTTTTTTAACTTTAAAAGTGCAGCAATTTTCTATATAGCATTCTAATATCTATTCATGTCGAGTCTGCTGGTATAAAATGCATGAACTCTCGTATAGGTTACAAAGCAAATGTGCAAGACAGTACTATTATAACCTTAAAATATAAAACAATATAATATAATATTGATTATATATTATTTAATTCGTATATCAATTAAACTTGAAGTTCTGATCAAACTAACATCATTGTTTGTTTTTTTTTGTTTGTTTTTTTAAATTTATCATTGTTATAACAATTATTATCACTGCTGTTAATGTTGTTTTTTGTTGTTTTTATTTATATTGTTTTTGTTATGGTTGTATTAGTAAATATGGACTCTACAATTCACTCATGAATAAACTGGTCGGACCCCGAGCTATTACACTATAATGTAGATCTTGTTGACTTGCCTCACAGAAATAGTCCACTGCGAAAAATGGTCCATTCACAAGTAGGTCCAGGGCAATGAAAATAGTTGTTATTTTACGAAAAATGCGTATGTTATAAATTAACGGTAAATGACGTGTATTAAGAAGACACACACTTTAATTGCATTTAAAATTAAATTTAAATTTCTGCGAGGAACAGATGGCACTGAAAATAATGGCCGTTCTGTCTACTTCTGACACTAAGTTACAGAATTCACTTATTGAATAGTCTCTGTTGCGTACACCTGGTGATCACTTTTCGCACTATCTTGGGCAATTTTGAATGAATTAAAGTATAGTTTCAGTCGTTTTAAGTCGGTTTTGAACCCGTGGTGAAGAAGTATAAAGCAGATGCGTTCCTGCTTTTAGAACAGAAGACACGACTCTCTACGAAGAGTTACATTTGCATTAACTTGTTTATTCACTAGGCTGCTGCTGCTGCTGTGTCAACATGGGCTGTCTGGACGGTATTGCGAGAGTCCTGCTCGTTCTTATCAACATTGTCTTCCTTGTAAGTATCAAACTCTTGTGCGTAAACAAATGTAACAAAATACAAAAATACAAGATATTAAAATGCCCAAATGTCAACGTGGATAAAACATTCTCGAAAATGAATGCTTTCTTCGTACCCAAGTTGCTGTCCGCTTTCACAAAAAATGTAAATGAAGAAAATAACCGGTTTTGATAAATACAATAATATAATTCCGTAAACCTCTATGATGGTTTTCTTTCTTGTTGGTTTTTGAGTTTAAACTTCTGTGTAAAAAAAGTCATATTTTTATAAATCAGATAAATTTTCTTTCAATCTTGCGGATGATTTTGGCTCTTACTTGTGTATATGATTTTTCCAACCAAAAATGTTTAAACCAAACTATAAACTATTTTGGGCTCGGCTATATAAGATTGCATACTTGTTATCGCAACGTTGTAAACGCCTTAAATGTTAATATTGGCGAGTATAATTTTGTATCCACATTTGTTTCCATATTAATTACGATCTAGAGATAGCAGATCATCGATCTAGCAGGTACACCGTAAGTTGATATTTGCATTACCAGAAAATGTCGTTAACATGTAACCGCTTTTAACCGTTACCCACTGAAGTTATGCAATATGCTATGTTTGTCCGTTTTTTTTTCAATATTATTGTAATATTATTGTTATGAGGGTGTCTGCGGGGTGTTTGTGGGGTTACACATGTAGATTATTATGGAACAGCCAAACTGAAGCGGCTATAATCCTGATATAGGTCTACACTGGTTGACAAACGCAGGAGCGATGATTGTAAAAGCTGCATCGTAATAATTATTATGATATTAACCAAATTAAAACCAAATTAAAACATACAGGCACCGGTTAAATTATCAAGTTCAAAAATCTGTTAGATTCTAATTAAATTACACGTTTGCGCAAATAAAAATGTTCTGTGTGTCTAATTATAGGTTTTGATGATAAGTAACATATAAATGACTTTTGAAGCTCAAAGGTTTGCATATAATTTGTTACATAAGTAGGCTCATGTGGTTGCATATAAGTTGCTGCATTTGTAATTCAGAAAACATCTCTCCATGTAAAACAATATAGGTTCAGATAAAAACTTGTTTAATTTTCATACTTAAATCATTTTTCATAATTGTTACATATTTAAACAGGCGTTACGTCGAAATGACCTATTTGCCATTGTGCTTAAAAATTGAAATGCGAAAAATAACTTTAAAAATTCTCATGTGGAGAGAGGTGGGGGTGGCGGAGGGAAAGTGTTGGGAGCTCATGGTCTATTCGAAATGGTATAATGAAACATACAGTAACATTGATGTTATACATGACACCATAAGCTGAATGTCAAGTAGTATTGTTGAATTGTGTGATTCGCCAACGCCAATTAGAGATTACGGCCTTTGCGACCAGTGTAGACCCTGATTAGCCTGTATGCGAAAACGAATTGTTTATTTGCATAAACCATCAAAGCAATGTTTATAGCAATACAGTATATGTTAAAACACATTTAGAGAAGTGTGCTTTATGCATTTCGGCAACAGTATGTATACTTTTCTGGCCATGTAATTCTTCTATCTTATCAGGGTCTACCCTGCTTGCCAAGTCAATACCCGCATTTTGTGATGTTACATTACATATTTCAAGCGACTCTAAAGCGCTTACACTCAAGAAAATGTCTGTGGATCTTTTATCAGTTCTGGGACAGCAGAATAGCTAAGTGGATGACGTGTGTCACTTAAATAGTGCAGATAGTGTTGCTAAACAAGATATCACAATTAGCAAAATCAATTTAGTACTTTCTGGGACGGAATATCAAAGAAAACGTAAACATAAAAGACGGTAAATTTCCATACCGTGAGTTTACATAACACAAATTCGCCAGTATTTGTCAGAACTAATCCGAATTAAATTAGAACACACAATCAAGCTGATCGTTTGTTATTGGCGAGCTAGAACTTGAGCAGTTTTGATTGATTGAGTGATTAATTGATTGACTGATTGATTGATTGATTGATTGATTGATTGATTGATTGATTGATTGATTGATTGATTGATTGATTGATTGATTGATTGATTGACAGAAAGGGAGTCAGGGGGAGAGGCATCCAGGTAGAGAGGAAGGCAACCAGGCAGAGAGGCAGCCAGGGTGGAAGGGAGGCAGCCAAGTAGAGAGGCAGCCAGGTAGAGAGGAAGGCAACCAGGGAGGGAGGCTGCCAGGGAGGGAGGAAGGCAACCAGGGAAAGAAGCAGCCAGGGAGGGAGGAAGGCAACCAGGGAAAGAGGCAGCCAGGGAGGGAGGCAGCCATGGAGAGAGTTAACCAGGGAGGGTGGGAGGCAGCCAGGGAGAAAGTCATAACACTTTTTACATACTTTTATACCTTGTTTGAGAAAAGTAACAGCAAAATACCGAGAAATTCAAATAAAAAAGTTTATCGAGGAAACATTGAGATGTTTACAGCTTGCTGGATGCTAGTCAGTTCAACAAAACAAGTTAGGACAATCAAACAATTCAACCTCAGAAAATATATCAACTGTACACTGATATGTCAACACAACAATGCGTGAGGTTAGATAATAACAAAAAAGTTCTCTCTGAGGTGATCTTATAATATTGTGTTTAACTCAATGTTTGACAAAAGTAAAATCAAAGTGGTGACACTTGTCAAGTACCTAGTGGTAATAAATCTGAAATTCGAACTAATTCAAATTTAATGTACAAATGTACAAAAAGGAAGTGGAATTGATTGTGAATTAGCATTTTACGTCTGATTTTGTTTCCATACACTCTCAACTGGCCCATTTACCTACCTACCCAAGTGCTAATTCACATGTACAATGTACGCTTGTTTTGAAGCTTCCTTATGCCAAGTAAAGGTTTTAAAAAGATATTTGATGTCTTGGAATCAATTATTCAATATTATGTTCATGTTTGATTGCTTTCATAAGTCAGTTCAATACTATTCGCTCAAAATCTTTAAAGTCTTTAAATAAAAAGGAGATAATTATTTGAAGAAAATGCTGCTGTTTAATAAGGTTTTCTTTCTAAAGTAGAACTAAAGAAGAATTTATGAAAACTTTCTTTTCCTTCCTTTTTCTTGCTTGAAATGCTTTTAAAGAATATCTTGATCAAAGTTTTCCCAAGTCAATAGTTCTATTAAAAGTTGAAATCATAAATCAAAAACTGTTATTGTCAATTAATGAACACATAACATATAAATTCAAATGCTATCTAATCAAAAGTAAAGATTAGAACTTTATTTGAGTGAAAAGCGTATCAGACTGCCACAATTTGGGATAATTATAAAAAAAACAGGAGAAAGCTTTAGCAAGCGTGATATACTTGGTTGGTAGGCACAACTAAATTAAAAGAAATTTATGATATGTTTAGAACGACACTTTCAGAAAACGCAAGGAATCCAATCAGTCAATTAAAAAAGAACACTAAAAAAGATTTTAACAATTCATGAAAAAATTAACAATCAAGAAAAGCATGTGCGGCAACCGCCTTTGAACAGTAAGTTGCAGAACAGAAAAAATAGCGAGTCAGCGAGGTTCAATGGATTAGCTACACAATTCAGAGAACTGACATATCGAAATAAGTTAAACTTAATTTATTCGAAGGCATGGAATTCGTATCACCCAAGTTTGTTTGCGCTTCTTTGACAAAAAAAAATAAGTATCTGCGATTTAAATATCATACTTCTATACCTACAGTGTTTATTTTAACTGTTCCTTAATAAACAACGGCATGCATATTGTACGGAAGAGTATACTGACCCCCCTTAAATCTTTTATAAGGGTAAAATTGTAAGGAATATACATAATATCACTATATATTTCTATATTTTTCTTAAACTTATACATATATTTTATATTTATCTTCTAGTTTTTATTGCTGTAATAAAAGTTATCTTACCAGAAGTCATGTGTTTATTTTAACTGAAATACAATTTCCTTCTTAAAAATCGAAATTATATTCTGCGAAATATATATGTCATTGTAACAAACAGCTTGCTATATCATAAATATAATATAACTAAAATTAGAACACGACTTATATGATAACTATAATATATAATTTGAGAGAAATAGAAAATTACATATTCCTCCTCATGTATCAACTTACTACGGTGTTCCTAAGGTGCCATCGATGTTTCGCCATTTCGACCTCTTGAGCGACACCACGAAGACGCGAAAACACGATGCGAAATCGCGAAACAACGATGCGAGAGCGCGAAACGATGATGCAAAAAATATCGCGAAAAAAAAAACAAATATCGTGCGGATGCAAAAATTAATATCGCGCTTTAGCGTCGTACTTTTACGACCTCGCATCGTTGTTTCGCGTTCTCGAATCTTGTTTTCGAGTTTTCGTGTTCTCGGCCTGGGGATAGCGAGACCACGCAAACGCGAAAAAATGATGCGAAATCGCGAAAGTACGATACGAGGTGTTATGTTATTTCGCGCCCTCGCATCGTGCATTCGCAATCTCGTATCGTTGTTTTGCGATCTCTCATCGTGTTTCCGCGGTTTTGTGATCTCGCCTTCTAATCAGCTAACACAAGCATGACAAATAGAATAAAGTTAGGGATCTACACTAGAAATAAACAAAAGCTGTGTATTCAAAATAGCTAAGAAATGTAAAAATCTTTCTTCAAACAAACATATTGTAAATTTCTGTATAACCATTATCCAAACCATCAAATGTAAGAAAAATATATTGTTCTTTTGAAAGAATGCAAATTAACAGGTTAGACACAAGTCAATTAGTCAACAGGCAAGGGTAAAAATCATCAATTTGAAATTTAAGGCAGAAGCAAACTGTCATGCTGGCATGGCCTGTGTGTCTAAATGAACGCGATCAGAACACCATGCCTTATAGTGCCTTAAGAGTAATAAATCAAACAGAATCCCAATAGTTCATACAGATCAAACATGGAAAAGCAATAAGTTTTCGGTTCGGTGACCTTCAGGAGAGCGAGACCACGAAATTACGATGCAAGATCGCAAAACAACGGAGCGATATCGCGCCCTCGCGTCTTATTTAGGCGATCTCTCGTCGTGCTTTCACGTTTTCATGGTCTCGCTGTCCTCAGAAAACACGATGGAGAGAACACAAAAGAACTATGCGAGGTCGCGAAAGTAGAATGCGAGTACCTACCAGCATCGTACTTTCGTTACCTCTTATCGTGCTTTTTTGCGATATCGCATCGTGGTTTCGCGGTCTCGAATCGTGTTTTCGCGTTTTTATGGTCCTGCCCAAGAGGTCGACAAGGCGAAACAATTATGGCCCCAACGGAACACCCTAACGTTTTATGGCAGATGATAGCATACAATTATATATTATTAATATTATGTTTAACAATTTTGATATGCTGTAAATTAGACAGAATAATTTTATTGATTTTGCCAGTTATTTAATACAAGCTTATCTGACATAAAACAAAAAAACGTCATTTTTCAAAATATTTTAAATTATAATAAACTCACAGATACGTTTTGCGTATAATATAACTTTCTTGATTTTAATCATTTTTGTAGTATATAACTCCATATTTTTCTCATATCTATACAAAAGATATAAGGGGGGTCAGTATACTCTTCCGTAATATTGTGAAGATAGTTAAATCTTCAAATAACAATTCCAGTTATTAATCAATTGTGTCCTTTAATATATTTTATAGAAATTGCAAAAGTCAAAATAAAGATGTAAACAAATAAAGCATGGTTTGAATTAACTTACCCATTGAATCAATGCTGTAACTTTACTGTTAATTAAGTGGTGTAACTCGCCTGGTGACCATATTGAAAAAAGATGAGACTTTGTTTACACAGTCTTAACACAGTCTTAGTGCAGAAGGTAAAAAACAATAAAGCACACTGAAAAACAGGCGCATATATATTATACAGTATAATTGTCATATGGTCGGCCTTGATTTAATATTAAGCCGGTAAACTAATATTAAATTATTTAACATATGATCCATCTTGGTAACTGCGCTTATAAAGAGCGTGCTTTATTACAGCTGACTGGGCTAGCTCTTACAGCGGTAGGATTTATCATCCGGTATGGAAAGTCAGTCTACCAGCCGTTTTTGGAGACCGGTATGCACCAGCTGGCTAAAGCTATTGATAGCACAAAGCTAGGAACATTGGATGTAGAAGACATAGACCTTTCAGAGGTAGGTTCATTGTCGGATGCAAGATTTCCAGACTGGAAGTCTTATGGTAGTTATGGTAGTTACATGATAATATCAAACGTTCTAGCCAAATTCCCTAAGAAAATAAAATATTACTGCCCAAAAATGTAGTTCGAGCAGCTTAACAGAACACCTTCTAAATCCGCCCTTGAAAGTGATCATTTCATACTGTTCGTACTTTGATTTAATGCTTGACGTATTTTAAAAAAAACTATAGTTAAACTAATAGTTAATTAATTATTCATTTAATTAATACGTGCAGATTTTGATAAGTATCTCAAAAACGTTTATTTCAAATATCAAACACACATATTTTAATTAATATATTTATATATGACCTTGTTTTCAGGTATTGATGAGCTTGGCTATTGGGCTCATTATAGGGGGCCTGGCACTGGTTGCCCTATCGTTCCTCGGCTGTTGTGGGGCATGCTGCAAGTTCAAGATCCTGCTCTGGTTGGTGAGTCATTTACAGAAGATACCTACTTTCATCTGAATTTAAGTTACTGTTTGAACATTAACGTGCTTTGAAATAGCTTTCATAATGTTGCTCATCAGGGGTTCACACTGTCTGAACTATACTCATGACGGCTGCAGGGTAGGAGCCAGGTTATATCTGCATAAAACGTTACCTTGAATTCTGACCTGTGAGGTTAGAAAATAATCATGAAACATGGTACTCATTCATTTAGTTTGAATTGTAGCCCTGAAAAATAGTTACTAGTCTTGTTATTTTCTTTTTAGCGCGGCTTTAAAAGCCAAATCGTATATATACATGTGCTTGTACTTAAACAACTGTTGCTTGTACAAACGACAAGTTTAAGTTCATCGTGGCCAATCAGTGCTACTCCGTCTTCTAAATATAAAATATGTAAACATGTCAGCAATGAATGCACTTTCAAAACAGTTTAAATTATCTGTTTCAGTACGCGATTGTAATCATCGTCTTTGTTGTGGGAGAGGCTGTGGCGATCGGTCTTTTATATGGAAAACCAGACATAGTAAGTTCAGTGACTTTAAGGGCTTACCACACTCCTCCCAACTACGTTCATCGATAAAAAGAAAATGATCAAAATCTCCATAATGGCAAAATGCCGTTCAATGAAACTTTGCAAAAATGTATGTTATTAATGTATCTTTATTTTACATATATGGTAAGACACGTTAGAACAGTAAAGAAAAATAGCGAGATCTAAAAATTCCCTCATTTTCTGTTTATGTAAATTCACAAAAAATTAACAACACAAAACAACATTTTAAATGCCCACATAAGTAATATGATACTGACAACAATTTATTGTGTCCTCGTGACTTACATATGTAAACTTTACGAGATATTAGTAAAATTTGTTTGACCTTCAATTTCCTGGTCGCTTCCTGGTCGCATAAACGGATGACAATCACTGATTTCTCTTTTCGTAGTTGACGATTTTTTACAAGGTACACAACATTTACTTGTCAGTATCATTGCACTCACGTGGGAATTTTAAATTATGTTTTGTATCGCTTAGTTTTGTGAATTTATGTAAATAGAATTTTAAGGATTTTTTAGGCCGAGCTTTTTTTTTACTTTTCTAATGTAACTGTATGCAAAATAAAGATACATTCGTAACATTCATTTGTGAAAAGTTTCATTGAACGGCATCTTGCCGTTATTGAGATTTCGATCATTTTCTTTTTATCGATGAATGTGGTTGGGATGAGTCTGGTAAGCCCTTAATACATGTTGGGTGAAAAATGTCTTTTTATTTTATTAGCGCTTGCGTTTATTTTATTTTTCAGTTGTTTGTGAGATTTTTTTTAGTTGTTTGTGAGATTTTATATTTCATTTGTGATTAATATGATATGAAATTTTGCAGTTAGGTTAAAATAAACTTAACGTTAAAGGAGCGTTGTGGTGACTCAAATTTGACGATCTTCATTCACTCGCGTTCCACACACTCGTGACGAACTCTCAATACTTGCAAACATTTAGCAATTTATTGTTATAAGTAAAGATTAAATAGATATTCTGTTGCGTTCATCAGAGTATAAAATAAATTTGGAATGTTTAAATTGTGTTGGCTTCAATCGAACTTTATTCGATTCTTTTATTGATATTTATATTGACGTTCTTAAATATTCTTACTTCTTACCAAAATATTGAAAAGAATTTCTCAAAACAACACATTTTTGAATGACTATTCAAACAGCAACGTTAACTAGTTAACTACATGAAACATCTGAAGGAAAAGATTGATACTGGTCGAAATGTGCATACATGTAGTTCAATAGTTCGGATTCCTATCGCATTGTAGCCACGCTCTGCCGGAGCAAATGTTTTTCATTGCAAAATGACAACAATCTCAAGAAATGATTTCCTAGCAGCAAAGTGCAAAATGAGTGTAAATGTTATTTTTCAATAACTGTTTTAATGCAAAAAAGGTCAAAGATCAGCTGAAGAAGTCTCTGAGTGATTACGGAGGTCTTGGATCCATAGAAGTGATGTCACTTGGTTGGAATATCATCATGATTCAGGTACCAGCTGTTTAAATATTTAGATACCAACCATTCAACATTAAATTAAAATTCATCAAATTTCAGGTTCTATCCATTAAATATATTCTTACGCCACTCATAAATTGCTAGTTATGTTACTATTGTTACTGCTACTTATATGTAAACCACGTTGTTTACTTATATATAGTTAAGCAAGATCTTTCTTTT